>OX411557.1:49472766-49815066 GCA_948146395.1 Fragum whitleyi | reverse complement strand
CAGTGGTTTCAGAGAAAAAGATAATCAAAGGGAAATTTTACGCATGCACAGACGGACAGATAACGGAAAAAAGACATTGACCATAGCTCGCTGGACATCGTCCAGTTGAGTTAAAAATCTAACAAGAGCACCGCCTACGGGTGCCTACGCACGGCTGTCAAGCGCTGGATGGTGGGAAAAAATCTAATTAGAAAAAGGGGCATAATTTGCACAAAATGCATCTAGAGTTATCCCCCTTGATAGTATAGGTTGCTCTTTTGATGGTGAACTTGTGTGCCAAGTTTCCAGTGAATGCCTTCAGTAGAACCAGAGATAAAACCAGAGATAAAACAAAATGTCAAAGTTTTCGCACAACGACGACAACGACAACAACGACGACGACGCGGAGGCTATAGCAATATACCGGGTTTTCTCCGAAAACAGCCGAGCTAAAAATCTCCCTTGCGATATTCGTGTCATATATCTAAGGTTATTCAATCTAATTCTAGACACAGGGATTTTTCCTAATCCTTGGTCATCCGGTATTATTATCCCAGTCTATAACCAAAGCGCTTAAAGCGCTGAAGGCCTGGTTTATAAAGAAGCAAGGTGGCAACTTTAAATTTCTTGTCTAGGAGTAGTAACAGTTAGTAGTTTTTTAATGAGATGAAGAGATTTTTCATGGAATTCATGAATACATGCATGAATTGGATTCATACATGAGTGTGATTAAGTTTTTAGTTTCAAACTTCAATGAATTCAAATAAATACCCTCTTCATATCTTATAATTCAATATTCTGAGTAAAAAATGGTTTAGACTTTTCTTAATTGATACAGATACAGAGCTACAGATAATTTTTTGTCTTAAAGGGTTTTTACCCCCTAATTTTTTCTGTAATGCTGATTTATAATGCAGCAATGCTGAAAAATATTTAAGGGTTAATATGAATTGTTCTCATCTTTAATTGTTAAAAACAATTTAGCTATTAACATCCTGAATAATATCTTAGAGAAATATTTTACAATTTTGAAAATCTGTGATGGTGTCACAAATTTAATTCTATATTAAATTGATGCCCTGTTAAGCTGTTGCCAGTCTAGAGTTGCCTTCACAGAAAGAGCATCCATGTTTCCTTGCCAATGATTCGCTGGAGGGAAGGGATGAATTTATTATTTTGAAAAACATACGATGAACAATAGCATGCCATAAGGCCCATTACCCTTTGATATTTTAAAAAAAAATCAAATCGGCAGATGATGACAAAGAACCCAGAAAAACTGTAAGGCACTTGGTCTGACAGTCCTTTGTGGACTATATAATATACTGTCAGACCAAATCCAAACCTGTCAAACTGTACATTTTATTGGGCAATTAATATCATCCTTGATTTCTTTCCTCTTTGAGAGAGAAAACTTCTGAAATTAATAGAAATAACATTATAACAAGGATGTCAAAAACCTCTCAATCTGTCAGCGCTTTCAGTGCTTTGATTAAAGACTGATGAATCCAAGGTTAATAGGGTCAAAAAATAGAAACTGTCTTTGTAAGCCACAATGTTACAATCACTTGTGGTTTTCATTGAAAATAAAAACGGATGTAATTTGATGGGTTGAACATTCTTGGGTACGAATAAGCAGAAAATCAATTTAGTCTTTGTGCTTTTCAAACTGGAAAAATACGAAAAATTCAGATAGAATAAGATTAGCTACCAATAATTCTTTCTAAAATTGATCCCCAAATCATATTTTCTTCCTCTTTTTTGATACGATTTGTGAAAGAGATTTTGCGCTCTCCAGTAGCGGTTCCGAAAGTCGTGAAGAAATTGTTAATATATGAAATCTAGACCCATGTAATGTTGAAGATCAATGTTGGTTTCCGTGAGAAAGTTATTCAGATTACTATTTTCAAAGGTGATAGAAATTTTTAACAGTTAAAACATATTGTTCGCAAAGAAAATAGTGTCGGACATTCGGAACGGAATGGTACAATTTAACGGATCCGTTTTTTCGCCATGACTGAAATGGTTGTGTACTTCTGTGTAACTTTCCGCTTTGAACTCGCCGATGTTTGGATGTCCTTCCTCATATTTTGTTCGGGAAGAAAAAGTCCAGCTTTTTATGTGTTATTCGAATATCAAAATTATAGAAGACTGAGACCTGCACAGGACACGCTCGATAAGTGTCATCTGTAAGAAATTTGAATTATGTTCAGGCGTCATATGTACGAAAATACGCATTAAGAACCATTGGTAATGCTGATCGGCGATTTGAAATGCGTTTTTGTACCCCCTAAAATATCATCAAAGGCGTTTTTGTTGATTTTATATGCGTTTTCACGCAAAAACGCATCTTATCTGTAGCTCTGCAGATATTTCTTATTTATTTTTTTGGGGGGGGGGGGGCTTCTTTGTGTGTAAGCTTACAAAATAGCGGTTTACTTAAATCAATTTCAATGAGTAATGAAACTAATTTTTCAGCCAATCATAATTGAAAATGGTGCAATCAACAAGAATAAAATTATAAGCACTTTAATTGCAACTCAGTATGAAATAATTTCATATGCACACACACAAAATTTCATTGTTCTTCTTTAGATTCTTTAAAAACTATTTTTCCTTAAGAGATCTTTGCTTTTGTTCCTTTATGATTACACAGGTAAAGGCATTAGGGTGAGGTCTTCAGTCATATCAGCAATAACTATATATGTAGTACCACCACATACAAAATGTTTCATCCAATTGATTTTCGAGGTATGGTGAATTTCAAAGACCCTGCAGTTATCCGTCATCTCTGCATTTCTGGTATGGATGGGTGAAGTATGTCCATTAGACTGCTGAACCTGTCCTGCCTCATTCGAGTCGTACATCTTCGACAAATCCCATAATGCAATATTACAGTCATTCCCTCCGCTAATTAGTTTCGAGTCGGATATAAAATAGACCTGGGACACTCCTTGAGTGTGAGCGTGCATGGAAAATATCTCAGAAACATTCTTTTTGCTTGTATCGAAAATAGAAACCAATCCGTTTTCAAGAGCGCATGCCAGGAATTTTCCATCTCCAGAAGCTGCTAGGTGGTGAACAAATGGAGGATTGACCATGTAGGCACCAAGTTCTGACGGAGAATCTTGTAACTCCTGCATATTAAACATATTCTTGCATTTGAGACGAGTAAAGTCCCAGTGAATCAAGTTACAGTCCATCCCTCCTGAGAAAATCTCATGAGAATGTTTGGCTCTAAAGCACACAGTTGAACACAAGTTTGTGTGCTTACGACGTAGAGTCTTAAACAGTTTCTTATCATCAAGGGAGATAATCCTAACTTCACCAGAATCATCACATGCTGCTAGTTTGCATTCTTTATCATTTGCCACAATTTGATTAATCTCATCTTCATTGAATTCAAAAGAATCTACAACAGACACAAGATTTCTAGTGTCCAGAACTTTGACAGAGTTACCAAATGCAGCGTACACAGTGTTTTCTTTTACCCTCGATACAAAGACAGATGTACAATCTGCCTGCTCATTTTGCAATTTCTGCATCAGCTCTCCTCTCCTTTTCCAAACACAAAGCTCACCGTTTTCTCCCCCAGATACGATCTGCGAACCATCTGGTGTGGAGTCAACACAAAGGGCTAGTGAGGTATGACCTCCACGAAATTTGGTCACAGAATTACCTCCCCCTTCTGCCATGCCTGAAATGAGATGATTAAAATTATGCTAAAGGGAACTAGGTCACAAGAAAAGGCCAAAGTTGCAGATAGCAGGACAATGGCTCAGTGCGAAACAGTTGTAACTACCTATAAACATATAAGCAGTTACAACTGTTTCACGCTGAGCCATTGAGGAGTCATTACAATTTTAAATTAAATTTCAGTTGCTTGTCAATCAAACCAATTTTGTTGTCGTTCGTGAAAATCTTCTGGTAAAGTCGATCCAAATAGGTACTTACAACATAGAATTACAAAATAGAATTTGGACAATGTTAAACAATGCAAGATTGGCATAATTTTCATTACTCTCCTTCATAAACACATGTCATGCTGAACCTGAATATTCCAGCTTTGGCAGGAGGTATAGAAAATGTTCAGCCTGCACATATGTGCAGTCTGATTTTGGTCAATACCCCCTGATTTTCTTTTTCAAACCAGAGTAGTTGATTTTTTAGCTAGGCTGTTTTCGGAGAAAACCTACGGTATTGCTGTAGCTTTGGCTTGGTGTTGCCGTCCTAGCTGTTGTTGTTGTCATCATCATGTGAAAACTTTGACATTTTGAGATATCTCTGGTTCTTCGGAAGGCATTCACTTGAAACTCACCATCAAAAGAGATACCTAAATTATCAAGGTGGATAACTATAAATGAATTTTGTGCAAATTATATCCCTTTTTCAACTTAGATTTTTTTTCCACCATCAAGCACTCAACAGACGAAGAATAAGCAGCCATAAGCATTACTTTTTTTTTTTTTTCAATTCAAAAGAAATAATTACCCACAAAAAGTGCATTCAGTGCTATCAGTGCTGTGATTTTAATGCAATTTTGTCAAGGTTTTTATTCAGTATGACCAGTGTCAAGGTTTGTAGAAGAGTTTTAAATCATCTCTGACTTAGAAATCTGCATGACAGATCTCTGTTTTAAACAAAATGTATAATCATCAATCACCATAAATCAACCTTCATTTATCAGTCTCCTTATGGAAAAAGAAACAATAGATGGAAATATCTTAATGAAATCCTGTGTTAACACTGAACACACATTAAATAAAATGCTATTAATGCTATGCTAAGGTGATTTCTAAACTTTTGATGGTGATTTCAGTGATTTTGGTAAAAGCCCTGTCTGTGTGCGTGATCATTTCCGAAACCAAGATGATGTTCTCAAAATAAGCTTGAATTTGTCATACCAAAATATGATAATGATGTGATGATTTTAATATAGGCCTACTTGATGAATATATATGACCTGCTACATTCCAGACTCCAATTGAATAAAGCGCTCTCTCGTTCCTCCACATGGGCGTTTTTCATCTGACCAAAATCTCATTTAATTATTACATTTTACAGCAGAATATGCCTTTCCCGAAAAAGCTGCCTTTTGTTGATAGATTTGTTTATGTAACTCATCTTTCAGATTAAATCAAGAAAAAATATTAAAAGAGTGTTTGCAAAATAATTTTTTTCTTACTCTAAATGTAGGCGGGGGCTTTGATCATTGTACAGACTTTTAAAGACTTTTATATAACAGAAACATGTGGCGCCATATTATTTGGCTCTTGTTATAGAGGGCTGTTTAAGAGGCCACTGGTGAGGCAACCTGGCTTCATGCATGGTTGCATTTGGCAGGTGATTCCCTTTGATAGTGATTGTGGCAGATTTAAATAGGTGCGAGTCAAAACGGCCCAAAGTCAAAACGGCCCCTAGTCAAAACGGCCCGATTTTCGGTCAAAACGGCCCGTAATTTGGTCAAAACGGGCCAAAGCAGATTTTTCAGTTGGTCAAAACGGCCCAAATAGAATTTTTCACAAAAAATAAGTGAATTATACTAAACGAGATTCTTTAAATCTCTTTATGAAAATATTTTTTTCAATATTCAACGTGAAAAAGATAAATGTTAAGCTAATGATAAATTTCGTCTAATTGATAATTTATTGTATTTTCTCAATTGTTTTCTATTAAGGATCTTTTAAATATAAGTGGTCGATTCATGAAAGCAAATTGATCTGTACAATATTTTTTCCCTATTGACACTTATTTGCAAAGTTCTAAATAGTAGGCTAATTCCATTGTGTTACAATTTATTCTAATTATTTTCAATGGAAATGGCCTATAACTGCATGATTTCTACTGAAGGAGCATGTGATGTATGTAGAGACCAAATATCCCTTTGATAAATGATTAATGAAAGTTATTTGATTAAGAGTAATCAAATCTCCTTAACCTTTTTCTTGCGAGGCTTGTTAGTTCTATATCATGTTTATCTCAAAAAAGCATGATGGAAATTCTTCGATTTTGAATTAATTGATAAATAAAGATCAAGTTGTGTGTGTTGTTTTATTTGATATTTAAAAGGACCGTTACACATTAGGAACAAAATAGTTTTCGGGATTGGATTATGTGCTTTAAAAAGTGTGATTATACACGTGATTGTAATTTCACACCTAATCCAATCCGTTTCACAAAAAGGTGAATCTTTTCTGCCACGTTGAAGCCATTATACATGTATACCTTTCTTAAACAATACTACTTGCATCATGTACATAGTTATAATATATATGAATATAAGCTTTTAGCTTCATGAAGGCTAAAATGGTTGTAAAAAAATTATTTTCATTGGAAAAGAAGAGAAAATTGAACAGATTAAATGTTTGGGCCGTTTTGACCAATTATAAAAACTGGTTTGGGCCGTTTTGACCAAATTACTGGCCGTTTTGACTCTGGGCCGTTTTTACTTTGGGCCGTTTTGACTGTAAACCATTTAAATCAACTTCAGCCAGCACAATTCATGCACTGAACAGTGCTGACTTTTGACAATCTTTAACAGAAATTTTAAACATAAAGCGTCATTTTTGTATGACTTTGTTTTCTAAACATCTGTTTAGCAGTAAATATCCGGACAATGCGCCTATCCGTTGACACTTCCACTTGTATTACTTTACTTTCACCCAGACATGGTCTTACATCTAATGTAAAACTCTTTCAGAAAGCAAGAAATCTGAACATAAAACGAATAAAATATTTTTGCACCGTCTTTAGTCTCCTTAGTAGATAGAGAATGTAATGTTTATTTCTTGCCTCGACAACTTTCGTTTTCCTTCTAAATATAGAAACGTTTGTTTCTGATTTTTGTACGGTTAACACGACCCTAAGAATAATGTTCTGTTTCAGAGTCGGGTAGGAGAAGAAATACATTTCTGTATAGGTGTATTTTCAAAACTGAGCTCTGACGTGGGCGTTGAGTCGATTGCCATAGGTATATCGGATATATTTAAGGTTCATGTAAAGTGTTTGGGACCAAATTTTAAGGGCACTTCATTTGCCAAGAAAAAGCAGTATGTCCAGGTATATTATATATCAAATTGAAGCTATTTATGAGCACAAGCAGTTGAGCAACATAAGACTGTCATAGCTATAGTTGTATAGCCAAAGCATTGTGGAAAAGGGCCATTTTGTAGAGAACAAGCAACTGCATAACTGTTGTAAAAACAAGAGGGCCGTTGGCCCTGGGTCGCTCACCTGAGAAAAAAAGCTTCATTACCAAGGTATGTCCAAGCAACCACAGAAAAAGAGATTTTCACTTATTCAATCAGATAACATTTGAAATAATCCTTCCCCCCTCTGCTCCTCCCCTGGTCATTATTTATTTAAGCTTTTTTCATAAAAGGTCTGTCATCAGCTAATCTATGCCAGATATACAGGCTGAGTCTGAGACTTTTAAAGTTTTCTTTAATGAGTTGATCAATCCATGTCAAATATAAAGGCTGTAGGGACTCAAAATTCTCAACAAAGCACCCCCCTCCCCCAAGATGCTCTGCACCTGGTGAATCTACAGTCATGATTTTAGCTAATTCAATTAATGTCCATAATTATGCTGATCATCCATACCAATTTTCAAGTCTGTAGGACTCCTGGTTCATTAGAAGAAGTTTAAAGATTTCAAAAATGATCCAAAGTACTACCCCCTCCCCAAGACACTCAGCACCTGGTGACCCTACAGTCATGATTTTAGCTATTTTAATTAATGTCAATATATTGATAACCTATGACAATTTTCAAGTCTGTATGGTTCCCGATCCAGGAGAAGAATAAGGTTAAAGATTTCAAATTTGATCCAAAATACTATCCCCTCCCCCCTAATGCTCCGCATCTGGTGGCCCTACATTCATGATTTTAGCTATTTTATTTTAGATCCATATGCTTATCATCCATACCAATATTGAAGTCTGTAGGGCTCCTGGTTCATTAGAAGATGAAGGTTAAAGTTACAAAATTTTCACAAAAGTACTATCCCCTCCCCCCTGGTGCTCCGCACCTGGTGGCATTACAGTCATGATTTTAGCTATTTTTATTATTGTCTATGAGCTGATCCTCCATGCCAATTTTTAAGTCTGTAGGGCTTGTGGTTCAGAAGAAGATGGAGGTTAAAGATTACAAAATTTTCACAAAAGTACTATCCCCTCCCCCCTGGTGCTTCGCACCTGGTGGCATTACAGTCATGATTTTAGCTATTTTTATTATGGTCTATGAGCTGATCCTCCATGCCAATTTTTAAGTCTGTAGGGCTTGTGGTTCAGAAGAAGATGAAGGTTAAAGATAACAAAATTTTCACAAAAGTACTACCCCTCCCCCCCTGGTGCTCCGCACCTGGTGGCATTACAGTCATGATTTTAGCTATTTTTATTAAAGTCTATGAGCTGATCCTCCATGTCAATTTTTAAGTCTGTAGGGCTTGTGGTTCAGAAGAAGAAGAAGGTAAAATACTACAAAATTTTCACAAAAGTACTACCCTCTCCCCCCTGGTGCTCCGCACCTGGTGAATCTACAGTCATGATTTTAGCTATTTATATAAAGGTCCATATGCTGATCATCCATGCCAATATTCAAATCTGTCAGGCTCCTGGTTCAAAAGAAGAAGAAGGTTAAAGATTACAAAATTTTCACAAAAGTACTACCCCCTCCCCCCTGGTGCTCCGCACCTGGCAGCCCAAAAGATATGATTTTAGCTATTTTTATTAAGGTCCATGAGCTGATCATCCATGACAATTTTCAAGTCTGTAGGGCTTATGGTTCCAAAGAAGAAGAGGCTTAAAGTTTACAAAATTTACCCAGAGTACTACCCCCTCCCCCCTGGTGCTCCGCACCTGGTGGCCCAAAAGATATGATTTTAGCTATTTTGATTCAGGTCTATGAACTGATCATCCATGCCAAGTTTTAAGTCTGTAGGACTACTGGTTGAGAAGAAGAAGAATTTTAAAGATTTTCTTAAAATTTCACCTTTTGTTGCCATAGCAACCAGAGTTTTCCATGGATTTCAATTCTTTTAGCTATTTTTGAAGGGGACCACCTAAGCAACATTTCTGTAAAATTTGGTGTTAATTGGCCAAGTAGTTTAGGAGGAGATGTCGTTTAAAGAAATTGTTGACGGACGCCGGACGACGGACGACGACCGACGACCGACGACCGACGACCGACGGACGGACGCCGGAGGAAAGGTGATCACAATAGCTCACATGAGCACTTCGTGCTCAGGTGAGCTAAAAATGGCTCATATTTTAACAAAGTACAGTCTAAAGTAATGTCCAGGTAGATCTAGTACTACAACCGTTGATATGAAATTCGGGCCCAAAACGTAGTTATGCAAGCAATTAATTTTGACTTATTTTATAAACACATGTGTCAAATATGTCATTCTAATTTTGTAAACGTGTAGTTCTGTGTATGGTATGGTGTGCTATCACAACATAAATGGACATAAATAGTTTATATACCTGTAAGGTTGTTTAGCAATATGTCATCATTCTATTTCACAGAATGATGAATACATAGTAATTTATTACAGATCATTGGATTAAAAAACTATAATTTGAAATAAATCGCAGAGAATTATTCACAATATTATGGTACGATGTTGCACCATACCTAACATCTATTTTGAAAACAGACCAAACCGGTTTGACATGTATGTTGACAAAATAAATGGAAATTGATTGTTCCAAAAGAGCATTTTGAGACTGAGTTTTATATCAACGTTTCTAGTTATACCTGGATTGTACTTTAGACTGTACTTTGTTAAAATATGGTGCAGTTTTATCCAACCGTCGTGCAGTTGCTTGTTCTGAACAAAATGACCCTTTTCCACAATGCTTTGGCTATACCGCTATAGCTATGGCGGTGTAATGTTGCTTAACTGTTTGTGCTCATGAATACCTTCATTTTGATATATAATATACCTGGAAATACTGCCTTTTCTCGGCTAATTAAGGCCCTTAAAATTTGGTCTCAAACACTTTACATGAACCTTAAAAGGCATATGATTGGAATTGAACATGATCCCTCCTTTTCAACTTTGATACCACGGTCCAAAAGATAGGAACTTTCTTTAAATTAAATTCTATATATCTGATATATTGACTTACTCCCGGCCTTTTGGGTATTTGTAACCGGACTGTTTAGATGCCGACGCCCAGGGTGACTGGTATATTTAACAGCCTGGTTTAAAACGGATCCATGATTTCTCCTAAGAGCGGCTAAAGTTGAAGAAACACAGTATTTCGCGTTCAATCATTTTATTCAGAGGAAAAGTTTATATAATTTAATTTAGAGTTATCAAAAGATCCTAACAATTTAGAAAGGTTAAAGTAAAAAATGCATTCCTATGAAATTAAACCCTATGTACAAGGTGACTAGTAATAGGTATAGGTAAAATCTACCTGTGTATCCCGTGCACTAGCAATGCATGTATACACTCACTCAGTTTACATATGTGGACACTATGTATTACTCTGCTAATGCCTAATTTGCATATTTTAATGTTGAATCCATGGCATTATTCCTGAATAATTAAACCTAACAGATTAAATTACTAGAAATAAGCCACAGATTCAGAACATTAATGAAACTAACTAAATAGCAATCTCTTCAATCTTAGACCAGATTTAATATAAGCACTTTTAGAAACCTGCATGTATATAAGTTACTTACTGAGTTACTTATCTTGAATTTAACCCTTTCCTTTATATGACCCAAAGCACTCCTGCTACATTTGCCCCTCCCATAAAAAAATATTTAATAACAAATATTTTTCTAAATCAAACATGCCAATACATTCGAACATCACTTACAATAATACAAGATGGTGACTAGACTAATTCAACAGCCAAGTGATGCACAAGCAAGTGTGATAGATGCAACAATAATAAATTGTTCCATCCAAAACAACTCTTGTCTACTCATGAACATACATAGAGTAAGGCTAAATATATAGCAATTAAAACATATTTCCTAGAAGGGAATAAATATTTAGATTTAAGTAAATTTAATGTTGTAATATTTCATCTAAGCCTCCAGCTAAATATCCTACTGAGAGAATGGTTAATAAGTGATTTCGGACAAGCAATAGTATTTTGTCGATGTAAATTTAAAACATGGTAACTACAGTTTGATTAAAGCTTAGTTATGAGATTTTACAAGTTAATCAAGTTAAACACCGACATTCTGAAGTTAAATACACTAAAATACACAAAAAACAACAATCCAGATCTCGTCAATGTCTCATTTTCTTGAACACCTTTCCGTATGTCTCGCCCCCTCGTCCAAACACGACAACCTCGTCCCGACAGTCAGCTCTCTCTGTCTCTAATCGAGAGGCCTCAGAGTTCATAGCGTCCCGGTTTCTCTTGTCCCTCAGCCTCTGCCGATGATCGACCCGGTAAGGCAAGATGCCTTTGGGATCGACATAATTTCTGGCCATCTCCCGACTCTCCTCCAAAACCGCATCTTTGCCCCTGATGTGGCGACGGGCGTTATCGGCTCTAGCGAATTTTACCCCGCAGTCTGAGCATCTGAAGATGGTGATCACAGGTGACTCATGTCTCTGCGTCCAGTGCCTCTTAAAAGCCGACCACCTAGGGTACTGGTGGTCACCACACTCTGCTACCGGACATCGTGTTGGTTTGTCTGGCCAGATCGGCTTTTCCGCCTCCATAAAGTCCTTCACTTCGTCCCTCACGCCCTCGAGAATATCAATCGACATATTACTGAAAGAAAAGTGTGTGTAAGGTTTTGGGTGATTGCGGCCAAGTTGGCCTGTGTGTCTACCCATGCCTTGTACACAGATATATATGTACACTCATTAAACAATTGCATACCTGAAATGATCCTCTCGGCCTGAACAACAAACATGTCCGAGATAATGCCCATACAGGTTGCTGACAATAGCTACATGTTAGTTGTTGTAATGTCAACAGTGTTACCAACACATAGACTATTATGGTAATTGTTGTTCTGACTCACTCAACCGTACAAAAGTTTACTGAGTATACAAGTATCGTAATAAACAGTGTTTAATACCCCCTACCCCTTCTAGGCTAAAGCAGCCTGTTAACTTAATGCTACATATCAACCGCTACTCTTTGAATTCAACTTATAACCTCACAAAAGATGCATCAATAGACCAGATTCTCTCGGACTGAACAAACAAGCATTTCCGAGATAATACCCATCAAGGCTTACGATACCGACAAAAGGATTGCATTAGGACGACGCGTGCTGCCTAACTTAGCAAATCGACTGTCAATATAGATGTTGTTGTTCTGTACCTAGCATAAATGCATACTTCATGAAGTAAAACTTTTCTAAGCATAATGCTTTGACCCATTCAAGGATTTAATTACAAATACATATACATGGTCACTTATATTAATTTAAATTTTACTAGTTCTTTTTTTTTTGTAATATAACACCTTTCCTCGAACATAATGTTTCTAAACATATAATTAGCAAAACGCGGTAATGACTATTACCTTGCGAAATAATTTACTAACAACAGATCAACAATAAATGACATGAAAATGAAATGAACCTTTCTGATCAACTATTAAATTTCTTTTTATGAAGGTGAAAACGGGACCTTTGGCTTAATTCTTCTTCCTGTACGGGTAATGTAAGGACTTGCATCATTTGCACTGTTCATTGCAGAATTTTGAAAAGGTTCCATAGGCTCTCGAAGATCTACTGGTAAAGAGAAATCGACCTCCTCAATTGCATTTTCACCCTGTCTGAACTCTTCTAAATCAGCCAAACATTCCTTTAAGTGATCTACATGTACTACCAGGACTTTCCCAGTTACTATGTGTCTGATTCGATAAGTGACAGATGTCAACCTGTCCAAGACCTCATATGGACCCGTCCAACCAAGACCTAACTTAACACCAGCTGTCGGTGGATACCAACGCCAAACTGCCATACCAGCATCAAAAACCCTAGGTTTCAACCCCTTTTCATATGCCCTCTTCTGGCGAGAAGCTGCTTCTTTTAAATGTTCTGCAACTGCATCAAAGGAAGACGAAATTGACTGTCTCAACCATTCTACGTATTCAGATGGACAAATGAAGTTAACTCTGTCAGGACAATCACTAAACATTAGGTCAACCGGAAATGTTATCTCTCGACCAAACATAAGAAGATTCGGCGAACATTTTGTGCTGTCATGACAAGAAGCCCTATATGCCATCATCACAAATGGGAGATGATCATCCCAGTCATTTCTAGCAGTATTGACGAACATGGCAAGCATTGATTGAATAGTCCTATTATGACGTTCAACTAAACCATCTGACTTAGGATTATATGGAACAGTTCTTGTTTTCTCTATACCAAGATTTTCACACATTCTACTAAACAAATTTGACTCAAATTCCGGACCTTGATCAGAATGAATGATCCTTGGCACACCATATCTACAAATGAATTCAGTCACTAACTTATCAGCTACAGTCAAAGCTGTATGATCTTTCAAAGCATAAGCCTCCGTGAATTTAGTGAAGTAATCACTGACTACCATAATGTAAAGATTTCCATCTGCAGTTTCTGGTAAAGGACCCATTATATCCAAAGCAATTCTATCCAAAACTTGATATGATATATCTTGTTGCAATCTAGCTTTCCCAGAACCTGGACCTGCTTTCCTTCGAGCACACATACTACAAATTTGAACCCAACGTTTCACATCACTACTCAACCCAGGCCAGTAAAACCTTTGCTTAATCGAACTTATGGTTCTATCCCTACCCAAATGACCTGCAACTCGACTACTGTGTAACTGCTTAAACACTTCTGTTCTTAAGGAATCAGGAAGGACTAATCTCGGCCCATGAACACCTGTTCGATACAAAACACCTTCTTCCAAATAAAGTGACTCCCAAACACTCCAAAGTGTCCTAACATTCATACTAAATGGCTGAATATCACGTTTATCTGGCTTGATATCTGAACTTTGCTTAAAATTGCAGATTACAGCAATATTCCTATCTTCACTTTGCAGATTAACTAGTTCCTGTTTAGACCATTTCTTTATCCACCTTGGTTGCAAGACATTAGTTTCTTCACCCTGCTGTTCAAAAGGCCCTGAATCATCATCAAGATGCAACACATTACAAGAAATTTTCCCATGATCTCCAACCATTTCCACTTTAGACTCAACTAATTGACTTTCTGGAAGAAAAGGCAAAATATTGCCTGTTTTTACCAAAGAACCAGAACAATCACCACAAGAATCTCTGTTGCACTTGCGCTTCTTTGTTGGTATACGGGACAAAGCGTCTGCATTGGCGTGTTGATACCCCTTTCTATACTGTACTTCATAATCATAGGTCTCCAACACAGTTAACCACCTAGCTAACATACCCTCAGGTTCCTTGAAATTCTTCAACCATACAAGAGAAGCGTGGTCCGTACGAATCAAAAAGTGCCGACCCCACAAATAATGTCTGAAATGTTTTACAAACGTAACTACTGCCAAAAGCTCTAGATAGGTAGCAGAATACCGTTTCTGTGACGAGCTTAAAGATTTGCTAGCATACGAGATAACCCGTTCCTGACCATCTTGAACCTGTGACAGAACTGCACCAACTGCACCAGCTGAGAACCATCTGTATCTAGGATAAACAATCCTTCAGAACGTGTAAATGCAAGTAATGGTGGAGTAACTAACTGCTGCTTTAGACCTTCAAAAGCCTTTTGACACTTTTCAGACCAAATAAATTTGTTTTTCTTTTTTTGTCAACTCAGTTAAGGGTACTGATAATGCAGAGCAATTAGGTATAAACTTCCTATAATAGTTTACTATTCCTAAAAAGCTTTTAACTTCCGTTTTGTTAACTGGTATTGGCCACTCTAGAATTGCCTTAATCTTATCTTGGTTACACGAAATTCCTTCTTCAGAAACCACATGGCCAAGGTAATGGACTTGTCTCTCAAACAGGTGACATTTCTTTGGTTTTAGACACAAATTTGCTTGCCTGAATCTACTGAACACCTCAGACAAATTACCTAGAGTTTCATCAAACGAAGATCCAAAATCTATTATGTCATCAAGATAACAAAGACATTGTTTCCATTGCATACCTCTTAAAACAAGTTCAATAAGCCTTTCAAAGGTTGCCGGGGCGTTACAAAGCCCGAAGGGTATGACCTTGAATTGGTATAACCCTACGTGAGAACTAAATGCTGTTATATGTTTATCTTTGTCATTCATTTTCACTTGCCAATAGCCACTAGCCATGTCTAAGGTACAGAAGTATTTTGCACCTGAAAGAGTGTCGAGAGCTTCACTGATCTTAGGTAACGGATACGCATCCTTTTTCGTAACGGCATTGACCTTTCGGAAATCAATAGCGAATCTAACAGAGTTATCGGCCTTAGTTACAAGCAAAATAGGCGAAGCCCATGCACTTTGACTTGGTTCAATGATATCTTGTTCAAGCATTTTCTTAATTTCAGTCTCGACAACATTGCGTTGACTTAATGGCACTCTTCTAGCAGGTATTTTTATTGGTTCCGCATCGCCTACATTTATGTTGTGACGAACTAAATCAGTGTGGGAAATTTTCCCAGAGGCATCAACAAAAATATCTTGGAATTTAAAGAGCAGTTCTTTTAATTTCCCTAACTGATCTGTGTTAAGTGTGTCGGATGCTTGATCAAGCAATGGTTGTAAATGTTCCGGCAATTCTGCCTCCTTTTGTTCTGAGTCAGTGTGGGTATCTATTTGCTGAACATGATTAACCAATTGAACATTGCCAACTGCTAATCTACCTTGAAGTTTAATTGTTTTTTCAGTCAAGTTTATGAATGTTACAGGTATATGCTTCCGATCAGGATCAACAACACACCTAGCTACTAAAAGCCCCCTTTTTAAAAGGTTAGGATATGGTTCAATTATTCCCTCCTGCGATCTAAAAACTCCATCAATTTTAGCATTTACGATAGTTTCAGTGTTTGGTTTTATTCTAACAGACTCCTCTATCCGTATTCTGGTTGACTTGTCACTATCATAACGTATTAACTTGAACTTATTTCGGCCTATCTGCATGGTAGCTTTGCCAAAACTAACATTTGCATCATTCAGTTCTAAGAAATCTTGACCTAGTATTGCTTGCAATTCATCAATCTCTGCTACAACAAACTCCAATTGAAACGGAATTTCATTCATTTCAAAGATTAATACAACTTTGCCTAAAACAACTAAGTTTTCACCATTAGCAGTTGTGAGCCCTTGCAAGTCTTCCCCAAGAGAGTTTAAATCAATCCCTATCTTTCTTGCAAAGTCAGCAGACAAGATACTTGCAGCTGAACCAGAGTCAATTAAAGCACTACAGCAAAAGTGATTGAATGTCAAACTTGTAAATAAACATGATCTTGACTTCACTTTGTTTAAAACAATTTTCCTATCTTGATCGTTCGATGTAAGCTTTGAGCTTTCTGGATCATTTAAAGGACAATTTGATGCAATATGACCTCTCCCTCTACATTTAAAGCATTCTCTGAAGTCTTTGAAAGGCTTTCTATTGATTGACTCCCTACTATTTGAACGACTACGACTTTTGTTGAAAGAAGTTCTAAGATCTTTTAACAAATGCATAACTTCTTCCATATTTCCATCTTTTTTAGTCTCATTACTAGCAATAGGGTTGCAATAATTCTCAGAATCGAACCTAGGTTTCCTAAGTATACCCTGTGTTGATTCGACTGCTTCGAACTCAACTGCCAATGCAATAGCTGAGTTGATACTAATTGGATGCCTAAATTGAACATGCATTCGCATTTCCGGTTTAAGAAGACCATGAATGAATTGATCCACTATGTAAATCTCTCTTGCATCTGGTGACAAAGTAGGATAAGCCCTAACACAAAGTTTTTGGAGTGAATATCCAAAATCTGCAGCTGATTCAAGCCTTAGTTGCTTACGGTTACGAAATTCACAACGATACGCACTCACACGTTCAGCTGGATTAAACCGATTGGAAAGCACAGAGACAAGGGTATCATAATCCCCAAGTTGACCCTGATGTAAATCACTAAGTATTTTCTGGGCTGAACCCCTTAAACTCATGACTAATTGTTGGGCCTTTTCAATTTGGGACCATGCATTCCATTTCGCTACACTTTCAAAATGAACAATGTAGTCTACCCAGTCAGCTGAGACCCCATCAAATTTATCAGGTTCCTTAAAGTGACGGTAAGTCCTACTAGAAGAATTATTATGTAATGCTTGACTAACACTGGACAGGTTATAAGGCACTTGACGCGCGCTTGTGGAACTTTCACCCAAAGGACAATAAGTACCCCCTGTACTTTGATTTTGCAAGTTAACGTGAAATGGAAAATCAGTAACCCCGGTACTTTGATTCTGCAAGTAAGCTTGGAATCGATTCTCAGTACCCACGGTACTTTGATTCTGTAAATTACTTTTAAATTGATTTGCAGTACCCTCAGTACTTTGATTTTGCAAGACATCTTGAAATCCTGAGCACAATGACATTCTATCACTTCCCTCGAAGTCATCAATAAATTTTACTTGTGGCGAAATTCCCAAAGGATTCCCATAACCTTGTGCCATTATAACAATTATTTCCCCTAAAAGGGCAAAACAAAAGATAAATCTCCCCCTGATGAACAACTCCACTTTTACCCCCTTATGAAGAAAAGAACGAACGAGCCCCCAAAATGTAACCGGACTGTTTAGATGCCGACGCCCAGGGTGACTGGTATATTTAACAGCCTGGTTTAAAACGGATCCATGATTTCTCCTAAGAGCGGCTAAAGTTGAAGAAACACAGTATTTCGCGTTCAATCATTTTATTCAGAGGAAAAGTTTATATAATTTAATTTAGAGTTATCAAAAGATCCTAACAATTTAGAAAGGTTAAAGTAAAAAATGCATTCCTATGAAATTAAACCCTATGTACAAGGTGACTAGTAATAGGTATAGGTAAAATCTACCTGTGTATCCCGTGCACTAGCAATGCATGTATACACTCACTCAGTTTACATATGTGGACACTATGTATTACTCTGCTAATGCCTAATTTGCATATTTTAATGTTGAATCCATGGCATTATTCCTGAATAATTAAACCTAACAGATTAAATTACTAGAAATAAGCCACAGATTCAGAACATTAATGAAACTAACTAAATAGCAATCTCTTCAATCTTAGCCCAGATTTAATATAAGCACTTTTAGAAACCTGCATGTATATAAGTTACTTACTGAGTTACTTATCTTGAATTTAACCCTTTCCTTTATATGACCCAAAGCACTCCTGCTACATATTACTGGCCGGATATGGGTTATTAGTTACTTACTTAGTTACTCAGTCCTCTTCGTGCTGTGTTGCACATAAGGCCGTCACGAGATTTCGCCAGCCGGTCCGTTGTCCATGTCTGTCATGTCATGTTTCTCCCAGCTCCATCTTTCTGCTTTCATCTCTTTCTCCACTGTTCTTCTCCAGGTTTCCTTTACCTCTGTTCCTCTTTCCAGTTGGTGTCCAGCGCAATGCCACACGGGGAATTTCTGTTTCATGCATGCGGAAGACATGTCCAAATGGCAGCGCCATCTTCTTCTTCTGATCTCATCTGATAGGGGAGTAGTATTGGTTATTGTGTGTAGTCGAGTCTTAGTATTGGTGTTTGGCCAAAAGATCTTTAGTTTTCTACGAGGGCATCTTGTTTGAATATTAAAAATCAAGTAATTCTAATACTTGGAAAAGAAGCTACTGTTTGTACGTTCGAATCCCCTTTGTAGAAGTCCTGGATCCACCGCTGCATTACAAAATTCTCAGCATAAACAAGATGCCTAACATGGAGGTCCAGTGTCTGCGACCAGAACACCAAATATACATTTGTGATACGTCAGTCGAAAAGGGACCATCTGGGAAGTGCAAACAGTATCAATCCCGGCCATAGTGCGTGCATTTTACGGACTGGCGAAGATTGGCACTTTTCGTAATCTACCATTTTTCTAAATGTAGAATGATTTCCATTTTTTTATGATTATTTTCAAAATCCGCGTTCTGGTTGACCTCTCACTGAATACAAGATCTTCTTCTAATTTTACAGAGTTCCCGATTAATCCATTTTTGCGTGACGGGTCACAATGACCTTTTATTTTTTATGATAGTCGACAGTGGGACCAGTCTATTGTACCATTAGCGTGCGTGCTGCGGTTGATATGTAAAACATTGTGGTAAAAGAGGAAATTGATGATCACAATCAATTTCTTTTATTCCAATACTGTTTTTTTTCAGTTTGCTCCTTAAATTGGTTGAAAATATAAATATAGTTTCCTGTTATCACCAGGAACTTGACAAAAAGGAAGTGTAGGTTTAAGGGGTAAAAAGTCTTGAAGGCTGATGAAAAAAGTTGTCAGTATCGAACCCTGTACACATTTAAACTGAACAACGATCCCACACAGGCTCATGATGACAATTCATAGTGGACAGCAAGGACGTTACTACCATTACACACATTATGCAAGTGCATTTTACAAATAAATCCTATTTCGAAAAATATCATTGATGAATGATCAATACATTGTAACTATACAGCTTATTCAAGCTGTAGTTACGATGTTATGATTATTCACTTACGCTCATTTCACAAAAAAAGGGGGAGCGGTTGGAGGGCACTTATCTTTTGTTACAGTCCACATTATCGCCTTTATCCTATATATTCTTTGGTAGTCGCCTCTCAGTGAGTGCATATGAATTTCAATATACTGATTACGCCTATGGTCAGTGACCACACAAGTCTTGGTGGCAAGGGGCTGGCATTCAACAGAGAAGAGCATGAGAAAACCATAACCTTACCTTGTCATCGAGATCTTTTTAGGACGCAGTGGTGGATCAAGAGGGGGTTCGGGGGGTTCGAACAAACCCCCCTCTGAGGCTTAATTGATCAATTGTCTTATATAAATTAACCCTTGTCATGCTGAATAAAACATGAAAATCTTTGCAAAATTGCGACAAAATAAAAGTGCTAAAAAAAACTGGATGCATTAATTGTGAGTAGGTTATCATTTTGAAAATTAAAAAAAAAAATGAGCTTTTATGGATTCAAAAGGGAAAACAGGTGGTAAAGACAAAGATCAGACTGTACACATGTGCAGGCTGATATCCGGTTTGTCTATAGCTTTTGCCAAGGCAGGAATATTCCGGGTTCATTATGACAAGAGTTAATAAACCCTCGTCCTGCCGTCCTCTGTTGGAAATAAAGCTTTGGAAGACAGTATAGACTAAGATCAGTCTCACGGTAATGCAGTCTGATCATAGGATATACTGTCTGCCCTTTACCTGAGTGTTGTGGTAAAAATCCCGAAGAAGTCTTGAAAATATGTTTAAAAAACTGTTATGGAAGAGGTTGGTTTTGCTGTATTTCCTGTGGAAGTTTTGTCCGAGTGACCTCTGGTTGAATTTATGCTTTGTTGAAATAGCTTTTTTGCATCCACATTCTAGATAATTTTCATTCCATTTTAAAATGTGTGTATCATATCTGCACGAATTCTGCGTTATTCTAATGATGGAATTCCTATTATTTTAATTTTTTGGGATAACGTTTGTTCTTTAAATGAGGAATTAATTTAGTTGCTCTTTTTGTATACTTTCTAATTTCGCAGCGTCTTTTTTAAAAGCAGTATTCCAAATGCAGCTACCATATTCTAAATGTGATCTTACTAGGCTTTTATAAGGAACAAGAACTTTCCTCTGTCTATTTGTCTGAAAGATCCTTTAATCAGTCCTAAAATTTGATTGGCTTTTTTACCTTTGAATTTATTTGGTTTCTGAATTCAGACTGCTGTTAATATGAATTCCCAAGTCTTTCTTTTTTCACTACCTTCTCATCTGGGTTACCAAAAAGTTTGATTTTTTTGTTTTGTTTTCCTAAGTGGATGTGTTTTGCATTTATCCAAATTGAATGTTAAAATCCATTTATTTAACCAACGTTCCAGTTCGTATATGTCGTTCTGAAGGATTTTTTTTATTCTTTGTTATTAGAAGATGTGTAGATTTTGGTATTATCTGCAAACAATTTAATGCAGCTTTTAATTCTATCAGGCAGATCATTTATATAGATTACGAAGAGTAGCGACCCCATAACATTTCCTTATGGAATTCCACGTGTTAAATTTACAGACTTAGATGATTTTCCGTTTAAAGTTACATCTTGCACTCGATCTGTCAGAAAGCCTTTGTCCATTCAAGGAGTTTCTCTTTATTTTAGTCCGTTATGCCTAAACCGGTTTTTTTTGTTTGTTTTTTGTTTTGTTTTGTTTTTTTTTGATACACTTTGGTGTGAGAAAGTATCAAAAGCCTTTTTTAAAATCAAAGTATATCACATCTATACCGTTTCCCTGGTCTAATTCGAGTGTCCAGTCTTCTGTCGTTTCAATCGATTGGGATACACAGGATTTTCCTCTTCTAAAACCATGCTAGATCTTGGTGTAAATATCCGGCGTTTTCTTCACCACCCACTGAGATGCTTATCTGTCTCATTCTCAATGATTTTTTTTCCTAATATCTTACATGGTATTAGACATATTTTTAGGAAATTTGTCAATTTTTTGCCACCGTGCCATAGTTGATGACAAAACGACATGAAATTCTACATTTTTAATGAAATGAAATTCCGAATTTAGGATGATGTCACCAGTCATCTAAATTCAATTTGCAGAGATCTACTATTTCTGATTCCCCATCTGATTTTTTTTTATTACGCACTTGCGTATTGCATGAAAAAAATACGCACGTGCAACAGTTATCAGATTTTTTTGGAAAGGTTTATAACGGCGATTGGTGGTCAAAATATCGTAGCTACATAATCATTCAAAACTGTTCGAATTTCAACTAAAGCGATAAATCAAACAAGGCAGTCGGGTTCCCGAATAAAATTACATTTTACACCAGTCTGTCGTAAATGTATAGAAGATGGCTACGAGCTGTTGTGGTGTGAAAAAACAAAAGTTAAACAATTCAATGCCCGCAGTCAGCTCGAGTTGTAATGGAACGGTTGCTCAATCATACAAAAATGGATATACTGTAGCAACAGCTTCTATGTGTTTTTATTGTTTTGACGTTTTACATAGCCATTTACACAACTATGAAACACCGAGGAACCCACCGTTCACAAACGAATCATTGTGAGTAACCAGTCTTCTTTTGTTTACAAAACATTAGAAATGTTTTTGTTTATCAAATTTTACCAAATTATCACTGAATTATAACATTTTAAACCAATTATAAGTTTAGAATAAATTTTACTATTTTTGAATGAAAAAAAAGAAAAAAAAAGAAATATGGTTGTGTTTTACAACCCCCTTTTAATGGCAATGGATTAGCCCAATACAAAAACAGTAAAAAAGCAAGCAAAAAGCTAATTCTCAATCAATTCAACCAATGTAACTGCAAATGTAACAAGAATTTGAGGAGGCCTTTGAGTGAATTGATGCAAAGATATGGTTATATGATTATGTGAGAACAAAGGGTGTACCAATACACTAGCCACCACAACAAAGAGAGTTGTGTATTCATTAGTCATTTACCTTTAACCCTTAACTAAACAACACATGGTTTAAACCAATTTATTTTACATCCATTGGGAAACAAGTCCTTACAACTTAGATTAATCCCTCTCGATTCTGCTTCCTGAAAAATTCACCAGTACTCGCCCCAGATGTGGGGGGCCAATGAAAGAACCAAGATTGATATCCGCTCCCGGGAATCGAATTGAGGACCTTTGGGTCAAAAGGCCAAGGCTCTACCTTTAGACCACGAACACCACACTAAACAACACATTATCAGAGGTCCAGATAAGAGGTAGTAAAGCCATTTGTATACCTTTATTTCTCTTTTAAGGCAGTTGACCCGTATTAGTTATGAAATGTTTTGGCACTCATGAACTTTCACAATGTTGACTGAGGTTTCCTACTGTTTCCTACTGTTAACCATTAGGAAACCTCGGTGAACACTGTTAGAGTTCATTACATCCGAAACTTTGTGGAACTATTACAGGTACACTACCTAAAACCATACATTGTAGGTACTCATTACAGGGTTCAAAATGTCCTCTATTGTGATAAAAGTCCTCAGTTCTCATCCCATAACTTATAAATAGTGATAAGCCCTACTGGCTGAAAAGTGGAAACTTATAAAATTCAATTATGAACCCTTGTCATGCCAAATAAAAACCTGGTCAAAATTGCCCTAAAAAGTAAGTTCTGATGGCACTGGATGTACACTATTTTCAAGAGTAAGTATCTGTTTTGAAAAACATGATTGTCAAATTTCCCTGGGTTCAATATTAAAATGATGTGATATACTATAGACTAACTTCTAAGGTCAGACTACACAAATGCTGATCTATGCCTATATCTGATCTCCTGTCAGAACAGGAATATTCCAGGCTCAGCATAACAAGGGTTAGGTTCATGTTAACCCAGACCTGTGTTTGACCCATAAACCAGAGTTTTGACCCCCCAAAATCTGTAAATACATTTATTTGACCCTTAAAAAAATTCTCCCATTTTGACCCCCTTGACAGAAATTTCCAAGGGTCAAAACTGTGGGTTGTCCTTCAAATTTTCAATAAATAATCTTATATCCTATCATTAAGTTTTAGAAACTGAAAAATTATATTCATGAATTGCTCTTTCCATTGTTTTGACCCCTTTAAAATTAGTCTTTACCCCCAGAAATTCATGATTAGGTAGTCAACAATTCTTAAATTTCAAACACAGGCACAAGCCCCTTTAAGTCAATATTGTGCATGGTAGTCATTGGAACCTTTACTATGATGCAGTTTAAGATTTATTCCTTTTTAAAAGCTAAATTCCTTTTAGTATTACAGAAAAGGGGACTTATGGAATTTTAATCAAAATTTCATAATAATTATTGTATCAAAATGATGTTATCATCCATCCATCTCATCCGCCATCTCCCATATCCCATCCCCCATCCCATCACATCCACCCATGGCATGCCATCCATCCATCCAACCATCCAATCTTCCGACTATTTGTCTCCCACCAATGGGTCAATAATCGTAGACCTATGTGGGATAGCAGCTGGAGGCTAGGAAAGGATGTAGTGGTAGTACTGGTGTCAGAAATACCAGGAATCCATTTTAAGGTGCTCCAGCCGTCGTGATATAACTGAAATAATGTTGAAATCGGTGTAAAACCCCATCCAATCAATCAAACAAACCATCCAACCATCCAGCCATCAACAACCAGCCAATTGGTCAATCAATCAATTAAATTAACCTAAGGACTGTGTTCAAAACCAGTTCATGTTAAACTGTTCAGGGTTTGGCCTTGAAGGTCACACAGGCTATAATGTATATAGCAACTGCAGGACTTGACATTTTGACAGATTAATTTTGTTACTGTAAATGCATGTTTTTGACAGGCCTTGCAATGGACTTGGATTAAATCCTTGTCACTCTTAAAGAGCACTTAGGAGACACATATATCCTGCTATCAGTTGAGTATAGTTGTTTGTTGATCTACTCGACTAACCACAATTGGGAACCTTCAGTGCTTCTATGGAATAGACCTTTGGGATAGTGAGGGGGCTGATGCAAAGCATGTCATATCACACATGGTTTTATATGACGTCACAAAATAATAGTTAAATGAACATCTACATTCTCCAATAATCTTTTAATCTAAAGGATGAAATACTTTTCCATCACGACAACATAACATACACAAAATACAACTTAACAATATATGCATGAGCAAGACAAAAGACAAAATGGTATGAGGTAGCATTCCCTCCTCCCCGTGCTCATAAGATATTTTAAGGACAATAAACAGGTATGGTGGAGTATGGAAAAGGATGACTGCTACCTGAAACATATAACATATATAATGGTTAGTTATCTCCCTCCCTGGGGACAAGTTTTCAAGGGCACGAAGAAAACTGATTAATGTCAATGTCCTTGCACAACAAAAAACCTCTGAAGATATGACACAAAATTACTGAAAAGAACACATATTAACAGTTTAAACACTAATCCAAATCTAAGCCTCTGAAAATATAGGATTCAGTCTATAACATTGTCACTATATTGTAGCACAGAGTCAACATAAGTTCCCATCACAATTAGACACTCGTTGAAAGTCACGAATAGGCCGTTGAGGCAGCAAGAACTCCTTAGCACCAGGTTTGTTGTAAGGCTGAAGGCGACGGAGGGCACGAGGCATCTTGGCGGCTGCAGGCGTGTCAATTGTCGGCGGCATCTCACTTGTCGTAGGTACACTTGGTGTGTCAAGATCTCCAGGAGGGGTATCCAGTGGATCCAATGACAGGCGTCGTGGTACAGGGGCAGTGTTTGACGTTGCCACAGGAGAGCAGCTGTGTTGCGGAAGTCTGGCGCACAATAATGGGGTACCAGGTGCCAGGGGTGGAGTCTCAAGTGGCAATGGGGCAGGAGGAGCTATATCAGGCAAAGCTGGTGGGAAATACGTGTTGGTGCCCGCTACCGGCTTGGCGCAGAAAGGTGTAAATTTCCGCAAATGCTGGCGGTTGCGGAGAGTAACTCTACCTGTACCATCAACCTTCACCACATACTGGTGGAATTGGCGTACCTCCACCACAATGACAGTGCGTTCCCATCGCCTGGGTTGGTTGCCTGTCAGATTCTGTATGAAGACATGATCCCCTACCTGCAGAGGCGGTAACTGATGGGTGTGTTCATTCCATTTCTCGTGTTCTCTGGTGTGCCGCCTCGCGAGTGCCTTCTCCCGGTGTGACATCAACTCGCACCATGTCTCATGCGGGCTATATCTTCCCATCAGTATCGGAATGGCATCACGGATGGGTCTACCAAACAGTATTAATGCCGGAGAGGCTCTCGTTTCAGGGTCAATAGAGTTCCGATAGACAAGTAATGCCTTCTGGAATCGGTCTACGTCAAGCGAACCAGTGGCTGATGAGTTGTCGGCAAGCATTCGTTTGATTGTCTTAACAGCTAGCTCGGCCCTACAATTAGCATGGGGATTAGCAACTGAGGAAAGCCTATGCCGAACACCCCACGACTTCAAGAACTCCTGTGTCTTTCCAGCAGTGAATTGAGGTCCACCGTCAGATGTCAACTCTTCCGGGATACCAAATGTCACGAAAGTCTCACGTAGGCGCTTAACAAGGCCTTCTGCTCCACATTCGGACTTGAAAACCATCGGCCAGTTTGAATATCTATCTACGATTACAACATAGTCTGTGTTATTGTATGTAAAATAATCGGCACAGATCATCTGGAATGGGTAATCAGGGTGGGTAATGTCAGAGGGGGGTTGCATGGGGTTAGATTTTGCCATTTTATGACACTGTAAACACTGGTCTCTGACCTTGGCGATATCAACAGTAATATCGGGCCAGTAAACGGAGTCCATCGCCCTCGCCCGCATAGCGCTGACACCCTGATGGGCAGCATGTAAGGCATCAAGGACTGGCTTGCGGAGAGAAGGAGGCATAATAATGCGTTGTCCCAGAAGTACCACACCATCTACAACAGAAAGGCTAGCTGCTAAACGATGATATGGACGTAGATCCGCAGGCAACTCTTTACAATCAGCAGGAAATCCCTTCGCTAGAAGATGGGTTAGTTGACAGAAGGCGGGATCTGAAGCTGTAGCTTCGCGAACCATGTCCCAGGTAATAACGTTGGAAACTGTAGTTAAGGTAGTTGAAGCCGCTGCCGTTGTAGCAGTGTCATCAGCAATGTCCTGGTCCTCTGCTTGCTGGCAGAGGCCAGCCAACACATCATGGAGGGGTACAGCTGAGTTTAGCTCTGGTGGATCCCCTGGTAGATCTAAATGCTCAGCCTCACAGGCTGGATATCTAGATGCGGCATCAGGGCCTAGGTTCCTCTTGCCAGGTACATGAATAATGGTGAACCTGTAGCCCAATGTTTTCTCTTTGAGATTCAGTAGCCGTCTGTTATCAATCTCAGTGAGTGACCTGTCGTTGAGTATCTGTAGGAGTGGCTTGTGGTCTGTCGCTACAAGAAGGTCCTTGCAACCCAGCACATAATAGCGTGTTTGGTGGAGGGCGTACACAACCGCGAGAGCCTCACCCTCAATGGTAGCGTATCTACTTTCAGCGGGATGAGTGAATCTGCTACCGACAAGGCACAACTTCCAGCCGTCTGGGCAGCAAGCTGGTGATCGCAGTTGACATTGACAGTACTTCTGCAATAGGAGGAATCCAATACCATCAACTGACCAATCCGTAGCAAGGCAAGTCAACCTTGCAGGGTCAAATAGTCGCACCCCATCCCTCATCTCTTGTATAATGACCTCCTTGGAACGTTGGAACAAGCTGGTAAGCTCCTCAGTCCAGTGGAACTGCGTGGAAGGTTTCAAGAGAGCACGAAAAGGTTTCATCTGTTTGGTCATAGAGAATGCGTATGCACCCTGGTTAATGAGACCAAACCAGGCTCTGGCACCAGTAATGTCTGTGGGTACTGGGAAATCACGAATTGCATCCAGAAACTTGGTACTTGGTCGAATGTTTGTGGGGGTGATTGTCAGACCAGCAAAATCCACAGTGTCTTGCGCAAACTGGAACTTTTTGGGATTTAGTGTGATTCCATTGCGAGCACACATGTCCAGCCATGCACATGCCTGAAAGAACGCCCCTTCGATGGAAGAAATAGTTAAAAGAAATCACCCAATAACCATCTCAGATTGAATAGATGAACAGAAATAGAGAAATTGTCAAACATACTGAAATGTCCTTACAGAAATACATCTAAGACTGACAACCTGCCAAATGATACCCAGCAAGGTCTTAATCAGGCTTTTGCCAGTATGCTAGTTATCAATACAGACAGTGGAGCATTGGATTTACCCGATGACAGCCTCGACATAGATGGAAGTGTGTACCTGTGTGAGCAGACCCTCAAAATGACAAGCCTCAGGTAGCAGTCATAAATGAACATCTACATTCTCCAATAATCTTTTAATCTAAAGGATGACTGCTACCTGAAACATATAACATATATAATGGTTAGTTAATAGTAATTGAAGATGACATTTCAAAAGAAAATCAAAGATAGTTTTAAACTCGGCAATTTATTTTTTATATCAATACACAGTGTTTTACTGCGTTTTGTCATTGATTTGTAAAATGTCCAAAAGATCTATAGAGATGATTTGGAAGCATTAAAGGACTTTGTGTTTTCTTCAAGCGTATTGACCAAAAGTACTAACTTCCAAAAGTCGAATTACCTACGAAATGGTCCAAAATTGCTAAATATTTTGTCCAAGGTACTTTCCAGTTTACAGAAAAGTCATTGCGATTATTCTGTATGCACTGACCACTGTTGGTATTTTTAACCCTTTCACACTTTTTGAAATTCAAAGAGTATGCAGATGACAATGAATAATTGGTGCAACTCGAATTTAAAAGAAACCATTCATTTCATTTAGTTGAAAATGTTGTGTGAAATGGAAAAAATACTTCTAACAAACAAAATACCTTTCTATTTTCACATTCAGATTCTGTAATTTTTCATCCCCCTCCCCCTAAATATGCAACAGACATATAGAGGTTCACTACAGGTCCAATTGTGTGTTCATTCTTGTCCTGAGCATAACTTCTTTATTTGTGGATCAGGGGTGTGGAATTCCCATGCCCGACTTGTCCGACACAGACATTTTCACTACTTGGCAAGTACATTTTTCTAGGCCACTTGTCCGTGGACAAGTAAATACCAGAGCAAATCTTGATATAGTACTAAAAAGATCTAGGAGGAAAGACATCCATTTGTTTGTATGATAGTGGAGGAAAACATTGTCTTTAATGAAGAAAATGCAATGAATGAAATGTTATTATTGAGAAAGCATTGTTTTAATGAAGAAAATGCTGTAATTCAGCATTTTCTTCATTAAAACAATGTATCTTCAATAATAACTTTTCATTTTTTGTGGACAAGTTCATATTGATCCTGGACAAGTAGAAAATTGACCTTTACTTGTCCATGGACAAGTGGAGAAAAGTCGTGTTTCCACACCCCTGTGGATGAATTTCAAATAACAAAATACGCCCCTCCCACTCCCTTTGGGTGAGTAATAGTGTGATACTATGAGACTGTCCAGATAGGCTCAAGTTCTAAGTCTCGGCTAAAATCAAGTATTTATGTCTCAAAGTTATCCCCCTATTGATAATATGTATATTGGGTCTGTTCTCAGATAGAAGTTATCATGGGGAGAATAAACATTTTTTTTATTAAGTTCATAGTTGTTAAGTGCTGGTTGATGAAAGCCAAACTGACAGGTTGTTAGTTTTGACATTTTAGCGCACTGAACTCATCAGAACTAACAAGGCCTTGAATAAATAAGAGGCAGAAGGGAGGAAGTAAGAATTGGATGTTAGATTTGATTAAATTTATCTGAACTAAAATACAACAATTGCAATGGTGTGAGTACTATTCAAGTGAGTACCCACAGCATAGGTTTTCTATGAGAAATTACAATTTTAGAATACACTCTCTGATCTTCGCCTTTGACTCAAATAGCAGTTGACTAATTTTACTTGCTTGCTAAGGGTAATGAAGGGGTGTGGAATGAGGGACTTTGTCTACTAGTCCTATAGATCAAATTGATTCCTTTCCTTGTGTGGTGTCCATGGTCTAGAGGTAGTGTGTCTGGCTTTTGACCCAAAGGTCCTGAGTTCGATTCCCAGGAGCGGCCATCTATCTTGGTTCTTTCATTAGCCCACACATTTGGCGCGAGTACTGGTGAATTTTCCAGAAAGGAGAGGGATTAATCTAATTTGTAAGAACTTGTTTCCCAATCAGTATAAAATAAATAGGTTTAAACCATACCTTTCCAAGACTAGCCATGGTATTTACTTGTCCATGGACAAATTGCCCAGCAAATATTTAATGTGCTAGTTTGCAAGTAGAAAAGCTGTGTCAGACAAGTTTGGCATTGGAATTCCACAACCCTGGGTAATGCCCACTACAGAACTCATAGTGGGTATCACCTTTGGCTAATGAAGACGATATGTAACCTGTAACATAAAAAGGAACCATCTGGGAATGCTGTAAAATGAGTATTTAAAAAGAGAGATTTATAACATTTTACTCTGCCACCGATATATTAAGTAATGTGAGATTGGTTCTCTTGGTCTCAGCAAGCCTTGGCAAATTCAGAAATTTCTGTTGGAAGAGATGAAAGGTTGGGAGGGGTTGGAATCTGGAGAATAGCAGAGGTACAGATAAGAGGGAGTAATGCACTCTAAAAGCTTAATTTATCATTGAAAACCTATGTTGTGGGTACTCATTTGAATCGTCTTGACAAGACAATTCCAATGAGTATCCACAACAAAGGATTTGAGCAAGTATCTTTGAAATAATTGTATTTGAAATTCAAAATACCCCCTCTATCTTTAGCTCTGATTAGGATTTGCAAAGTGTTCTAAGCACCTGCAATAATCTGTGCAATGTATTTATGCTTGTATTTTAATTTTTAACATGAAAGTCATAAAGGGGAAAATGAGATGCTTGGCAGCTACTTCACGACTAAGGGCTAGATGAATTGTTTATGCATTGAATTCAGGGTTTGACAATAAGGGGAGTCAATGAGTCTGACACTCTAAATTATCAGAATGGACTTCTTTCATTTGCAAGTAAGGAGTCCCATGGAATCGAAGGGTCATATGATAATATTTTAAAAAACAAATGCACAGAGTAGTGTCCTTTCTAACATTTGCCAAAACTCTAGATCTTTTCACTACAAAAGTTGTTGAAGAAAACATTTGCTTGCATCTTTGGAAGAACATTGTTTAAAAGAAGAAATTGCTTATAGAAGCAATTTCTCCTTTTCCACAATGTTCTCCCATTATGAAAATTCAGACTCCTTACTTTGAGCTTGGACTCCTTAATTTCATGTGTTAGGTGTCTAATTGACTCCTTAATCTCAGGAGTTTGTGTCAACCCGTGGAATTTCTTATCTGTATCATGCTGTTCTCAGCATTTTCCTGCTGAGCACAAACCTTTGGCAGACAGTATAGGCTAGGATCATCATGTACATACCTACAGTCTTGTCTTATTCTGCAATGCCTGATATTTAGCTCCTCTGTACAAATTCCAGTGGTGCTTATTTCATCACCTGAATTCAGCATTAGTGTGTCCTTCTGTGTGTGCGTCAATTTGTTAAGCTTTTCTTTAAAACTATTGGCCAAAATTCAACCAATTTTCATAAGAATGATTCATAGGACACGCTCTTTCAGATTTCTTTATTTAATTCTGATTGGGCTGATAACATGGGTGCTATGGGTTGTCGCGTCATCAAGAATAGGTCCTATATGATAAAGTATAAAAAAAAACTTATCTAAAACAGCTTATCAGAATTCAATCAAACTTCACAGGAATGGTGCTCAGGACATGCTCTTTTAGATTTCTTTCTTGAACTTTGATCGGGTGGGTGATATGAGCTCAACAGACTGATGTGTAACTGAAAAAAATTAAAAAATGGATGAAATATAAAAAATCTTCATCTCTGAAAATACTAATTAGAATTCATCCAAAATTCACAGGAATCATGCTCAGGACATACTTTTTCAAATTTCTTTGTTAACTTCTGATTGGGTTTATAACATGGGCTCTACAGGCTGTGGAAAATCTTCCCATATTATGAAAATGAAATTGAAAAAATATTCTTTGAAACTACTGATAAAAAATCAACCAAACTTCAAAGGAATGATACTTAGAAAAAACTCTTTCAGATTTCTTTGTTTACATGTGATCGGGTTAATCTTGCTAATCTGGCTTATAATATGGCCTCTTCAGTGATTCATCTGCTGCGCATCCCTGATCAAAGATGCACATTTTTCACAAAGGACTAATATTACCTTGTTACCTTTTTATCATTGTGGAGAAAAATTGAGACAGACTGATTAAAATTACCAAAAATTAGCAATTAGTCTGAAGCAAACTTTGAATTTGGTATGTTATGATGAAATTGACCTAACAAATTGGTTTAAACTAAAAGAACTATCAAAATTATCCCTTTAGTACCTAAAAAGATTAAATGTATTGGAAATCATGTCACATTAAGAGGACCTCCATATTTTGTGTTTTTCAGCCCATTATTTGTTACATGGAAGGTTGGGAAAGATCGCAGACTCCGAGGTTGTATAGGAACCTTTTCTGCTACAAATCTACATAGTGGTCTCAGGGAATATGCTGTCACAAGGTAAGATCTCTGGTCTCAGTATCTCTGTTCTTAGTCTACATAGTGGTCTCAGGGAATATGCTGTCACAAGGTAAGATCTCTGGTCTCAGTATCACTGTTCTTAATTTACATAGTGGTCTCAGGGAATATGCTGTCACAAGGTGAGATCTCTGGTCTCAGTATCACTGTTCTTAATTTACATAGTGGTCTCAGGGAATACAATGTCACAAGGTAAGATCTCTGGTCTCAGAGTCTCTTTTCTTAATGTTCATAGTGGTCTCAGGGAATATGCTGTCACAAGGTAAGATCTCTGGTCCCCATGTCACCCATCAGATCTTAATGTTCATAGTAGTCTCAGGGAATCTGAAGTCACAAGGTAATACCTGTGATCTCAATAAAGGTTAATTGTGATAGACCTGCAATCTTAGTTTCTAAAGAAATAATTGCTGTCTTTGGGTATGATAGACACAGTATAAACTTGACTCCGAGAATTTGCTGTCATAGGCAAAACTTGCTCTATCAAGATTTTGAAAGAGCCTGACAGAGTTCTTTGCTTTGAACTGATGGAACACCCCCCCTCCCCCCCCCCTTCAAACATATTTTGATATCTTTTTGATCCTGAAACAAAGAAAGTATTGTGCTATGGTACCATGTAGATATAGAGGATATTAACCCTTTCCTGTTTATCAAAATTTTGGACCTGTCCAAATTCAAAGGTTTTGCAGAAGAAAATTTAAAGTGGATTTGATTTGAAAAATAACAATTAAGTTGGGTAGAAAATAGTGTGGAAAAAGTAGAAATTGCTTGTCAGAAGCAATTTCTTCTTTTTTCACAATGTTTTCTCAATCATAAAATCACAGGCACGTAAAAAGCAGGGATTAAACAGCAAAGGGTTAAATGAGTGGTCATGGAATACTGAATTTATTAAACGAGTCATCTATAAACAGATAAAAACGAGGCTATGCCGAGTTTTTCTCTGTTTATAGATGACGAGTTTAATAAATTCTGTATTTCATTAGCACAAGTTTTATATTCTATTTATAATATGACCCGAATTTTTGCGAAAATCGTCAAAAATCTTGAAATTCAAAGTTTCTATTTGCCGCGAAACTTATAACGCCGTTTAAAACTGACATCACAATGTACACATAATGACGTCATATCCGCGGTTACAAAATAGCGTTGCTATTAGCTCTAAGCTCATTTGCATAGTTATTCCACTAGTGTTATAACACTCGTGTAATATCAAAAATATTCAACGGGTTTATTTCACTCCCGCGACGTTGGTCATATTATAAATGGAACTATAAAATTTTGATTTTGGTAGTCTAAGAAGACATGAGACATGCAATTTTTCAATGCCATCTAGTACAGTAAAAATTGTATTAAGTGACCACTAACAGGATCAACCAAAAGTGGTCGTTAAAGAAAACGGTCGCTTAATACACATTTTATTTACAAATAAGAAACTTACATTTTGATTGAAAATTCATTTAATTGCGAATTCCTCAATAATCCTGTATTGTTAAAACTCAATAGAATCGTCTCATTGAGACAATTCACTGAATTCATGTGAGTTTTAACAACATAATTTTCATTTTCAATAATTTTGGACCAACTTTACCTACCTTTAAATAAAGAAGGGGATTTTGAAAACGGTCTCTTAATAGAAATGGTTGCTTAATAGACATGGTCCCTTGAGCAAGATTAACTGTTTTAAGTATCATAACAAATTGGAAATGCAGAAAATAAAAGTGAAAATGAAAGTAAATTTTCAGTGACTTGCATCGATTGCTGCAGTTGACCCACAATAGTGCAATGCAATAGATCAATATTAACTAATTAAGTTATGAAATTGAAGTCTTGAAAGATTGCATTGTATCCAAGATTGCCTAATGAAATTATAACAAATTAATGAGGCAAGGAGAAAGATTGTCTCCAAGCAGGTATCAATCAATTTGGAAATTTGAGAATATATGGTGAGATACTTGAAGGGAAAATTTTGGATGTCAGATCTAAGTATTACACTAATTATTGCACAAAATCTATGTTGTGGTTACTCATTGGAATCGTCTTGCCTGGACGATTCCAATGAGTACCCACAATATATGGTTTCATTGAGAAATAAAGATTTTAGGTCGGCCTTAACCCTTCTTATCTGTACCTATGAATTTTATGGCCAGATACAGTCGATATTGCTCAAGCGACCACATCTATTAAGCGACCAATTTTATTAAGCGACCACCATAAAAAGTCTCTTCACTGTAATCAAAATCTCTAAAAAAGAGGACATTCTTATTGAAAAATTGGTTATTGTTGAATCTTATGTTGTTAGAACCCATTAGAATTGTCTCAATAAGACGATTCTTATGGGTTGAAACATCATAAGATTCAGTACAACTTGACCGACAATCTATAAATGGTATCAAAATTAATTGTCACATTTATAACAGTATTTCGTATTAAGCGACCATTCCCATAAACGACCGCTTTTTGGTGGTCCCTTAAGTGGTTGAGTAACACAAGTTTTACTGTACTTGAAGGGACTTTCCAAATGTCACTCAAATATAAGTTGCCAGGATATAACCATCTGATGCGAGTCAAATGGCTCCTCCAGAAAATCCCTTAAAAAATAGAAGACTTCAATTCGTTGCCAAAATTTGACCCCAATGGTCCCATGCTTCATTACTTGTTACTTAAGAAAGGTCAAATGTCACATGAAAAGGGGCCTTCTGGGAACTCCATAAAATAAATATCGGAAATAGAAATTAGTTCTAGTAGAGGCCAATTATAAGTTGCTTCTCAAAAATTCTTTCACAGGATGGTAGATTGAATATTCTAGATTAAATAAATTAGTAAAATGTGAAAAGTATTGCAGTCTACCTAGTCTGTCTAGGATCAACAGATTAGGCATTACCAAGATGGTCCCTTCTTTGTGACTGGTCACATTATAAGACAACGATTGGCACGCGGACCAGCCCTGCATTTGTGCAGCCCTGCATTTGTGCAGAGTTTTGCAAATAGGACTTTTCTCCACTTGTCCATGGACATGAAAAAGTTGTATTCTACAACAAACTGATGTCAGTTCCAAAAACAATATGTAATTGCTATCATTTATGTGGTAGCCTGGTAGGACCCAATTAATCGAGTATGAAATTTCTTAGTTGATTATCAGAATCGGAAGGCCAAATCAACAAATTATTGATTATAATCAATTAATCTGCCCATCACTATCTGTAGCTCTGTAAATTGCTGAACAATTGTAAAAATAGGTGCATAGTCCCATTTATACAAACAAACAAACTACTATAACTTTTGTATTTCAGTGCTATGAAAGACAGCCGTTTTAGTCCAATCACAAAAGACGAGTTTCCACGTCTCCATTGTTCTGTTTCCATCCTGACTCATTTTGAAGAAGCCAAGGATTATATGGATTGGGAGGTAGGAAAGGAAGAATCCTGTACTGTCTAGGGATAATGGATTATACATCTTTGATGCTGCCTCATCATAGCACAGGTGGTAGCGCGTCAGACTGTCACTCTAGAGGTCCTGGGTTCGATCCCTGGCAGCTGCACTCATCCTTTCTAACTTTTTGTCTCTCACAATGGGTTGATAATCATAGACCTATGTGAGAGAGCAGCTGGAGGCTAGGAAAGGATGTGATGGTTGTACTGGTGAGAGAAATACCAGGAAACCATTGTAAAATTATTGAAAGCAGGGTAAAACCCCATTCAAACAAACAACAAATTTCTGATGCTAAATACATTTACCGTCAGAGGTGGACGTCCCGTAAAAATTTAAATAGAGCACCATGCTCTATTTAAACCCCATTCCCTGTTTCAGATGTTGAAATTGACCATTTTTGATGTGAGTTTACAAACTTCTGAAGCCTCCAATAAAGGCAATGTCAACAAAATCAAGGTTACTAAAACTTCAACAGATGTTTTACACACCTTTTCCCAAGTCAAACATTATTATTTGTGCAGATTGTTTATTTTTGGATGTTTTCGTAGACCTATGTGAGAGAGCAGCTGGAGGCTAGAAAAGGATGTGATTGTTGTACTGGTGAGAGAAATACCAGGAAACCATTGTAAAATTGTTGAAAGCAGCGTAAAACCCCATTCAAACAAACAACAATAGATTGTAGCATACTGTAAACAGGGTAATTTTGGCGATGGGTTTATTTTGGCTATATTGGCGGTCAAGCTAAGATGCGCCAAAATTAATCCACCGCCAATATTTGCCACAACTTAAAGAAATAATTCTTCCTCAAGGGAGCAGTGTATTTTCGAGTGATATTTCAGTAAATGTGTATGAATTCTTGATCCTATATATGTAGACCTTAATCATAGTTCAAACTAAAATAAGACCATCTTCTGGCAACGGTTTAAATCTTAAAACACTTAAAAATCGATAATCGATAATAAGTTTTCAGATTCAAGTTGATTGAATTGATATAATGAAACGTGTGAAAAACTTGCACACGAAACATTACTCTAATGATATGTGTGAAAACGATCTATTGTTATACATATAAAAAGCAAATATTACTCCTTAAAACTACCTTTTTAAACATTCCTCATTTTGAACTACGGAATATAAAACGACAGATAAAGCGTTTTATTTTGGCGGTACATGTAGGATGTGCCACAATAAATCACCGCCAATAAATCGAAACCGAAAAACCGCCAAATGTGGACACGGCCAATATAAAGCCGTTTACAGTAATATTTAATGAATCCCATGATGTTCGAACCGATAAAATTGTCCCTCAGACAATTCTAATGGGTTCCAACATTATAAGATTCAATTGAAAGCAATTTTCATGTGAAGAATGTCCACTTTTTCAAAGATTATGATTTAAGTAGAGTCACTTTTTAAGATGGTTGCTCAATACAAGTTGACGCTTAATAGAGGTGGTCACTTGAGCAATATACACTGTATCAGTGAAACAGTTGTAACTGCCAATGTGTGTTGCACTGAGCCATGTATATGTAGCATAGCCTCTAATAAAACCCCACCCCTTTCTAGTGGAAATACCACGATTCAAATAGAACCTTGGACTTTATTTGAGCTTTTACAACACATTGGTATCATCTCCTCTGTCAGTCTGTCTATACACAGGGTTTGACACTAACTACTTTTACCATCATCCTGAAAGACCCATTATCTATAAATATTACAGGTCCTCCGTGCTAACAACAGGTCCTGCATTAAAAACCATGTTTGATTTAGGTGATAAATCGCATGGAAAATATTGTTGGCAAAGAAGAAATTACTTTTGACAAGCATTTCTTCTTTTTAGCTCCACTGGCTGAAAGCCACTGGGGCTATTGTCATGGCTTTGTGTCCGTCTTGCGTGCGTCTGTCTGTCTGCCCGTCCGTGCGTGCATCCGGTCATAAACTTTTTCTTTAATAATCTTCTCCTCAGAAACTACTGGATGAATTTCAACCAAATTTCACAGGAATGATCCTTGGGTGATCCTCTTTCAAAGTTGTTCAAGAAATTTTGATCCAAAGAAAAACATGGATTTAATGGGCGTGGCTTATTTCCAAATATGGTAAAAAGTAAGTTTTCTCAGATTCTAATAGATGGATATCAACCTAATTTCACTTGAATGATCCTTGGGTGACCCTCTATCATTCTACCAAAATTATTGTGATCTGATAGATATTATGCATTTTATGGGCGGAGGTCATTTCACTATATGCTATGTAGTGGAAACTTTGAAAATCATTTTCTCAGAAGTAACAGATGGATATCAATCAAATTTAGCTTGAATGATCCTTGAGTGACCCTTTATCAGACTACCAAAAAATTATTGAGATCGGATGAAAAATATGTATTTCATGGGCGGAGGTCATTTCTCTATGGGTTACATAGTGGAAACTTTGAAAATCATTTTCTCAGAATCTAATGGTTGGATATCAATCAAATTTAGCTGGAATGATCCTTGAGTGACCCTTTATCAGTCTACCAAAAATTATTGTGATCGGATGAAAAATATGTATTTTATGGGCAGAGGTCATTTCTCTTTAGGTTATATAGTGGAAACTTTGAAAATCATTTTCTCAGAATGTAAATGATGGATATCAACCAAATTTCACTTGATTGATCCTTAAGTGACCCTTTATCAGTCCACAAAAAATATTGTGATCGGATGAAAAATATGTATTTTATGGGCGGAGGTCATTTCTTTATATGTTATTTAGTGGAAACTTTGAAAATCATTTTTAACATCAGTAGAACTTAAAATATCTAATAATCTAGTCAAAAATTGATTTGCCATTAGAAGAATTTCGAGTCTGTGGAGCGACTCAAGCCATTCATGGCTTTCTAGTATTACAATGTTTTCCATTTCGTAATGCAAATTTTAGTACTGGAAAGGCAAATATTTTTCAAAGTATGATACATTTTAAAATTCTAGGTTCTGCCGTTAACTACCAAACCTCCCTTAAATCCATAGGTCTAGGGCCTGAGGACTGGTGTTGGTGTTGATCCTTGATATATCCGTTCATCCAATTCTTATTATACCCCCCACCTACGAAGTAGAGAGGGGTATATTGGTTTCACCATGTCTGTCTGTCCATCCGTCCGTCCGTCCGTCCGTCCATCCGTCCATCCGTCCGTAGACCTTTTCGTTTCCGGACTCTAACTCAAGAACCAAATGACCTACAATCATGAAACTTTACACAAATGTTCCTTATGACCCAAGGAAGTGCCCTATTGTTTTTGGGTCATGTAGGTCAAAGGTCAAGGTCACAGTCAGCTTTTGTTCAATTTTCGTTTCCGGACTCTAACTCAAGAACCAAGTGGCCTACAATCATGAAACTGTATACAAATGTAACTTATGACCCAAGGAAGTGCCCTATTGTTTTTGGGTAAAATAGGTCAAAGGTCAAGGTCACAGTCAGCTTTTGTTCAATTTTCGTTTCCGGACTCTAACTCAAGAACCAAGTGGCCTACAATCATGAAACTTTAAACAAATGTAACTTATGACCCAAGGAAGTGCCCTATTGCTTTTGGGTCATGTAGGTCAAAGGTCAAGGTCACAGTCAGCCTTTGTTCAATTTTCGTTTCCGAACTTTTACTCAAGAACCAAGTGGCCTACAATCATGAAACTTTATACAAATGTTCCTTATGACCCAAGGAAGTGCCCTATTGTTTTTGGGTTACATAGGTCAAAGGTCAAGGTCACAGAAAATTTTTGTTAAATTTTCGTTTCCGGACATTTACTCAAGAACCAAGTGGCCTACAATCATGAAACTTTATACAAAAGTTCCTTATGACCCAAGGAAGTGCCCTATTGTTTTTGGGTTACATAGGTCAAAGGTCAAGGTCACAGAAAATTTTTGTTAAATTTTCGTTTCCGGACTCTAACTTGAGAACCAAGTGACCTACAAGCATGAAACTTTATGCAAATGTTGCTTATGATCCAAGGAAGTGCCCTATTGTTTTTGGGTCATATAGGTCAAAGGTCAAGGTCACAGTCAATTTTTGATCAATTTTCATTTCTTGACTCTTAACTCAAAAAGCAAGCAACCTAGAATCAAGAAACTTCATGCAAATGCTACATATGACCTCAATATTAGTTACAAACACATCCTGCACTAATAGCACTTGCATTCTGACAAAGCGCTTGTGGGGGGTATTAGTCCGCTCTGCGACAGTTCTAGTTAACACAACTGTCCCTTCAATTATTAACAGATTTGCACAAAACTTCAACAGAATGCTCCTTATCCTAAGACCATGCGCATATCAATGCAATTTTGTGATGTTAAAAAAATTTCTCCTATGCTCTGAAACAATCTTCTGAATGGCCACCTTTCATTTGTTCCATTTTATCATTTTTTTTCATTTGTATAATATCAATTGTTTTTACACATAAGGCAGTTCAATTTAACATATTCTGGAAAAAGAATAGGTCTGAAATTGAATGCTTGGTGTATGTCAGAAATGGTACAAATTGAATAACCAACTTTACAAAAGTCAGAAAAGTCCCAATTTTTAGAGGAATTTCCAATTTCAGTCTCAGAAAATCTTTTAAATTACATACATTGTATGTAAATTACAGACTTTGATGAATCATGTTAATTTGTGATTTGTTACAAAATTGACAATTTTTTGTTTTGTTTTAGTTTTCAGACTAATACTAGAGGCTAGAATTTCTCCTTCCACTAATATTAAGTGAAGTTTCTACCTGATTGAAGTTTCTATTATAAATGACCCTGTGTGTGACATTTCCAACAATTTGAAATGTTCTTGAGGTGCCGACATCCAGTAGTGTTTACAGCCACATACTGTTAATATAAAGTTACCTGATGGTCTATAGATACTTTGAGACTGTATCTATCTACTATACGCACAGTGAAGCTCAGGTCAGAGCATATTTGAAATTGTTGGAAATCTCACACACAGGCTAAAATTGTAATTCACCTAATACCATATTCAGATACCAGATGAAATATTACTTTTCCAGCAAAAATAAAGTTGCTGTGTAACAGTTTGTTTCAGTGAACATGTTATTCTGTAAGATTGATTTTTTTTCTCCATTTTTATTTACAGGTTGGTAGAAATGGTGTCCGTATAGAATTCATCAATGAGAAAGGACACAAGAAAACTGCCACCTATCTTCCAGAAGTGGCTATGGAACAAGGTTTGTGAATGAAAACTTGATTTGTTTGTTTGAATGGAATTTTTCGCCACTTTCAACATTATTTCAGGCATATTGCAATGGATTCCTGGTATTTCTCACTCCAGTACTACCATTACTACCTTTCCTAGCCTACAGCTGCTGTCTACAATTATCAACCTGTTGGTGGTAGACAAATAGTCAGAAAGGATGAGTGCCGCAGTCGGTGAAAACTTGATGATAAACTGATAAATTGAAATTGTTTCTTACAAAATGTTTTTATTTCGAAGGATTATACCTTTGTATGTCTTTCCATCTGCAAAACTTAACAAAAAAACTTAACTCTGGCAATTACTTTAAGCCTACACTAGATATAATCTTCATATTCATTAATACGCATTTGCAGATACAGGGAAAAAGACTAGCAGGGGCCCAGTTGCCCATGGTCCTAGATCTTGTGTGGGGCCCCTGAACATTGGGTGAAAATGCTTATACTCCTAATATTGAATATGAAATTTTGTCAGTTTTGGCTCCTAAGATAAAGCTGTCAGTCCTGAGATAGCCGCCACCATAGCGCAGTTGGTTGGGCATAAGACTTCCAAACTGGAAGTGGTGGGTACGATCCCCGGTGGTGGCAAATATCCTTTCCAATGTTTGTCTCTCACCAATTGGTATATAATCATTAACCTATGTGAGATAGCAGTCGGAGGCTAGGAAAGGGTGTAATGGTAGTACAGGTGAAAGAAATACCAGGAATCCATTGTTAGGTGCTCTGGCCGCCGCGATATAACTGCGAAATTGTTGAAAGCGGCGTAAAACCCATTCAAACAAACAAACTTTCCCTGAGATACCAAGGTCAAGGTTATGTAACTATTCCATAACATGTAACGGCATTGTCTGTTAACAGCTTCATATACATATATAGGGTCAAGTAAAAGGCTAACCTAGTAAAAGGAAGTACAAACTGCATTATTTTCTTTGGGACTGTCAAACACATTCAGAACATCATTCAGACTTTTCCGTAAACTGGAAAGTACCTCGGACGTAAGTGTAGTATTTTGGGTCCTGGTGGTACTTTGGTGAATAAGCTTGAAGAATAGTATATTACTTTAATGTTTTCCAGTTGTCTGTAGAGATCTATTTGGCATATTGTAACTTGAAAACAAAACGCAGTAAAACACTCCCTTTTGTTTTCAAATTATAATATGCCCAATTTTAACCTTGCGTTGATTTTATTTTTCATTATCATAGCGTCATACTCAGTTATGTTTGTGATGTCATATAAACCCATGTTGGAAATGACGTGCTTTCATGGTTGTGCCCTTATTATTCTAGAGGTCTATTCCGTAGAAAGGTCGAAGGTTCCTGAGTGCTGTCAAACTCTCATAATCATGCATGCTCTCTGTTACAGGTTGGGACAGGGTTCAAACTATAGACTCTCTACTCAGGAAAGGCGGTTTCAAAGGGCCCATAAATAACGATGTGAGACGTAGTATACGTTTGACTCGCTATCGTAGTGAAAAAATTACTTATAGCTATAGTGATTATATAAGTAGTAAGCAGAACGGCCACGCATGACGATAACTCAGGTACAGTCCCATCTCTCTTCAATGGCAGTCTCATACAGCATGGATGCTTGTGTCACATGATGGTCACATGATTGTTACATGATCAGTTCAACCAACAGGAAGTGATGTCATCAAAACACATCAGCGCCTAGTTGTACAAAAGATAACCATTGGTTGGCTTTTAACCAACAGTAATTTTCAGCGAATCAGGATTGTTGTTTCAATTGTGCCAATTGAAACAACAGACCTGATTGGCTGAAATTGACTTCTATTTATTAAAAATTAACCAACAGTTATCTTTTATACAACCAGGCCCAGGAGACATTCTCATTGGATAGATGAATAGGTCACATGATTATGTTTGAATTTTTAAATGTTTGTAAGATGGTGTGTATTTTATGAGTGTTCATCTTTTATATATGTAAAATTTGTAATCTGTAGTGTATAGGATAGGATAGATAGTTTATTTCTTTCCCATTCAACATAGATGAAAATCTTATTAGAATATTTCTGAATATAATCACATTTTGAGGGTATTTACATTTGCAGAAACTTGAATAATAGTCATAGGCTGTAGATCAAATGAAAAGGGTGTACTTGCTTTGCATCAGAAAAATGGGAGGGGGGAATTGAAGGCTTATTTTGTAATAGATTCAAATTAAAAAAGAACACATTAAAATCAGCCCAAACTTGCAAAAATGTCAGAGAAATGGTGCTATGTAGCTTGAAGGCAATGCTGTTTATGATGACACAACATAGAAATAAGAACACTGTTTTAACCCTTCCCATACTATTGAAATAGATTTCTGCTCTAAACAAAGCTTTGGCAGCCGGTATAGGCTAAAATCAGCATGCACATTCATGCTTTCTTCATGATCAATAATGTTGTGACCAGGATTTAAGTATGCCATCAACATAATAGGGTCCCTAGGACTCGATAGTTAGGCTCAAAGGGGTCCTTGCTAAATGTTTGGGAGTCCCTGCTTTTAGCTTTTCTTATCTTTTTGTGTAAAGATTGAAATTTTCCCAAGATTAAGCTACACAGTGTTTTAGATAGATATGTAACTTTGTATGTAACTTTGTGATCAATTTCGGAAAAAAATGAAGACTTTTTAAATCAGTCTTCAATTATTTTCTGTAGTTGATCCCCAGAGGGTCCTAGGGACTCACATAATGATAGTTTTGAGAGTCCTTGCTACTTATATAAGAGTCTCAGACTCACAAAACCTTCGTTTCTTAAAACCCTGTAATGTCAATCCCATAAATTGACACTATTTTCATTTATGAAGACATTTTTTTGAAGATATAGCGAATGGTTATTTGTTTCAGTGTAAGATCTGTTTATCTTTTATTGAGATAGCAAAAACAGCTATGTTTTCATGAATTAAAATATAACTTTTGTTGCTTACAAAATGAAAGATTTGTCGATCATTCACGAAAACAAATGATTTTTCAATTTCTGTAATGCAAAACTGGGTGAAAATGTGAAAACTTACTCAAGGTAGTGCACCCATAATAGTTCAGCAACATTTTGGAATACATGATCTTTCACAGTGTAAACCGAGGTTTCCTAATGAAAATCATTTGGAAACCTCCGTTAACACTGTCAAAGTTCATTATTTCCAAAAATTTGCGGAACTATTATGGGTCCACTTCCTTAAAGGGCATTATTCCGCATGTGATTACTAGGCACCATCACCATGACCAGATTAACATTTGTTTATTGGATTTTGCTCAGATAACTTCAAATAAAGAGCAATTAATGTAGGCAGACTGTAAATTGTTGATAAATCTTCTGGTTTGGCATTGAGATTATCATGTGATAATATACCATGATTTCTGGATTAACCACCGAAAAGCATTGAAAAATGATAAATCTATTGAATCAATATATATTGTCAGTTGATTCAATATTACTGTTAATTATGTATGACCTGTGTGTGAGATTTCCAGCAATTTCAAATATGGGCAAAGCAAAGACTCTGACCAGTCTGTGCAACCGCACAGTCTGACCAGAGTCTTAACTATGCGTACAGTAGATAGATAAGGTCTCAAAGTACTTGTGCAAAAACAGGTAACTTTATAATTATAGTGTATGGTTGTCTATGCTGGTCAATGATTGCACCTCATGCACATTTAAAATTGGTGGAAATATCACACACAGGCTCATATATCAAGTATGGGTCAATTTCTTGTCTCTGTGTTGCTAATGGACTTTGAATATGTAATGTTTACCCTAAGGGGTTAGAAACTATGCAAATGAAATGCAAAACAATCAGTAAGACATTACATTTCAAATAATTTCATTGTTAAAAATGAAGGTTTTGGGCAGTCTGGTAATTTTGAGTCAGCATCTGGGCCTGAGGTTATGAAACTTTCCTCAGGCTCAACTGAGAATTTTCTCAAATTTTATATTTAAATAAATGTATGAAAATAAAAGATGATATTAATAAGTTGTTATTTATAACGACTTCTAATCTTTTATGTTACTACATCATATTGAGTATTTAAACAGAATAACGGCTTTAATCTCAAATTGAAATTTGAGAAAATTTTGAATTAAAAATGAGAAAAGTTTTTTAACCTCGGCCCTGATTTAAGAAGGTAGTAGTGAAGGCTAATCAGTCATTTTTGATTCACATACTGGTTCAAGTCTTTATTTTTGACTTCATATGAGAAAACCAACTGTTTAGATTCATCAGCTCAAGCTACTTTTGTTACTTCCACATTGCACTATTGATTAGGGATATGTTTGAACTTTTTATATCTTTCTAACCACGAATCCCTCCAAAGGGACCATACTCTTGATGGCAAAAACTAGTAATATTCAGGAATAATCTTCCTTTTACTTTTATGAATATCCAGCAAATGCTTTATGTGGGGCTATCCCCAAATCCCCCTGCCTAGAATAAACACTGCTTAGTAACCTTGGCAGCCACATAACACATTTGAACATGTGCTTAACATTTCCAACAATTAAACATGTGTGCAAAACAAAGCCTCTGGACAGCCTGTGCATTTGCACAGTCAGAGCAAAGTCTTTGCACTACCCTCTAGAAACAGATTAAATCTTTATCCCACTTCAGGCAATCATCTGTGCCTTAAGTTATAAAACTTATCTCATTCTCAACTCAAAATTTTCTCAAATTTCATCTCGAGATTAAGATTGTAATTATATTGTAATACTTATATAAATGTATGAACATAAGAGATGATATTAATTAGTTGTTATTCATAACAACTAATTAATATCATCTTTTATGTACATACATTTATGTAAGTACTTCAAAAGAATTATGGCTTTAATATCAAGTTGAAATTTGAGAAAATGTAGAGTTGAGAATGAGAAAAGTTTTATAACTTTGGGCCCAGATATTCTTTTTGCATCATGTTGTATATAGAGTGCATAATTTTTGTGCTTCACGTAAGTAAAATTGTTAGAAATGTAGGCTAGGAAATAAATAAATGGTAGTACTGTGTGAGAAATACCAGGAATCCATGGTTTGGTGCTCTAGCTGCCGCGATATAACTGAAAAAAATGAAAGCGACATAAATTTCCATTCAAACAAACAAACACACTTCCAAAAAAATATTAACAACTTAACAGTCTTCAGAGTCTGAAGTGAACACACTAATCAGAGACTTCCAGTGCAGGGGTCCAGATAAGAAGGGGTAAAGCCAGTGTAAAGTATTTATTTCTTAATGAAACCCTTTATTGTGGGTACTCATTTGAATCGTCTCTATGAGACGCTTCAAATGATTACCAATTACATAGGGTTTAAGTTAGGAATAATAAAATATTCAGATTTGCAAACCAAAATACCCCCTCTGTCTGTAGCTCTGCCTATGCATAGGCTAGTTTGAGTCTCTACTTAGCATACATGTGAAATGAGGATATGCCAAACATAGGTTAAAATGGTTCATGTATACAACTTTGCACTTTATTGAAGAATGAATTTCAAGACAAGACAAAGACTAAATGAGCCTGTGCATGACATTTCCAACAATTTCAAAAGTGTGGAAAGCAATGACTCTGGCCAGTCTGTGTCTCCACACAGTCTGGCCAGAGCCTTCACTATGCACTTAGTAGATAGATAAGGTCATATCGCTAGACCATCAGGTAACTTTATATTTACAGTATGTGGCTATCTTTACTGCTCAATATTTACTCCTCAAGAACATTTCAAATTGTTGGAAATGTCACACACAGGCTCCAATATTATTTTATCATTCTGAACACAAACTCAGCTGTAAGAGATTATTCCTAGTTTTCAAAACATAGTTTGCTTATTTTTACATAATGATACAAAATCAAGGCGAATGTTTCATTGTTTAACTGTTGTAAGTTTTCATTAAAAAGTTTATATGTGAGAAAATGTTGATTAATAACCGTCACATAGGGACTGTACTGCGCATTACTTTATATCAAATATGCTTCTTGAATACATGTTAACTGCATTGTTTTATGAATATTCCCATCGTTTCATGCTCCTGTATCAAAAAACAAGGGGCATAATTCATCACTGTTTGTCTATCTGTCTGCCTGTCTGAAAATCTGTCTTCAACATTCAGTAGAATTCTTTTTATTTGCAACCCTAATAATGGCAACTCACCACTTAATTGCAACTGACTGCAAAAACTGGATTGTAAGAACTAATTTTAAAATTGTTTGTGTTTAAGTGTTGGAAAATTATTTGGAACAAAGAATATGCCTGTTATAGGTAGTTTCTTCATTTTCCAGTGTTTTCAAAGAGGACTGTGAAAAGGATTGTCTAGGAATGGGTTAAAAATAAATGAAATAGTTAGTATTTCTTTTAATACAGTAAATCTTGCTCAAGAAACCATGTCCATTAAGTGACCATTTTTATTAAGCAACCATTTTTAAAATTCCCTTCTATAAATCAAATATCTTAAAAAGTAGATATTATGGGACTACAGATAATTTGGAATGAATCCTGTCTGAAAACTCATAAGAATCGTCTCTTTTAGTTGATTCTTTTGAGTTTTAATGACATAAGATTATTTAGAAATTTTCAAGAACATATATATTCGATCAAAATAATGTTTCTTATCAGCAAAATAAACATGTTCTGTATAAGTTTTCTTTTGAACGACTGCTTTTTGGTGGTCCCGTAAGTGTTCACTTAATACACATTTTACTGTATCTAGAAATGAAAGGCAAAGCAAAAATCATTTGTGAATGTTTATTGAATGATGCCCTGCTTTGCATGTCGGGTGCTAGTGCAAAGCAGAGAACCATTTATCTTGAAGGCAGGGCTAGTTTCTTTTTGAAGATTTTATAATGGGGTAGTCTCCCCTTATCTAGAAGTTTTTATGATTGTTTTGAAAGTGATGTGTGAAAAAAAAGTCTTAATTGAAGACAAAAACCCATATATGATTGTTGTATAGATATATTAATATTTTATAGTTAACTGTTCAGGGTTAATACAAAACCATTTTAAGTTAATGTCAATGGACCAACTTATTTGTCGTCCAAACGGTTCCGTTTTTCAGACAGGCCACAATAAGAAACCAGCTCTTTGTTCTGGCTGACAAGATGTTGTAAACCGTTTTCAAATTAAACCCTTTTTCCCGGCATGTGCACGCGCAAAGCAGGGTATAATTTGAAAATGGTATGCACAGTCTTGTCAGCCAGAACATAGGAGCTGATTTCTAATTGTGGCATGGCTAAAAAACAACAAAATCGGGACCTGTTCAAGCGACAAATAAGTTGGCCCATTGTTTATTGCATTTTGAGAGTTGGCACAAAACTATTGTAAGTGCAGATAATTGTATAGGCAGTTAAGATAGATTTGCACAGACCTCATGTCTTAAAAAAGGTTTTGTATGGAACTCTCATATTGTATGTTGAGATATTTAAGAAATTTTAAATGTGTTTTCAGTATGTAGTCCTGAGGTTCTGTTTCTTATATATGATTGATTTCTGGATTGAAGTCAATAGAAACAACAATACTTACATACTCATATACTTACCCACAACATAGAGTTTGGATTTGAAGGCGTTTAGGACAAATGTTGATGGAAAAAAAGCAGCGAAGAAATACTGTTGAGTTGCAATTAGGAGGTCTCCTCATTGCCTTGTTTAAATTTCAAATTTAAATTTCGTAAATTTGATAAACTTTGTTCTTTAAAAATCTTTGTAACCTCTTAAAGTTGTGCGGTTCATTTATGGTAATCTAGTGCCCATTAACACTTGCCATACTGAACCCGGAATATTCCTGCTTTGGCAGGAGGTATAGACCAAGATCAGCCTGCACACATGTGCAGTCTGATCTTGGTCTCTACCACTTGATGTTACTTTTTAAAGCAAAGAAAGTTTCAATGTGGATTGGTTTAAACCTATTTATTTTACATCGATTGGGAAACAAGTTCTTACAACTTAGATTAATCCCTCTTGATTCTGCTTCCTGGAAAATTCACCAGTACTCGCGCCGAATGTGTTGGCCAATGAAAGAACCAAGATCGATAGCTGCGCCCGGGAATCGAACTCAGGACCTTTGGGTCAAGAGGCCGACGCTCTACCTCTAGACCACGGACACCACAATGTGGATCCACAAATAAATACTGACTCCTAGTAAGTGCATCCAGTGCTTTCAGCTCTTCAGTTTTAATGCAAATTTGCCTAGATTTATATTTAGTATGACAAGGGCTAAATCTTTCTTTGCTGTGGAAAAAGGACAAATTCTTGAGAAACGGATATTAAACTTCAAGGACTACATAACTAAATATGGCCCATCACATTAAAAGGAAACATCTGCAAGGTTAGAAAATGATTAATTTGTATGCTGACCGATCAAGATTCTTTTCTTCCCCAGTTTTCCAGAATTAAGGGAGTCTTCCTACCCGTCTGTATTTGTATAACTGTATTTTTGAAAACACAATATGTCTACCCTGTGTACATGTGAAAAACCAAAACAAAAAAAAAAAAACATGCAAAAAAGCAAAAATACCCAACTTTATTTTTGCTGGATTCATTTTTTTCTGCAGATAATTCCTTTTAATGTGAGGAGGCTTTTATGGGTGTTTATCAATCTCTTAAAAATCAAGCCATCTATGTGTCACTGCTTGCGTATTGGTAGTCATACAACAGAAAAGTAATTCTTCAAAAACTTTACAGGAATGAATGTGTATTACTAATGGTAAATCAGCCATCTGTTCAGGGTGAAAAAACGAGGCAATCTGTTTTCAAATTACACCCCTCTTTGCATGAAAGTTTTCATGCAAAGCAGAGTGGAAATTGCAAACAGTTTTGTCACCGAATGGTTGATAATTGTAGACCTATGTGAGATAGCAACTGGAGGCTAGGAAAGGATGTGATGGTAGTACTGGTGAGAGAAATGCCAGGAATCCATTGTTAGGTGATCAATCTGCCGCTATATAACTGAAAAAAAATCTTAAAAGTGGTGTAAAATTCCATTCAATCATATGATCAATGCATCGTTTTGTCAATCTGAATGTAGTGCATGACTATAGATGGTATGATTTTGATAGGTTGGCATGTTTTTATTTTGTAGAGTGAATGTATATTTTATCCATAATGTAATTGCTGTTTAGAAAGTAATCCGATGTGTGTAACAACAAGCTTGCTCAGTGCACTATAGAAATCAATTAAATACAAACACATCTATACTCTGTTTATTGTTTCTTGACCCTGTATCAGCAGAATTTTTGTTGTGAAGTCATTTTTTAGGTGAGCAAGACATAGTACGGGCCATCTTTATTGAGTGATCACTTCTATTAAGCAACCATTTTTATTAAGCGACCATTTTTATTAAGCAACTGTTTTCAAAATCACCTTCTTTGAATGAAAATATCTGAAAATGTAGATAATATGGGCCTAAAAGTATTGTTAATGAATTCTATATTGTTACAACATACAAGAATTGTGATATTTTCTTGTCTTATTTTTTTTCCACCTTCACCCAAAATGTAGTGGTTTTATTTTGAGGCATCTACTTTACACTACCTAGTATATTTAGAATTATTACTGTGAATGAATTTTTATATTACTGGATATTCTGACTGCAACTGATGATTTTGCAACTAATCAGAATCGTCTTATTGATAGTCTTTTTTTTATCGTCTTTTGACGATTAAAGCGTCATATCTACAGCTTGAATAAAGCAGTTGATTGAATATTTTGATCGCCGAATATATTCGTTGTTAGGGATTCAAACCTGCCCTGCGTTCAGGATGTCAAAACGGAGCGAATAGTTTTCCAATTATACCCCGCTTTGCACGTCTACTTGCGTGCAAAGCAGGGTATACTTGGTTAACTGTTTGCACCGTTTTATCATCCTGAACGTAGGACAGATGATATGAAGGCTAACGTTCCGGATGCAAAATCCGGTTTGCGGGCGATTAAATAAAGTATATAAAAAAGGTATATTAGGGTGGCAATGGACAGCCGCTTCCCAACTCTTTAAACCGGAAGTGGGTTTTCGTTTATTTTACGGCTCTTTTTGCGCGTTGTTTAAAAAGACCGGTTTTCGTAAGGTTCTGCTTATGGAAATAACGTAGAATAATGATGGTTAAATTTCATAACTTAGCTTCTTTTCAACATTTAATATCAACTGAATGCCTGGAACATTAAATTTAAAAAAAAAATGCGCCAAAAAGCGTCATTCAATTAGGAGAGGTCACTGTAAAATAACGAAAACTTTCTTATTTGCATGGAAAGGTATGCTGAATTTTTTACCAAATAAAGGAAAAATATTGGGTTTAAACATATCGGAAAACAAGAAAAATTCATTGGGTAATTTCTTCAAAAAATAGATTTTTGTGGCATCTTTACCCAGTAAAATTACAAAAATTAGTGCATTTTTAACTTTTGAAGGCAAATTGTGCAAATGCAATTGATCAAAGAGAAATTTTCTTGGCAACAGCCATTGTGTACATGTATAAGGTCTATCAAAATGTATTTGTTTTATAGCTATAAGCTAGTACTTACTTTATACTAGACCTAAAACGAATATAAACGTTTTACTGAAAAATGGCCAATAACACTCAAGGGCAGATAACTCTAGCATGAAAACGAGCACGGAAAGGTACCTTCAAATTTTGATATAATGACTAGACAATGTCATTCTGCAACATATGTGAACAAGAAAAAAATTCATTGGGTGGAAAAAAATGACGCTATGTGTCCATTGCTACCTTAAGCATTTGGATACAAGTGCAAACGGGGAAAGGGGGGATCATTTCTTGAAATCAGGGCAGCTGGGGTAACTTGTTGTGCATACACTCGTTTTATACTTCGAAGAGATTTTGAATCTGGGGAGGGACCACTTAACATATTCTCTCATAATCCCATTTAGCCATCAGAGAAAAAAAAAACTTGGAAAACATTGCAGAAAATGAAGAAATTGCGCATGACGAGCAATTTCATCATGGTCATGAATGTTTTCTTCTATAAAATACACATTTTTACTAGATTTTCACTTTAAACATTTTAAAGTCGTCGTCTGCATCTTCATTAAAATTCTACCAGTCTAGACTTGGGCCATTTGGTGATGGATCAAGGAAAAAGATTGTTAAGTTAGTGGAACCGTTATAGTTCCGCTATGTTTCGGAAGCAATGAACTTGAACAGTGTTAATCGAAGTTTCCTAATGATTTTTCATTAGGTAACCTCGGTTAACATTGTGAAAGAACATGTGGTCCCAAATGTAAGGGAATTATCACGGTCCCACCACCTTAAATAGAGGTGGTCGCTTTTGAAAGTTTGAGTGGGTGCCTTTACAAGATTGCGTTGTCGCCCTTGCAAGATCGAGTTATCGCCCTTTGAAGATTAACCGTATTCGGAAAGTTGAACACTAGACTGGTCCTACTGTCGACTCATGTTTGAAGGCTTTTATGATAGTCGACAGTGGGACCAGTCTAGTTGAACTCCGGCTGTGTCATATTTCCACATAAAACGACTCATTTTTTAAAAAAATGAAACAAACTAAAAGGTTCGAATTTTTATCGATTTTTATTCATTACTAATAAATTATTCTAAATCAAATTTTAACAACAAAAATAACAACAAAACGCGTTGATAAATAAAACAAAGCAAAATTTCTACAAAGCGGAATAGGACCATTTCCTGTCAATCAAAGTAGGTTGTTGTAGATTTCGCATAGCAACGGTTGCTAGACACGTGATGTTGGTAGACATGCGCAAACATAGCATCTCAAATTAGCTCAACCTGAAAAGAGAAATCAAAAAGCTTTGAATACTGACCATTTTCTTGTTAACTTGAGCTTTTTATAAAAAAAACAATTTGTCAATTTTGAGACATTTTTGCTAGCCTGTTTTATATATTTCCAAACAATATAACAGGAAACGTGCAACCTAGGCTAAAATAAGAATGCAAGTTTGTGCATTCTGATCTTAGGTTATGATATTAAGCTATGAAAGCTGCAAAATCTTTGAATACAGCTGGAAATCCTCGTGAACGAGATGAGAAGAGTTGGATTTTGTTATGTAGCTGTAAGCTGATATTTTCTTTAAAAAAGAAAGTGCGAAAAAGCTTGAAATCATTATTTTATATTTCTTTTTAATTGTTGCAAGAAATCAGGCACCCTCCAGGAAAGCGAAAGAAAAGCGATTGCCCCGGTAAAGCATTAATCAATGAAGCGCATCTAGTGCGTGTTTCAAACTTCGACGCTCGTTTGTGATTCACCATCCCGAGCTTAGACTATGTTTTATACATTACAAATAAACTTGACTTATATTTAAAAAAAACCCCTGAAACTGATTTCTTTACCAATCAGACCCTTTTTTGAGACATTATATGTTTGACATAACGTGATATTAACGTAACGTACCTTCTAACCGGTTGTGACGTTGACGGCGGTGACTGGGGTGTTGTTGGAGAGAAGGATGAAGAACAGGAAGAAGAAACCGAACAGAGCGACTGAAAACAAATAAGAAAATGTATATATTATAATGTAGACATGAAAGTGTCATTTTGAAGGCTGTGGATCTTTGCGCTTAAAATACAAGCGTTGAGAATTAATGACCCTGTGCGTGACATTTCCAACAAGTTGAATGTACTTTAGTGCAAACACTGAGTACCGTAGACAACCACGTACATTTAATATATTGTCAACTGATGGTCTACAGATAATTTGAGACCTTATCTATTTACCAAGTGAATAGTGAGGACTCTGATCAGACTGTGCGGATGCACCGGCTGGTCAGAGTCTTTATATTGCACATATTAGAAATTGCTGGAAATATCATGCACAGGCTTAAATTAAAATGATGAAGAGTCGTTTATCAATAAGACCTATGCATTTATATACTGAATATTCTTATAAGCAGGCTTTCATTGGGAGACCAAGTTTTTGTATATACAATACGAAAAAAGTTGAAGTAACGACATTTGTAGAAATGAAGAGGATTCATTTGAATTCTGGCTATTTTTTGGAAATCCTTAATTGTTGAAAGTAACATAACTCAGCCATGATTTGGTAGTTGATTAGAAGTTCTTAAGATTATTTGAAAAATATATGGAAAATGTTCTACTAATTTAATACCTATGCGTATTACAATTCACCTTTTCAATTAGAAAAAAATATACTTTCATGCATACAACGGAACGATTGTTAGATTTGTGAAAATACGATTTATAATACTCACGGATAAGACCGTTTCCGATTCCAAGACCGGAAGCACCAGTGGCTACTGGGGCTCCGTAAATTGGGGCGAATGAAGAGTATCCGTATCCTCCCTTTCCGTATGAACCATAGCCGCTTCCGTATCCGAGGGATCCACCTCCGAGGCCGATGGACGAGGCTCCGGCGAATCCTGGGTAGTAGCTGTCATCGTTAAAGTTGTTGAAGTTGTTGAATTCGTCAGCAACGACGAGTCCGAGGACGAGGGCGATGGCCAAAACACAGAGAGATCCACAGTTCATTTTGATTTTCTGAAAAGAAAGAAAGAAAGAAAGGTGTTAGCATTTTTCATTTAACATAGTAAAAGGGAAAATGTAAAAAAAATATGAAAGCGCTAGGTCAAAGAAAGCGTAAAATCTAAAAAAGCCGAAAGTGAGATTTTCTACTGAATTTTATCATATGAGCTGTCTTTTGAAAAAAAAAAAATGAAACGGAGCGAAATTTACGTGCGTATTTTGAAAAAAAAAAAGTTTGTTATTTTCCTTTAGAAATATAGAAGGAGCCGAAGAGCATTGCCATTTTTTTTTTAAATATTCTCAAACTTGCAAGAACGTTTTATTTTACAAAACAGGCAATCACTGAAAAATTACTCGTGCAATTTACTTACTATAAAAACTTTTAATTGACTGAAATGGTTTTTACTTTAAAAATGAAGGAACATCAGTTTATTTGATATATTTTAAATTTAAAACTATTTCAATATTTTTTCTTACCTTGATAGTTCGTTGTGAGAGAACAAGAGAGACTATGCCTTTCGTCTCGAAACGTCGGGTATTTATACCCACCCGGAAACAGTTGGATTACGGGGTAACGTTAACGAATCACATGAACTTCCGGGTGAATATACGAGACGTTACATACAGACTTGTCAAATTATGGTCGGTTAACTTCGCCACAGGCCTTTTACTTGCAAACTTGTTAAGAATTATATCTTAATTTGAAAACCTGATCATAGATCTAGATTCAAAATTTTCATCGTGACAACTATCTTGTATGTACATTCCTACACGTTCTTACTTATTTATTTATTTTTTATTTGACTTTCTGTGTAATCATTTTTTATGCCTCTTTTGGGCTGCTGTAAAGTGAACACCTTCAAAGTGTTTAAAATGGCCAGCTCTGGTCAGACTGTTCGGACTTGGCAGGCTGACTAGTATATAACTCGTTCGCTTTTTATACAATTCAGTCTGTATCCAGAATGTCCCCTTCCAACATTTGTCTCCCATCAATTAGTGGATAATCGTAAACTTAAGAGGGGTAACAGTTGGAGTGTCGAAAAGGGTATAACTGTATAAGTCAAACCCAACGGATTTTGGGCCTTCTTTTGCTCTATATAGAAATGTACTCTATATGCTGCTGTTGTAGGTTTCACAGAGGAATTAGATCTTTGACCCCTTTAGCCATTCATCTTCATTCAATGTTCTATCTTTAAGTGAAAACAATCTAGGTAAAATCCCTTCAACTTTTTGGTTATTCAAGCTGAAGTACACTGAAATGAACTTCTAAACGGCCATCTTACATTTGCCATATTTTAACATATCTATAGTCCTTAAATGAACTATCTTTTATTTCCATATTAAAGGCCGCTCAATTTGGCGTATTCTAAAAGAAAAATGGGTTCGAATTTTTAATCTTGGTGTCTGTAGCAAACGAGTAAACACAAGAACCATAAATCACGAAAGTCACAAAAGTTGCACATTTTCGAAGAATTTCAAATTTTCGGTCTAAGAAATACTTGGCGATTAATCCTATGAGTGGCAAAATTTGATGGCCATTGCGTGTCAGACACCAAATCACTGAAGAAAATAAACTTGTGTCTCTTTCGTTTCTTATACAAGGATAAAGTGTTAAAATTACCCCATCCACCAATGTTAATTTTGAAATCAGGGGTACCCTTGCATTCCCGCCAAATTAGCTGTTTTCCTCACATTTTGTCAGGTCGATGTTAATTGAAGATTCTCCCTGAATGATTTTTCTAATAGAATCCGACTACTTCCCATTTCAGAAACCAAAGAAAATTGTTCTTTTTCAGCAAAAATCAAGTGGCCGTTTAGAAGTTCGTTTCAGTGTAGAGGTACCGTCTTCTTTCCTCCTATGAAGACAACATTTACTTTGGGCACTACCCAATCCGTTATCTGTCCTTCCGAAAAACAAATCGTTCAATGAGAAGGTCAAAACAAGCATTAAATCAAAGAAGAGATGCAAAACTAGGTGAAAAAACAAAACACTGAGCACATGGGCTACTATTTTACGCTCAAAAATAAAGTTTCAATGTCGCACTACTTTTTCTAAAGGATCTTCGTTTACCATACAATGACCCCCGGAAGTAAATTCCTGTGTGGTCACTCCATTACTGCTGCAAGAAATGCCAGGCATCATGAGTTAGGTGCTCAAAGTGCTTTAGTCGCCGATACATTACTAAAAGCTTGTTAAAATCGGTCGGTTAGACCCCATTCAAACAAACAAGCTGTACCCAGCCCTACGTTCAGGATGACAAAACGGTGCAAACAGTTTGCCAATTATACCCTGCTTGCACCCAAACGCACGTTCAAATTGGAATATAATTGGCAAACTGTTTGCCGCCGTTTTGGGACCCTGAACGCAAGGCAATATAACCTTTCCATCGTCCTGTGTCAGCTGTTTCAAAAGAGACTCTGGTTGTCTGATGAATCAAATCTGTACATAGGCGTTACTTGTATTTTAAAATGTTTACGCACTCAGAAGGCAACCTATAGAATAAATAGGATAAAGGCGAAATTTGGACTGTGATAAAAGATAGATATCCTCCGTCCGCTTCCCTTTTTTTATGAGTTGAGCGTTCAGGATGTCAAAACGGTGCAGTTTGCCAATTATACCCCGCTTTGCACACAAACGCACATGGTATCCTGAACGCAAGGCAGAATAATCTTCCATCATCCTGTGTGATGATGTTTTAAAGAGACTCTGGTTAACATCTAATGGACCAAGTCTGTACATAAGCGTTACTAGGATTTTAAAATGTATACGCACTCAGAAGGCGACCAAAATAGAATATATAGGAAAAAGGCGAAATGTGGACTGTGATAAAAGATGAATGTCCTACGCCCTCTCACCTTTTCTATGGTTTGAGCGTTGGTGAATACTCAAAAGATCGTAGCTACAGCGTGAATAAGCTGTAGTTTCGATGTTATGATCATTCATCAACGACATTTATCGAAAGAGGATTTATTTCTATTACGCACATGCGCAATGATAGTTACATTCATGCTGTATTTCGATCATGTGACCCATGGCACAAAAAGAGCATTTGGGAACTCCATGAAATATATATATTTGAAAAATAGATTGGTTCAAGTACTTGTCATCCAGAGGTCGAATCAAACATTCGTGTTGGAAAGCAGCTGGAGGCTAGGAAAGGATGTAATGGTGGTAGTGGTGTGAGAAATGAAAGGAATCCAATGTTTAGTGCTCCAGCCATCGCGAAAGATTGTTTACAGCAGCGTTAAACACAATTCAAACAAACAAACAAATCAAACAGTCGTTCAATAGAAGGTAGAGTTATCATACAAGTTTGCGAAAAAAAGCAAAGTGGGCCGTAATGTTTCGACTCCTATCAGTCTGCTTAGTATGAACAGTCTGACTAGGGTTGAAACTTTACGCACGTTCCAGATTGCCTTTTTGCCACCTGACATGTCAGATATTTATCGTACAGAATTCATCAGTTGTTCCTTTCACGTCACGGTCATTAAGGTAGAGGACTCGTAGCAGTTCTGCATCCTTTCAGACCACATGTTCTATCACAATGTTAACCTAGGTTTCCCAATGAAAATCATTATGAAACCTCGGTTAAAGCTGTGAAAGTTAATTGCTTCCGAAACGTTGTGGAACTATTACGGGTCCACTACCTTAATAGGTCTTGGCACCAAGCGAATAAAGTAACTATACGTGGTAATTAACGACATTTTTATTTTTGGCTTAATCGGGTAGCACGTGCTGATCCATGATTTTATCGACCCAAATCGTTCTTAGCCCCTATAATTATTTGATAGATTTGATTTAAATGGTGATCATTTTAAACGATTCGAAGAGTTTCGTGCAATTCCGAAGCGTTTTGAGAGATTGGAGTGAGTGTAAGGAATGAACAATTGGAGCGCTGAGCAAATGATTTTTATTGGTTTTGGTCGGAATGATTGTCAATTTCATAATTTGTATTTCAAGTGCTTTAAGCTACTAATTTTGGTGACATTTTGATATATCTGACCTAAAGTCTGATCCAGAGTCCGCCAACGATAATTAAGTAGAGACAAGGTAGTGTAGGCTTAGATCAGGATGAACATCTATGCAGAATGAATTCATTCTATGCTGTCCGCCAAAGTATTGTGTAGGAAAAAATCTATCTTTTTAGGAAACGGTTACTTATTGTACACTTTTTAAACTATTTTAAAACTAACGCACGAGATACGGACAAAAAACAGAGTTTTTTTTTCTCATTTTAAACCCTTTATAAAACAATTTAGAAAAGTTATAACATTATTTTCAAGGAGTTATATGCTGTTGCACTTGTTGGAATTGTCTCTATGATTCTAATAATTGCTAATAACCCAGGATTCAGTGCTCAACTTAACAGTGAATTATTAGACCAAATTATTAAGAAGCGTGTATTTTGTTAATTGGGTACTGACAATCGTTGGTATAATGAAAGTGGCCATTTAAAAGAATAAGTCGCTCAAGCAAGATTTTTTTTGTTCTGGGCTATTTCGATTTCCAAATTTTACATTAGGTTTCCAAATGACCGTAGTAAGGCTTTGCAAAGATTCCAGACTAGTGACGTACCCAAGGCCAACTCTAGATCCACATGGGGATAACTGCGATATGAATATAAACACTGGATCAATCCGTTATGGCCCCCACCCCTTTAAACGTTACTCATCTAATAAATATATGGAAGCCGACGTAAAATAAAAGAGCAACTCATTGAAGGGTGCATGCAGATTGTTCACGAAAATATCAGAAAATGTTGTAGTTCCACAGTCATCTTATTATCATTATATAGATCTAAAGGGTGACCGATTTTTTTTTTATTTTCAGGAGCGATCTATTCTAAACTCCCCGGTGCCGATTTCCAACATTATGGATTGGACTCTTCGATATCGATACTTAATAGGTTGACAACATTTCAAGTTGTTGTTTTTATGCAGTCAGACTGAAAGTCTGACTTGCATATAGTGGTCGCCGGCAATCGGATCCTCACAACACCGAATTCGAATAAATCCATGAGCGTGAAAAAGTAAACCCATTCATGATTTTTAGCCCGCGAAAATAATATTAGACTGGATGCTAGCTACCTAGATTTTTTGTGAACAATTCCGATTTCAAAGCCATATTTTCGAATTTGGACATCAAAATTCAGGGAAAAAAAATTTGAACGGCGCCGAAAAGGAAACACGAAATCGAAAGTAGTCAGCGACCGTTTTTTAAAGGGACTCGTCTTTTCGAGTTACTTCCCTTACTCAGAAAGGTTTATCGTTTATTTTAAAATCCGGTGTTAGGGTTCTGTCAAGGCCGTGCGATTAGAACTAAAAAGTTGTAGATCTAGACTGCGATAAAAATCAAAAGGATGGCCCTACGTCGCGCCGAATCTTAAAATACGATATCGACGAAAATCGGACCTGCCGTTTTGGCCTATTCCCAAATAAACATATATGGTACCCCGCACGGCGTTATGATATTCGGTGCTGTATTATCGCAAATCCAATAAATCGGGAACCATTCTATGTTTACATGTTCCTTTACGAAATAGATCAAGATTAAAGGCGATCAAAGACAATTTATAACTTTTTCGCCGGGTCTCCTGAAAAGAAGGCAAAAGTAAATATAGAACTAATGAACCCGGGCCGATTTCACAGGGTCCACGTCCATATTACACAATCACCGGAAATCAGTCTGTCCCTCTGAAATTTCAGCAGACGAACAAGTGACTTTTTCCGATATTAAAACCAAAGAAAAGCGGGGTTTTCTCACCTACTTGCTTGACAGATATTACTGGCTTAGCAACCCAACGTTATGACATGTTCATTGTGAATAAAACAAGAGGACCAAGATGGTCCTAGATCGCTCACCTGAGTCTCTTTGACCCCTGGGACATCACATTAATTAGATAGGCAGATGTCAAAAAGAAGATAATTGCCTAAGATCAATACCATGGAACGTTTTCAGCGAAGAGCAAGACAGATATGCCTTTTTGCTCTTTGATTCGATGTAAAAAGGGATGCACCCGTGTGGACCCCAAATGTGACCCCAGGGTCTTGATATGAACAAACTTGAAAGAGGTCCATAAGATGATGCTACATACTAAACATGAAAGCTGTCTGCCTTCTGGTTTCAGAGAAGAAGATTTTTGAAGTTTTTCCTATTTTCACCCATTGTGCTCAGATGAGCTGAAAGGGATGCGCCCGGTTGGAGCCCAAATATGACCGAAGGGTCTTGATATGAACAAACTTGGTAGGGGCCCACTAGATGATGCTACATACCAAAAATGAAGGCAGTGTGTCCTCTGGTTTTAATTAAAGAAGATTTTAAAAGATTTTCGCTCTTTGATTCTATGTAAAAAGGGTTGCGCCCGGGTGGAACCCAAATATGATCCTAGGATCTTGATATGAACAAATTTGGTAGAGGTCCACTAGATGATACTACATACCAAATATGAAAGCTGTCTGCCATCCGGTTTCATAGAAGAAGATTTTTGAAGATTTTCGTTTTTTTACCCTTCGTGCTCATAAGAGATAAAGGGATGCACCCTTGCAAAGCCCAAATATGACCCAAAGGTCTTGATATGAACAAACTTGGTAGAGGCCCACTAGGTGATGCTACACACCAAATATTAAAGCTGTCTGCCTTCTGGTTTCAGAGAAAAAGATTTTAAAAGATTTTCGCTCTTTGATTCTATGTAAAAAGGGTCGCGCCCGGGCAAAGCCCAAATATGACCCCAGGGTCTTGATATGAACAAACTTGGTATAGGTCCACTAGAAGTTGCTACATCCCAAATATGAAAGCTGTCTACCTTCTGGTTTCAGAGAAGAAGATTTTTAAAGATTTTCATATTTTCACCCTTTTTGTTAAGGGTAAAGGGAAGTTAAGGGTGTATTTCATTTATTTGAACAACTTTGGTAGAGCTTAACCCAAGGAACATCCCTGCCAAGTTTCATCAAGATTGGCCCACTGGTTTAGGAGGAGAATATATTTAAAGAAATTGTGGACGACGCGCGACTGACGACGGACATTCTACGATCCCAATAGCTCACCTTGAGCACTTCGTGCTCAGGTGAGCTAAAAAAAGAGGAAAGCAGAGTTAGATAGTTAACAATATTATGTTGATTCGTTGACTCGAGTGCAATTTTTGGGGTGGTTTTATGTCTAGCTATTTTCTGTTAACTCGGCATGAGTATTAGCCATACCAGGAGCTATCCCTATTATCAAGGTGGATGACAATGGAAGATATAAGAATTAAGCCCTTATTATTTTTATATTATTATACTGACCTTGTAGTAAAGCATTGGCCCTCCAAGAAGTGCTCTTTTCATCAAAAGCAAGGGCTTTAAGCATGATAAAGGCAATATTTGGAATGAAAGGTCAGAATAGAAGGCCAAAGATCAAAGTGTAGATTTTAGCCTTAGATTTTTATAATTAAAATATTTCAATACTCAAATATTGTTCCGTCCTGACTGCATTCAGGCCTTTCAGGCCTTTGATTTTAAATATGCATGTCTTTCGAGCTAGAAACTAATCCTTTTATATCCAATGGATCAGACAATCACTCTTTAAACTACACCCGGCATAATGCCGAAAGTTATCGAAACCTTGTAATTATAGGACCTTGGTTGATGATCGACGATATATGTTGAGAAATGTATATCTGGAGCAAGTTGCGAACCTGGGTCAGGTACGAGGGTTGTCCCAGAAATTCGTGAACTTTTTCGATTATTCAAAACTCCAGCGTCCGATTTAAATAAAACTCTTGAATTGACAACACACGTTAATTTGCAACAGATTCATCAAGGTTTTACGGTTTTAATATGTTCTTGCTCAGAAATACAGCAATAAAAGACACGCTCGGTAGGGGTAGTCGGTGCACTCCAAATTTATTACTTACGAATCTTATATGGTAGATATTTGGTAGTCATTTATCTCGATATTCACAATGAGTTTGATATAAAACAAAGTTGAAGGTAGTCAGCTTCGGAGTTCACATTTGTCTATTTTCATACAAATGACATCACGTAGTGCGTAGTTATGAAGTTTTGTTATGTCTGAGTTCACGTCAAACGGCGTGAAAATGGCGACGTTATTGGGACGCTCGGCGCACAAAATCATTCATAATATGGCCAGGGTCGCCTATGATAATAGCTATACAATCCATATGAGAATTTAAAATGAGGAAAGACCATAACTGGGTATTGCACACACTCAATTATAACGGATATTAGGAAAAAATGTCGAGAACCAATGCGAGCAGCGTAGAAAAGGGAATAAAAGATGTTTCGACCGACGTCAATCAGAACGCCTGATGGATAAACAGAAACTAAGAATAAGTAAATCAGCAGTGTTTAGTTTTATATGGCTTGATCATAAGTCGCATCAGTACATAATAGGTATCAAGGCTTTAAAGACATAAGCAATTACTTTCGGCATCATGAGAGATTTTGAAGTGGTTCCTACGAAATCTCGGATTTCTATGAAGGGTCTATCTCGATGAATTCGCGCAGTAGTAGTGTTACTCAAGTATTCATGATAAACCCAAATTATTATTTCCTGTGAGTAAAATACAATTCCTTTTACGAAATGTCTAAAAATATAAAGATAGAATATAAAAAAATATAACATTTACTTGACCCACCCCTTCTCTGATTAAAAGAAAACTACGATATTGCATACTAACGCAAAAGTTTGAGAAAAGGGTTTTAAATCAAATGTTTTATTGAATGCATAACAAAGATCAATATGAACAATGATTTGAGATGCGTTATGACAAAGGTTCTTTCTTCGTAACAAGTCCATAGAGCCGGTAGGGACGCTACATTGATAAGAACCGATTCAATTTTGAAACGACGTTTCATGTATTATAAAACGACGTCGATAGCGTGCGCCAACACACACTTACCAGTGTTACGCTTTAAATAATATCTTCGCGAGTATTGTACATAGCCCTCTAAAATTACACAAGAATTAAGAAAAATAACTAATTCACATAACTTGTAATTTTCAGTTTCATCAGACGTTTTACATAAAAGATATCGCAAAAGTTCACGAATTTCTGGGACAACCCAGGTAATTTTCCTTTTATCGTAATTTTACATGTAAAATTCCTCTTTTCTCAACAAATGGATGAGTCACCCTAGTATGCCAACAGAAACGTCCACCATCAGTACTTTCAGTGTTTTGATTACACAAGAGCATAGGGCTCTATTAGAACTTTCACGGAGCATGATCTTTAATTGAACTTTATCAGATCAGGCTGTATCGATGTTTTAGAGATTTTGAATTGACAAGATGTGCCTATGAAGCACTTATGCCCCCGAAAAGGATTTTTCATATTGATTGATTTGGAAGGGTTTTAGTCTAACATCAACAAACAAGGGGGGCAGAATGGCCCTAAACCGTTCATCTGAATTTTATTGGTCCAGTGGCTCTCATCCAAGTAAGTTTCTGGCAAAGTTTCATTCACATTTGCCTTATTGTTGAAGAGATGTTATTCCAAGAATTTAAAGTGAAAATAGACCCTATCCAACCATTAATTACTAAGTAGACTGAAAATAAGCCCCTCCCTGCCACGCCCATATTTATGAGCCAATCAAAATGCAAATTTTATAAAGGGGTCATCAAAGGAACATTGTGGTCAAGTTTCATTTAATCGGCCCAGTGATTCAGGGAGAGATGTCATTCAAAGATTTCGGGCTCGAAATAAGCGCCGATCTCCACGCCCATATTAAAGAGCCAAACACAATTTTGCGAACAACTTTTGAATAGGGTCACCCAAGGAACATTCTGGTAAAGTTTCAGTGCAATAGGCCCAGGGGTTCAGGAGGAGATGTCAATCAAAGAAATCAGGCTCAGAATAAGCCCCGCCCTGCCACGCCCATATTTGTGGATTCAATCAAAATTTCATTAAACAAGTTTTGAGAAGGGTAACCCAAGTAACATTTCTTCTACGTTTGAAACCGCCCATTGGTAATTGAGGACAAGATGTTTACAGATTTCAAGCTCAAAATAAGCCCCGCCCTGCCACGCCGATATTTGGGGGTCTATCAAAAATCCACGAACAAGTTATGAGAAGGGTCACCAAAGGAACATTTCTGCCAAGATTGGTTAAAATCCGCCTATTGATTACCGAGGAGATATTTAAGAATTTCGGGCTCGAAATAAGCCCCGATCTGCAACGCCCATATTTAAGAGCCAAACACAACTTTGCGAACAACTTTTGAATAGGGTCACCCAAGGAACATTCTGGTAAAGTTTCAGTGCAATAGGCCCAGGGGTTCAGGAGGAGATGTCGATCAAAGAATTCAGGCTCAGAATAAGCCCCGCCCATAATTATAGGATCAATCAAAATTTCATTAAACAAGTTTTGAGAAGGGTAACCCAAGTAACATTTCTTCTACGTTTGGTTGAAACCGCCCATTGGTAACTGAGGACAAGATGTTTAAAGATTTCGAGCTCAAAATAAGCCTGGCCCTGCCATGCCGGCATGCCCATATTTGGGGGTCTATCAAAAATCCACGAACAAGTTATGAGAAGGGTCACCAAAGGAACATTTCTGCCAAGATTGGTTAAAATCCGCCCATTGATTACTGAGAAGATATTTAAGGATTTCGGGCTTAAAATAAGCCCCGCCCTGCCACGCCCATATTTGGGGGTCAATAAAAAATCTACGTTCAAGTCTTGAGAAGGGTCACCAAAGGAACATTTCTGCCAAGTTTGGTTGAAATCCCCGCGTTGGTTACTGAGGAGATGTTTAAATATTTCAGGCTCAAAATAAGCCCCGTCCTGCCACGCCCATATTTGGATTTCAATAAAAAATCCACGAACAAGTTTTGAGGAGGGCCACACCCAAGGAATATTTCTACCAAGTTTGGTTCAAATTCGCCCATTGGTTACTGATGAGATTTTTTTTTTGAATTGTTGACGACTTACGATGACTGACAAAAAGTGACCACAAAAGCTCATTTTGAGCACTTTGCGCTCAGGTGAGCTAAAAGGGTCCAAAGGACTCAATCATTTGGATCAAGGGGTCCTTTCTTAAATTTTGGGAGTCCCTGCTGTAGGTATAGACGATTTTTCTTAGGCTTTTATCTTGTAATTTGTATAATTAGATCTTTTCCCTGGGTAAAGGTTAAGAAATTGATAGAAGTAGCCTGTACTAGGCAAAAAATGTAAGGATCAAAACTTGATTTATTCTTTTCTAAAGGATACACTTCATTTTCAAAACTTATTTAATAATGTTAAATGCGTCCACCTTCCCGAAGCATAATTTCATGAAAAAGGAACGAAATTTTGACAAAAGATACGTCTTAATTAAACGAAAACATAACATCCCCCTAAAAACAAATTGTTTCACCAGTAACCCTGAATTGAAAGAATTCTTGCATTGTGCGCGTACAGCGACTGACAGGTCCAAGGGGTTTTGGGGGGTGGGTCTTGTTTGAATAATCGCTTTACAGTGCCTTTGTGCCCTTCTTATCCAGTTTGTGGCACATTTAAGTAATTCCTCTCCATTCTTCGGTTATCGTATGAACAAGCTCATATTGTGATACAGATATGCGTTTTCGGTTTGAGATTGTTTGCAATAAGCCAAATACACCAAAGAACATTCAGATACGCAGACAAAATTCACAAATAATTTGCAGCCGAAAAAATGAATTTTGATTTTTTGATCCCTAACCTTTTTTCCAGTATATATTGATATTTGGGGGCTCAACTTCAGGAAAGAATTGAAGACTGTTTAAAGCAGTCTTCAATTCTTTTCTGAAGTTGAGCCCAAGAGAGTCCATGGGACTCACGTCATATAGTTTTGGGGGTCCTGGCTAATTATTTTTGCATCTCAAATGCGCAAAACCTGCGTCCCTTGAAACCCTGATGGGGTGTCAATGCTTTTTAGAAAACATTTGTTCCGTCATAGCACAAGGGCAGAACCAATAAACCAAGCATTCCTAGTATATCTCTGGCGCATTTTTTCCGTGTTAATAATGGTAGATGGTGGCCCACGCATAATTTCTGACTGAATTGGCTGCGTGGCTTAAGAAGAGAAGACGTTTGGAAATTTGTTGAAGACTTTTGAATTGATTGGGGTTTAACGACACTTTAAAGAATTTTCAGTCATATCTCGGCGGCTGCAGCACCTAATAATAGGTATTTTTCATACCAGTACAGCCATTACATCATTCCCTAGCATCCAGCTGCTACCTCACATAGGTCTACGATTATCAACCCATTGTTGAGAAATCATAGTCGGAAAGAATGCGTGCCGCCGTCGGGTATCGAACCCGGGACCTTTAGCATTACAGTCCGACGCGTTACTACTACGCTATAACAGCGGTTATGAAGACTTTTGAGGCAAGATGGTGTTACCAAAACTCAGAAGAGCAAATGCAGGTACAGTTAACAACATCGTGAAATTGACAAAGTGAATGATTTTGGAATGAAATGAATATGTGTGTTGATCGAGTTTTGACTAAAATTAAAGGGAGGTAATCAAATATAACAAATTTTGTTCAGGATGAACAAAATTGGCGATATTGATTACCTCCCTTTAATAAAATGTATGTACAAGTTCTATAGACAGCTTCCTATTTCTTCAAGAACCTATTAGACGCTTACAATTTGAACAAGAGGACCAAGATGGTCCTAGATCGCTCACCTGAGACTCTTTGACCCCTGAGACATCACATTAATTGGATAGGCAGATGTCAAAAAGAGGATAATTGCCTTAAGTTAATATCATGTAAGGTTTTCAGCGTAGAGCAAGACAGATATGCGTTTTTGCTCTATGATTCTATGTAAAAAGGGATGCAACCGGGTGGACCCCAAATTTGACCCCAGGGTCTTGATATGAACAAAATTAGAAGAGGTCCATAAGATGATGCTACATACTAAATATGAAAGCTGTCAGCCTTCTGATTTCAGAGAAGAAGATTTTTGAAGGTTTTCCTTTTTTCACACAATCGTGCTCAGATGAGCTGAATGGGATACGCCCGGGTGGAGCCCAATTATGACCCAAGGGTCTTGATATGAACAAACTTGGTAGGGGCCCACAAGATGATGCTACATACCAAAAATGAAAGCAGTGTGCCCTCTGGTTTCGATTAAAAAAGATTTTCGCTCTTTGATTCTATGTAAAAAGGGTGGCGCCCTGGTGGAGCTCAAATATGATCCTAGGGTCTTGATATGAACAAACTTTGTAGAGGTCCACTAGATGATGCTACATACCAAATATGAAAGCTGTCTGCCTTCTGGTTTCCTAGAAGAAGATTTTTGAAGAGTTCATTTTTTTCCCTTCGTGCTCATAAGAGATAAAGGGATGCACCTGTGCAAAGCCCAAATATGACCCAAGGGTCTTGATATGAACAACTTGGTAGAGGTCCACTAGATGATGCTACATACCAAATATGAAAGCTGTCTGCCTTCTGGTTTCAGAGAAGAAGACTTTTAAAGATTTTCATATTTTCACCCTTTTTGTTAAGGGTTAAGGGAAAGTTAAGGGTGGATTTCAATTATTTGAACAACTTTGGTAGAGCTTGACCCAAGGAACATGCCTGCTAAGTTTCATCAAGATTGGCCCACTGGTTAGGAGGAGAAGATGTTTAAAGAAATTGTGGACGACGGACATTCTACGATCACAATAGCTCACCTTGAGCACTTCATGCTCATGTGACCTAAAAAAGCCATCTAAATTGCGACTTTTCTCTATGCAAATTCATTTTGAATGATGTTGTTGATTGATTGATTAAATTGATATTTACGCCCCTTTCAACATTAAACAATGGTTTCCTGGTATTTCTCTCACCAGTGCAACCACCACATCCTTTCCTAGCTTCCAGCTTCTATCTCACATAGGTCTACGTATATCAACCCAAATCACATGTTGATTCAATATTTTTCAATGGGTTTGAGCGTTTTTGAATGGTTTGAGTGAGTGTTTGGAATGAATAAATGGAGCGCTGAATGAACGATTTAGAATGGTTTTGATTGAGGTGAATGTCAATTTCACGATGTAACTAACTGTTCCACTTCTCAGCTGTTGGTTTAAACCTAACTATTTTTTATCAATTTAGAAACAAGTTCTACAACTTAGATTAATCCCTCTCGATTCTGCTTACTGGAAAATACACCAGTACTCGCGCCGAATGTGTGGGCCAATGAAAGGACCAAGATTGATAGCTGCTCCCGGGAATCGAACTCAGGACTTTTGGGTTAAGAAGCTGACGCTCTACCTCTAGACCACGTGCTCAGCTGTTGAGTACTGGGTATTTAATTAAAAACATGCAAGGCAAAAAACGGGGTTAATTCATTGGAGGTAGTGCGTGACATTTCCAACTATTTCACATGTGCACAACAGTTTAGACTTGGGTCAGCCTGTACAGTCTGACGGGTGTCTTAACTATGCTCCCAATAGATAGCTACGACTCCCAAATCGCTGTTTACTACCGAAAATCAATTTTCATGCACTATTGTCCAGGCTACTCCATGTTTTTCCATCACGCACACATGATATTGTGGGAAATGTCACGCACTGTCACATATGAATTATCCCCATTTTTCGCCTTGCATGTCTTTAATTAGAAGTGATTCTAGTTCATTTGTTTGAATAGGGTTTAGTGCTGCTTTTAACAATCTTTCAGTCATATCTCGGCAGCTGGAGCATCTAACAATAAATTCTTTAAATTTCTCGCACTAGTACTACCATGTCATTCTTTCCTAGCCACAACCAGCTATCCCATTTAATGATACCCCACCTATTTGTGGGAGACAAATGTAGCACAAGGATATGTGCCGATGTCAGGGACACCTGTGACCATGTGTTTGAAGGTTGAGAGTCTATTGCGCTATCAAATGCGCTCCCACTTCGGCAAAGATACCTATAGAGTTGTCCATCTTGGGGGTTTAGGTGATAATTTTGACAGTCAACATAAAATTCCTGCTTTATGCTATAGCCCTTTGTTACACCTAAGATATCTCAACGGCAAAAAACACTATGTAGCAATACAATGTTTATTCTCATTACAAATCAGCCACATTTTTAAATGCAGTTTAAAGTATTTTTTCGGTCCCAAGTATCTAAAGAACAGCCTTTCAGGAAAGGATAGGGCAGGCCCGCTAATTAGCAAGTATACAACACCAGCGAGAGTGCATGTAGCTGGGTAAGATATAAACGAGTGGATAGCTGGCCGTATTTATTTTCCCTGCTCCTCCAGGCAATCGAAAGGCTAGATGACTCAGTGTTTTATCATATAAACACGAGGCCAATTAGGGCCTGCACCACTCCACTGGCTTTGACATCTCCAGTCTTCATTAAACAAAGCTAACTTTGACTGAAAACAACAATTTGAAGTCTCTTTAAAGCTACTATGAAATGATTTACTGGGTCTGACCAACATTGCACCAAAATTCTCAATCACCATTAAGATTTAAACTTTTTACACATCTTATTACCAATATAAAGGTAATTGCAATAAGTAGACCATTCTAACCATATTTTCAGAATTTAAGTAAAGGGGGTCATTCATGGACCTTTCATCCCAAGATTCAATTGGTTTGGTCCAATTGGTTGGGGAAAGAAATTCTTTAAGATTTCTAAGTGTAAATTGGCCTTGCCTTGCCACACCCACATTTATGGGCCAAACAGAATTCGTGACCTATTTAAGAGAAGTTACATCTAAGGAATAGTCATGCAAAGTTTCATTGAAATTGGCCAAATTGAGTGGGGAGATTTTAACCTTAAAATAAGTCCTGCCCTGCCATGCCCACATTTCAGGGCCAATCAAAACTCTTTTAACAATTTAGGTAAAGGGTCACTTAAGGAACATTCATACTAAGAGTCATTGAGATCAGCCCAATAGTTTGTGATGAAAAGATATTAAGGAAATTCTAAGTGAAAATAACCCCCGCCCTGCCAGGCCCATATTTTGGGGTCAATCAAAGTTTCTATTGACAGTGGTGTTTTTAAATTGTTGTTCGGGAAGGGAATTGTGGCTTCATAAGTGCATGATCAGTGTGTAAGTGTACAAGTAAACTTCTATAGCGACAAGTTACGGGACGCATGTGACCTGCCACGCGAAAAGGGACCATCAAGGAACTCTGTTTAATGAATTATTGAAAAAGAGATTGGATGCAGCATTGGTCAACCAGAGGTCACATTTCAAAAATCCTTTCACTGGAAGTTAGATTGAACATTCTAGATTCAGAAAATAAGCCCATTGCTTAAAGTTTCGACCCTATTCAGTCTGCGCAAACCAAGCAGTATGACCAGGATAGACTCTTTACGCACTACCCAGATGGCCAATTTTCGCGTGTCAGGTCACAAATATAAACTGTGACTGTTAGTTTTATTATAAGTTTGCAAATTCTTTTTTTAATTACAATTATATTTTTACAAATTTTAATTCAATCATTTTACATTCAGAAGTACATATCAGCCGAGTTGTACTTGATTTCTGAAAAATAAAAGAAATGATGTTTTACAGGGGATGTTTAAATACTCTCTTTTTAATGTGAATAATTTACTAATGATACAGTCACGTGAACAAATTGACCTAGAATCATGAATCTTTACACAGTCACGCTTAATCATGTCAAATTTTCTTAATGAAAGTATTGCCCAAAATTTACATATGTGACCCGTCACGCAAAAAGGGACCATCTGGGAAGTGCGAAAAGTGACGACCCTTCTCAGACTGCGCAGACTGACTAGGGTAGAAACTTTTCGCACTTAACTAATTTTCTGCGTCTAGAATAATCTATCTACCTTCCCATGAGAGATTTTTTGAAATGCAACCTCTGGTTGGTCAGTTCTAGAACCAATTTCTTTTTCAATTATTTATTCTACGAAATTCCCAGATGGTCCTTTATTGTGTGATGGGTCACATATATATCCTGACCTGTAATCTAACCCTTATTTTCAAAAAAATGCCAAATTTTGGTAATTCTCAAGGTCTCGCTCAAGTTATTAGTAAAAGGCAGGCAGTATAGGCTTAGGTAATACTGCTCATCTATGCAGGCTGATCTTAGTCTATACTGTCTGCTTAAGCTTTGTGACTTGCGGCAAAATGTCTGGAACAGCAGAATAAGAGTTGAGTTTTGGCAGCGCCTCATTCATTGTTGACAGAAAAACTCTAAACTTGTTTTTGATTATGATTTTTTTTTTTTGAGAGTTTTAGCTGAATGGCATAAAAGATCTTAGATAGGGAGCGCTTTATAAACCAACTAACTCACCCAGTGCCTAAACAATGGTGGTTACTATTGTCTCCAGAAAAACCCATCCTTCTATTATTTCTTACTCCTCAAATAAAGCTCTCTTTCAATTCAGCGAAGCGTCTACACCTGTAAGAATAGTATTCTGAAGACTGAATATCCATGTTTTGATGTTGTATAGCACCCTCCGGTTACCCAACTACCAATTCTTACAAAATTTCAGGTAGTACAGGTGAGAAAATATGTACTAAAGTCAAATTAGATATTGTGATCTGCTGCGCAAAGTTGTCTTTCCCATGGCATTTTCTTTGGCAACTACTAGAAAAGTGTATTGAATTGACACAGTCATAAGTGGATTAAATTCCAAAAGAAGTTTATGCACAATTCAGCCCAATTATTTAAAACAAGAGCTTTGCAGAACAGCGCATATATGCCCGAAACAGTGATTTTCATTCAATTCAAGGGCAGATCATTTAAGATTTCTCAAGGGTGACTGGAGCGATTTGAATTCCAAAGATCTTATGCACAACTACACATCATAGGGAGTAATTGTGCCAAGTTTCAGCTCATTCCCATTGATAGTTTAGGAGGAGTTGTGCACACACAAAATTTCTAACAGACTGATGACCGGGGCCAAAACATAATATGACCCTTCGGACGTATAATAATTTTTTAACCTCTTGTATGGTGGCCCTTACTCATAAAATATTACTATTGATTTAATATTTTTTCAAATTACTTAATATTAATACATGTTGTCCTCAAACACAAAATATTTGTGACCTGTCATGCAAAAAGTGACCATCTAGATATTGTGAATGGTGTCAACCCTAGTCAGACTGCGCAGAATAACAAGGGTCGCCTTTTTTCCCATTAGGATTATTTTCTGAATCTAGAATTATCATTCTACCTTCATGAGAAGGAATTTTTGATATGTGACCCACTGTTGACATATACTGTGACCTGTTTCTCAAATAACAATTATATGGAGTTTCCAGATGGCCCCTTTTCCCATGATGGGTAACTTTTTTTTTTATCCTTTTGAGCTTATTTAGATGGATTATCTCAATTTCTTTGATGATTTTCCATTGACAACTTCCGTTCATTTCACACTATTATAAGGGTCTATAATATGATTGATTGAATTGAGTTTTACGCCATGTTTAACATATTTCAGTTATATCGCGTCAGCTGAAGCACCTAACAATGGACTCCTGGTATTTCTCTCACCAGTTACCAACACATCCTTTCCTAGCCCCAAGCTGCTTTCTCACATGGTTCTACAATTATCAACCCATTGGTGAGAGACAAATAGCTGGAAAGAATGAGTGCCGTCGGGGATCAAACCCGGGACCTCTAGAATGACAGTATGACTTGCATCTATAATATGAACCTGTGCGTGAGATTTCCAAAAATTTAAATACCTGTATGCACAAGGCAAAGACTCTGGCTAGACTGTGCATCTGCACAGTCTGATCAGAGTCTTTACTTTGTGTTTAGTAGATAGATAAGGCCCAAAGTATCTGTAGACCATCGGGTAACTTTATATTTACAGTTTGTGGCTGTCTAAGCCACTCAGTGCGTGCACCTCACAAACATTTAAAATTTGTCGGAAATGTCACACACAGGCTCAAATGATACTAACCTGAACCTACATACCGTCACAACAAATTTACAGTAGCATGGTCTCCTTCGATTTCAGATGGTCCCAATTTATGGTTTAATCTACAGAAAAAATATAGACAAGATTTTTTTCTTTGATATACATGTTAATATATATCGAGAATCCTATTCAAGTTTTCAATCATCATTTAAACACCTCTTCCATTTAAGAAACACCAGTCACATGAATGCATAGTCATAGAATAATAATTCATTCATTTAATCTTTTTTTTTCTTTTTGGTTTTTTTTTTATTTTTTGTTTGAGATAATAGTTACTTTCCGCCTTTCATATGATGATAGTTAATTGACCAGATGATCATCCTTTAAATCTATTTGAAAACAGCATTTTTCCTTCTGTTTCCAACTCTTTGTCACCAGTAGTTAGCAATGACGACCATTTTCACCAGTTGTATTGAAAATCTGATTTATCAATTTTTATATTCATGTACAAATCAATTATTGCTTATTCATTTCTTTATTTCTTTAGTGTAACACACGGCAACAACGCAAAGATAGCACTTTCCCTTCGGGGGCATTCAATCTACGTTGTCATAAATGCTTATTTTCGTATTTCTTCCAATATGTTTGTTAAAGGCTTATGAGCGAAATGTTGTGTATTAAATAATAAGTTTTAAATCCTTTTTTGGAGTTGTTTCTTTTATTTTCAGTCCATTTCTTTGTAACATCATTATTCTTGATATAACCTTTGTATGAGAAAACTACAGCCTGTTTAATTATACGTGTATCATAAATGCTTCCCTCAAATAAACTGAATATAAGTACATGTATATTCGCATAGGCAAGGTGATTTTCTTGGCCATAATGTTTTACTTATCTAAAATCCTCTTCTGTTGGCTTTCTTTCGTTGATTTCTTCTTTCCTTTTTTTCTCTTCTTCTTGAATTCTGTTGTTACCCTTTTTCTTTCCACAACTCTTAATAATCTATAATTCTCCATTTATTTAATATTTAGCAAACGTTACATTGTACCAAATTTCAACCAAACCATTTTAGCATGCAACAAACTCATACAAATCCGTTTTCTATGATGAAAATCCCTTTTACATACTGTATCTCTTTTCTGGTGGAGATGATAGTAATTGAAAAATCTATGCATAAAATACTGCTTTAATCTGACAGAGGGCATTAATATTAGTTTCTTCCAAGTCTTTTCTGAAATTTTGTTGAATTTTAAATTTTGTTTACCATATTTAAGATCTATTCCAAAAACTTTGAATTTTCAATACATAAATAGTATTTATCAGAAAGGAAGACCAATCAAGCCATATATTTTGATAATCTTACCGATCATGCCATGACAAATTTAATTTTTGTTTCATTTTATCTATTTTTCCATTGTGCGATATGCGGTATCAACTCAAGGCACTACTTTTCCAAAGACCTTCCTTTAAAACATTAATTAACAACAGTTTCAAAATTTATTCCATTACTTTAAAGCAGCGTTTTTCTACGAGAAAGCTACAAGCCCTTTCATTATGCCTAAATGGCTTTCCTCAGATGAAATGATTGTTCATGTATATTGACACAGGCAATGTTATTTAAAGGCCTTAATTTTTTACTTATCTTAGATACTTTCCTTTGCTAAATGCTTCTGTGGTGATTTCTATTGTTGATTTCTTCCTTTCTTTTTGCTATTCCTCTGGAATACCGTTGTCATTCATTTTCTTTTCAAATCCCATTATTATGTTTGATTCTCCATTGATCTGTTGTATAGCAAACTTTTCATTCTGCCTTATATAAACCACTTGTACAATTATCTATTTATCACGCAACAAATCCAAATAAGTTGTTTTATGTTTGATGTTAATCCTCCTACATACGTTAAGTGTATTTTTTCTCCGATGATTGTGGTTGAAACATAGCGTTCAACTCATTGTAATGGACTTTTTGCTCGAAAGAAAGATTTGTTTCTTTGAATTGGGTTGAACGCATCTTTCAACAGTTTTTTTTTTTTCAATTAAAATAAACAATTTCCAACAAATGGCATTTCAGTAAGGTGTATTTTTCTAGCGTTCCACATGCTGTTTTATTTGTTTGTATTATGATGGCAGCCAACCCGACTTTCAAATCTTTATATCTCTTTGTAATAATTTTTCTATTACCTTTTTTTCTCTGATATAGTTTGATGAATGACTTAGTATATTCAACTATCGATTTCTTATTAATAACTGTTTTTCGAAATTTCTAATGGTCATTTTGTTTTGATTGATTTTGGTTACGATAATATTCTTGAAGATAAATTTGCATTGTCCAAAACCACAAAATCTTTTTTACTTATAAGTTTGTTTTATACATCATATATAGGTTTGTCCTTCTCTACTAAACCCTTTTGTACATTCTCTGTCAGCAACTACTGTCAGTACACTATCCATTTCATTTCTCGTTGATTCGTCATAAATCAATATCATTCATACCAATACACTAGGTGGATGTTCAAGGATAACTGATATCGAGTCCGCATTTAATTGTTTGAGCTGTGATCTTGACCTTGGTGAGATCTTATTATTTCTTTTTAAAAGCACATCTTCTCATGATGGAGAAAATCCTGCCTAGATTTTTGAAATCCATCAATCATTATTGGAGTGATTGTCCTGACAAAATCACACTCTCAGACGCACTTACACTGAGCTGTTGTTGTGACATTTATGTGTGACATTTTTATCTCACTCAACACAAGTGGGTTCCACAAAAAGTTAAAATACTGTTTCTTTACACTTGAATGTACCTTACCTCTTTAACAGTTTTTACTCTTTCTTTGATAATATGAGGCTTTAATAACAAATAGTACAATCATGTAGACAGCTTTTATATTCTGACGACTAGTGCCTCATGATAGAAATACCAGTTCTGAAAAAACTTTAGACATACCAAATTCTTTCTGCACATACTCTATAATTAATTTCCAAACTTTTATCCCCTCTTTGTGATAGATTTCAGTGTAGATGAAAATGTATTCCACTATTTATAATATCACTGACGTCGCGGGAGTGAATATACCCGTTGAATATTTTTGATATTACACGAGTGTTATTACACTAGTGGAATAACTATGCAAATGAGCTAAGAACGAAGAACAACGTTATAAATTTGTTAGGAAAATTACATCATAATAGATCTGCTGACGTCATTTTTCAAACAGCGTTATGTGTTTTGCGGAATAACTTGAATCAATAAATACCGTAATTTTATCGTTTTATCACCAAAATTTGGGTCATATTATAAATTAAATATAAAATTTGTGCTCATGAAATACCAAATTTATTAAACTCGTCATCTATAAACAGATAAAAACTGGGCGCAGCCTCGTTTTTATCTGTTTATAGATGACTCGTTTAATAAATTCAGAAGAATCATCTTTCCACACACATTATCATTCTTCTTTGAATCTACGATTACCATACCCCAATTTTGGGGAATACATTTGCAAGACTAAAGTGAACAACAGAGTGAAAATGACAAGATGAATGATTTTGGAACAATTTTGAAATGAAATTGAATGAGTGTGAAGAGTGAGTTTTGAGTGAAATTAGAGGGAGGTAATTCATTTTTGCTAATTTTGTTTAGAATGCACAAAGTTGGCATTATCTATTACCTCTCCTAATAAAATATGGATACAAGTTCTATAAATAGCTTCCCTATTCTTCTTGGACCGATTAGACGCTTTCAATTTCAATTTTGTTATGAAATTGCCTTTTTTAGCTATTTTCATTTTGAATGCAAATATTGATCTTATCCTTTATAGTGATTTTGGAGTGTTTTTGAATGGTTTGAGTGAGTGATTGGAATGAATTAATGGAGTGCTGAGAGAGTGATATAAAATGATTTTTGATCAAAATTGGTGTCAATTTCACAATGTTCTTAATTGTCCCTCATCATTGATCTAATAATTGTCATCTGTACATTATAGCATTTCTCTTCCAACTTTAAAAGTACTCTACTCTAATTCTTTAAATCATTTTGACATATTGAATATATAAACTATAAAACTTGGTGTAAGCCAGGCAGGCAATTTTATTATGATGTAAAAAAGCATGAAATGAACAACATTTACACATGATGTTGATTACTTATCAACAGGTTTCTTAAAACTAAAACATACAATGTTAGCATGTTTATAAACACAAGCTTCTACCTATATGATACTCCTTTTCTGAAGACACTTCTCAGAAAGTTTCCATCTATTGTAATATCATTGGATGATCCACATTCTTTTACTATCTAAATTCCAAGTCAGTCACTACAATTGTACATTAATATAGACTCAATTACAAAACATACAATAACGAAGAATGCTTTTATTGCTTATTAATATTGTTTAAATATTTCTTTCAGGTGTTTTTGTACCATCTTTAAAGAGCTTCACTAGTATACCAAACAAGAAGGTATCCTGCAAGTTTGAATCCTTGAGGGATATATTATTTGTTCCTTTCTGTTCACAAAAATACCTTTCCAATGAATTCATGTTTTCAGATGTATCTGTTAAAAGCAACTAAAAGTACTCTTTGATATAACCTGAAGAGCTTATATATATAGTTCTTATATCCTATCTATATCTTGTTTCTGGCAATAAATAAGATTGTCATAAAAAACACCATATTAATTTCTTTAAAAGATGATTATCTGTTTTGGTAGATTCTTTACACAGACAGTTTAAGACATCAATCCACTTTAGGAATTATTCTTTATATTGAAGCAATTTTTTAATTTCAATGAGTGCATAATGATATTTTTGGCTCAAGTCATTCATAAATAATAAAAGTAATTAAACATTGACTTATTATTGTCCTTGATTAAATTCCAAATTTCAACGTCTGAATGGTGGACCACCTCTCCCACCATCCCTTGGAGGACCCCTAGGTGGGCCTCTTGAAGAACCATCTCTTGAATCCCTTGGTGGGCCTCTTGGAGGTCCATCCCTTGGAGGGCCCCTTGGTGGCCCATCTCTTGGAGGTCCTCTTGGAGGGCCATCTCTAGAAGGGCCCCTCGGGGGACCATCCCTTGGTGGTCCTCTCATTGAATCCCTCATTGGTTCATCTCTTGATCTCATTGGTGGGCCGTCTCTTGGCGGCCCTCTTGACATTGGACCATCATCTGGCCTTGATCTTTTGGGCGGTGGTGGACCCCTGGAGTCATACGGGGATTGGGCTGGCCTTCTAGCCCCTGGACTGTAATCTCCTCTTCCCCTATCTCTGTCTAGATCCCTGCCCCTGTCAAGCCCCATGCCACCTCTGGGGGGTGAGTAAGCACTTCTAGATATGGGACTAGGTGATCCTCGTCTTGGAGGTGAACCTGTGAAAGCATGAATTGATGCATTTTTTGTTTATTTCTTTCATACTTACCTTAGCAATTGGTTCCTTTTATTTACTTTATTCACCAGCTTTACTGTTACAAACAAAACATCAATTTGATCAAACAAAAGATTGTCAAATATATATGTTCTTGGGATCACCCAAAAATCTTCCAAGTCTCAGGCAGTGCAAAAGTTTTGATTGAAATTTAAGGAAAATGTAGCAGTCCCAAAATTTGAAATCAAATCTTCTGACTTATTGATATGTACCCTCCACTTCTAGAACATATCCTTCAGCTAGTTCTTTTTTTTCGTATTCTTTTTCAATGATAAGTTTACAGTTCCCTTATTTTGGTTTTTATGGTTGAATTTTTTCCAACACATATCAGTATTCCGCAATGATATATCATCCTATCTTTCAAATTTACAATTTTAGTAGCCTCAGTTATTTAATTTTCTGTATTTTTGTCAAACTCTTTTCACCATTTATGTATGCATTTTAGTTCTTTTGAAGTGTTCTGAAATTCTAAAACTAATATATGGTCCAGCCTATTTGTTCATAAAGTGCTTGTCTCTTTCTTTTTTGTAATTCCTCAGTGCTTCATCCAGCAGTCTGAATTCGGGGGACAAGCCCCTGTATTCATTTAAGCATCATCCAGTATCAATGCATTTAAATTTGTACTCTGCAGTATTATATTTATATTTTCACATCATTTGTACCTTGAAAATGTTCATTTGTTTCATCCATTTTCTTTCATTTATTTGTGTGATTACCTTGATTACTGGTATATTTAATTTGCTTTTGTTTCCTATCTTTTTAAATATATATGACTGGATGTCATATTCTTTCTTCTTTTAACACTAAACTCTTTTATGTTGTTTTCCTTTTACTGTGCTGTCTTAACAAAAAAATGTAAATGAAGGTTTTCATACTCTTGCGATCGTTGCTTGTTGTTTTTTCCCTTTGCAAATAACTCCTTAAACATTTCTTCAAATAATAAACAAGGTGCCAAATCGTCACAAGATACGTCCGTCACACTGCTTAGTATTAACTGGGGGTTTGAATAGAAATGAGGTTATTTTGAATGAATATTTTTTGCACTCATGAAGTTTCATGATCCTAGCTATTAAACTTATAGAGATATACTCTGGACAAGATTCTAGTATGAAAAACAACAATGGGCAATAACTCAAAAAATAGGTCAGGTAGAATGATGGTTATTGTACACTGCACTCCCCCTTGGTGAGATCTATACACCCATGCAGTTTCATGATCCAAACTATTAGACTTTTACAGATATACTCAGGACAAGATTCAAGTCTCAAAAAAACAAAGGGCAAAAACTCAAAAAATAGGCCAGGTAGAGTTATGGTTCTTGTGCACTGCACTCCCCCTTGGTAAGATCTATACACCCATGAAGTTTCATGATCCTAGCTATTATACTTTAAGAGATATACTCCGGACAAGATTCAATCTGAAAAACAACAAAGGGCAATAACTCAAAAAATAGGCCAGGTAGAGTTATGGTTCTTGTGCACTGCACTCCCCCTTGGTGAGATCTATACACCCATGAAGTTTCATGATCCTAGCTATTATACTTTAAGAGATATACTCCGGACAAGATTCAAGTCTGAAAAACAACAAAGGGCAATAACTCAAAAAATAGGCCAGGTAGAGTTATGGTTCTTGTGCACTGCACTCCCCCTTGGTAAGATCTATACACCCATGAAGTTTCATGATCCTAGCTATTATACTTTAAGAGATATACTCCAGACAAGATTCAAGTCTGAAAAACAACAAAGGGCAATAACTCAAAAAATAGGCCAGGTAGAGTTATGGTTCTTGTGCACTGCACTCCCCTTTTGTGAGATCTATACACCCATGCAGTTTCATGATCCTAGCTATTATACTTTAAGAGATATACTCCGGACAAGATTCAAGTCTCAAAAAAAACAAAGGGCAATAACTCAAAAAATAGGCCAGGTAGAGTTATGGTTCTTGTGCACTGCACTCCCCCTTGATGAGTTCTATACACCCATGAAGTTTCATGATCCTAGCTATTATATTTTTAGAGATATACTCCGGACAAGATTCTAGTATGAAAATCAACAAAGGGCAATAACTCAAAAAATAGGCCAGGTAGAGTTATGGTTCTTGTGCACTGCACTCCGCAATGATGAGAAGAATATAAGTGCCAAGTTTGAAGTCAATCGGACTTCACGTTACAGAGTTATGCTCCGGACAAAGAAGTGGACGCCGCCGGACGCCCGGACACCGGACGCCACGGGTGATCCCATAATACGTCCCGTCTTCGACGGGCGTATAATAAGGGCGATTTCGTTTATAATCAATGTCCGGCTCAGTCAAACTATCTTTTCTGTCATTAGAATATTCATAAATTGTCCTTCATTTCAATATTATTTCATGATTTTGTAATTTTCCAATTATTTTTCCGACACATGTAGTTGTTCATCTAACTTTTCAAACAGAAGTCTTACTTTGTTGTCCTAACAACCAATTTATCTTTACCTCCTTATCTTTTAACAATATTTTAATACCCAATTAAGCAAATCCAAATCTTATGAAGTAATGCACAAAGCTTTGTTCTTTTCAAGAAAATTTCTTTCCATAATTCATCCTTTTAGTTATACGGGTTTCCTTCACAAGCACAAAGCTTTGTTCTTTTCAAGAAAATTTCTTTCCATAATTCATCCTTTTAGTTATACGGGTTTCCTTCACAAGCACAAAGCTTTGTTCTTTTCAAGAAAATTTCTTTCCTTAATTCATCCTTTAAGTTACATGGGTTTCCTTCACAAGAACTTCCTCTTGGTAATTCTTCTATCAAAGGTACTTGCAAAGACATCTGGATACCTTCATTAGCACTCCTCCTGGACGTCCTGGTACAGTGTTTCATCTGGGAAGTTGAGCGATTGAATGATTCCATTGCTTTTGAATACCCTTCACTTTAATACATTCTCACTTCTTTCCATGCTTCTTGTTAAAAAGTGTTGTTTATGCAATTTGCAGGGTATTTAGATCAGTAATCAAATTTCATAATCGCGATGTCCTCTATTCAAGTGTTCTCCTAATTTATTCCATCTTAAATTCAAAAACTTTTCACAAGATATCAAAGTCCTGGTCAAGCTGGCGGTATTTCTTTGTATGTTTTGTACTGGCAAACCTTCATTACAGCAAAGCTGTTTGTATGTGATAATCAACAATGTATAAGCTTGCTGTGTTTTATTATTTTCTTTTTTTAATCTCAGTAGATTTTAGGAATGTACATGTATATGATTTGATACTTATTATGATTTCACACCTGTTTGACTTATTAAAATTACTTAATTGAGTTTGTGCCAATTCTATAATTCTCAAGACATATGATTCTTGATAGGTCAGTAATTGAATTGCACTTTTTTCCATTTTCCAAACTAATTTCTTCCTATTTTTTTCCAGAACACATTAGATTTGCAACTTTTGAATAATAGGTATGACAATACGATGCATCTTTGGTGAACAAATGTCTGGGATTTTCTTTTCATTTTTTTTTACCAGTTTCTATTTATTTCTACTAATTTCATTTCGGTTTATTTCACTTATTCATTCCTTACATTTACCAACTAATTTCTGCCCTTTTCAGTATATGCTCATGTAAGTCATGTGTATATGTGTGTTTTTGTGTTTATTATTATTATTATTATCATTTTGAGGGAGGAGGGGACAAGTTTTAGCAATTGACATGATTTATATCATCACTATCATTGATCATTTAAAACTTATATCAGGGGCTCCTTCTTTAACTTCCATTCCATTCTACAGAAAAGACCTGAATCCATGACTCTTGAATTTATCATTTTTTACTATTGTATCTCAAAATCAATAAAAGCTATAGTTGACATTCCAATACAATCTTTGTCAGCCTCATTAGCTCAGTTGGTAGAGCACTGAACTTCAAAACCATTGAAGTTCAACTGCATGGTTTTGATTTTTTGGGCTGGCACACTAACAAACTAATTGTCTTTCAGATGAGACAATAAACAAGGTTCCGTGAGACAGTGTTATACATCAAGCACCTTTACGAATCATGGCGGATCTCAGCAGTGTCCTTGCACTATCCCCTGTAACAACTAACCGTCTTCTAGGCCTAGTCATATAGGCTCATGAGGTGACCAATAGGACATTTCAGATACGATTATCTTTGTCTTCTTAATTTCAAAATGTAAAATCTTCTAGACGTAGAAAACCTTTCCTTTGTGTTTCAAATTGTCAGTCCATTACACTTCCTTTTCCTGGATATGTCTTGCTCAATTTGCTTGTAGTTAATTTAAATGAAAGTATAATTCATGTTCCAAAAGGTTATGATGTTTATCAAATGAATGCCTGTTTCCATCATTTATCTCATGGTAGTAATATTCAACAAGATCAACCTCATCCTTTGTGTCCAGGGTAAACAGTGGGATGAATTTGTTAAGTGAATTTAGGTTTGAAAGTTGAAGAAGTTTTCTTGTGTGAAGAATTCCATTGCTTGATTTGTCTCAATGTTACATTTCACATTTTCATTCTTTGGTCACACCATTAATTCACACAATTGATATTCCTATTACATTTAAAGCTTTGAATATTCTCTCATTTATAATTGTTGAATATCCAGATATAATGAATACATCCGAACTGTTGCAGATCATTTAAATACACTACAGAAATGTACATAGTACTTGCCATTTAAAGCATTCATAAGTTTCTCTAATATTATTTTTAACAAAATGAATCTATTGCTGTGTATTTCTTTTAAATCGGTATTAATCATTTTTTATATATGTTTTTATATATATTTTAACTAATTCAGGTTAAGGATTTGTGTTGGTACACAAAAACTACACATAAATTTTTAGTTTTGTGTGTACAAATAGAAATATCTTCTCGAGTACAATATGATACTCCTCCATCCTTGAGACTACAGAATTTGTTGACACTTGTTCCATCAATAGCAATTTGTTATTCTTCTGAGAGCTGGCAAATTAATCTACTAAATTCATTACATTTTTCTTTGAAGACTGTTTTCTTGTCTTTGAGCATGTAAATATATTTCCTAATACTTTATCCAATCTTTTGTAAGAACTTCACTATTTCCTCCCCAAACTTTTCTCTGTATTCCTTGTATAAGATTTATGCAATTTAATTGCATGCTTTTACAAGCTTACAGCCTTTCAATTGTAATCTTTTACAAGCTTATAGTCATTTAATTGTATAATTTTACAAGTATTTTTACATACTATTCTTTTTCGAGGACAGAATTTTATTTAATTTTCACTTTCACATACAATCCTTTCATGTTTATTTTAATCCCAATTTTGTACTATAGTTTATTCTCATCAATAAATAGGGATGTTTTTTTTTTCCACTATATCCACTATATCAATCTTATTTCAAAGGTATTTGCAATATCATAAATATCATTTTGGTGTAAAACAATTATGAAATAATCACTTTTCCATAAACTATTTCTTCATGAAAGTTTATACGATTTAAACATCTTTTTAAAACAATTATTTTCTAATTATTTATTATAAACATCTTTTTAAAACAATTATTTTCTAAAATTTGAATTTAATTAGTAGATATTTTTCATTAAATTTTTCTATAAGAGTGTTTCCTAAGCTTGTAAATTAATTCTACATTTTTTCTTTCTGAACAATCTGAACTTTTTTTCTTAATTTTGGTTGAACAATGTTTTTCATTTGATAGCAACTGAACCACCTAACCATGGATTCCTGGTATTTCTCTTGCAAGTACTACCTCAACATCCTCTCTGAGCCTTGAGGTGCTCATCCCGCAAAAAGAGAACAGGCATATTTCATTGTGGGAATGGCAGGGTTTTGTAAATATGAATTTTCTCTACCTGTCCCTGGACAAGCAAAGTTGATTTTCTACTTGTCCAGGATCAAAATGAAAATAATTGATGAATATAGAGAAACACTGTGTTTAATGAAGAACATTCCCAGCATTTACTTCATTAAAATCAATGTTTTCTTGGCTATGATATAAAAAGCTTGGATAATTCATGTCTTGTTTCTATTTTATACCATTCCTGGTATAAACTTGTTAAGAGACAAGACTCATGCCTTAGAAAAATGCACTTGTCTGGAAGTAGAAAAGACAATATCAGACAAGTATGGCATGGTAATTCCACACCCCTTGGGAAGGGGTTGAATTTGCACATTTTTTTTCTTATTATTTTTTCATTAAACTGCTTACTCAATTTTTTTTTCATTGAGAAATTAAACCATTTTTTCAGCCAATCAGAATGCATCTAAAATTAAATTATTATGAATTGCACACAACTTTGAGCTTTAATGATACTTTAATGAACATTTTCAAATTGACAAGGAGATTCAATTTGGGGGATTCTTGAATGAAATAGGTGGGGTAAGATGAGTGAGTTTTGAATGGTATTAGAGGGTGTAATAGAATATTGCTATAATAAAATCTTCACTGATCAATCAGATACTTCAGTTCTGTATCAACCTTTAACCCTTTCCTGTTTTACAAAATTTTGGACATGTCCAAATTCAAAGGTTTTGCAGACGAAAATTTAAAGTGGATTTAATTTGAAAAATAACCATTCAGAAGGGTAGAAAATAGTGTGGAAAAAGAAGAAATTGCTTGTCAGGAGCAATTTCTTCTTTTTTCACAATGTTTTCTCAATCATTAAATCACAGGCACGTAAAAAGCAGGGATTAAACAGCAAAGGGTCAAAATCATGGAATGATTTGGTCAATTTGAATCAAGCTATAGAGTGTTTTGAGCAATTTTGGACAATTTTTGGGTGTTTTGACCTTTTTGAGCAAGCTATGAATAAACAATTTAGTGAATTATTACAATGGATTTGATGCCGGCGAATGTCAATTTCATGATGTTATTAAACTTTCATTAGATGTAGGTATCTTAATTTGTTTGTATGGGGTTAAATGCCAAATTTAATAGTTTTTCAGTCATATCCTGGCAGATGGAGCACTTGACTATTGTTTCCTGGTATTTCTCTCACCAGTACAACGAAAGGATCCTTTTGAGCCTCTTATTGTTATCTCACATAGGTTTAGGATTATGATCCCATTTGTTGGAGAAAAATGCTAGAAAGAATAAGTGCTGCCTTCAAGTTCTAACCAGAGGCCATAATTCAGAGGTCAAAGGGTCATACAGTCATATGAAATTGTTGGAAAGTTCACATAGGGCAATTTATATAAATTACACTTACTTCCACCATAGTTGCGTGATAAAGGTGCTTGGCGATCTGAAATACAATATTGATCAACTGTAAGCTGTTTAATAGAATTGTTAAAGCTGCTCTTTCACAGATTGGGAAATTGCAATTTTTGCAAAATTAATCGGAAATTATGATATCATCCTATATAGAAATCTCAACAATAATAAGATTCGATCTGGTAAGGCAAGGGAAAAAAGACAGATATTAGCAGAATTCCATTCTGAAAAAATAAAGAAACTACTAATGCCTAAAATATTATTCTTAAATTTTGAGCCAACTTTTTATGCATGCAATTCCACCTATTTGTCCTATTCTATCAAAGGTAAAGGACAAAGTTTTTGTCATTTGGAAAACTTCATATCGATACATGGGAAAAATGAAAGTTATACATGAAAAATAACAATTTCATAATTTAAAGACTGGATTTCAATAGACTTGATCCATCACTGACCTTGCCGCTTCAAACATTCAAGCTACATCTTTTTTTAAATGAGTTGTTGTTAGTGCCATACCCATGTTCTATTTTTAAACATCAGAAAATACACAAATTTCTGAATCTAAGAACCAGTTTTGTATTTTTTCTATGAAGAACTGTGAAAGAGCAGCTTTAAAGGCAACTGAAAATTCATTTGATATTGCACTATGCTGGAGATCAATTATGGTAGGTTATTTTTAATCCATCAATAGATGTTTTTTTTAGTGGGGTTTTACACCGCTTTTAACAATTATATCGTGGAGGCTGAAGTACCTAACAATGGATTCCTTATTATTTCTCACACCAGTACTTCCATTACATCCTTTCCTATCTTCCAGCTGCTATTCAACATAAGTCAACCATGAATATCAACACATTGGTGGTAGACAAATAGTGGAAAGGATGAGTGCTGCCTTCGGGTATCTCACCTGGGACATCTAGATTGACCGTCCGGCATGATACCAACCATAAATTTAAAGAAATAGTCCAGACAAATCTCAGTCCTCCTAGTAGGCTAAAACAAAAATAAAGGTCTTTATAAAGGCTCAAATGTATGAAAATAAAGGCCTTTTAGTGTAAAATATGAAAAAATAAAGAGTAAATTCTCATTTCTTTAAAAGACCCACAGTCATACCAAAGTCATTTTTTGATGTTATATACTGCATTCTCAAAAACTCAAGATGAAAGAAACAACAGCAGCATTGTTTAACTACTCATAGAGGAAGGGAAAATGCAGAACAAAAGCCATTACTTGCTTTAAAGATCAAATGAAAAGCTAATTTTGGAACGTGAGTTTAAAACATCTCCTGATAATTATCAATGAAATAAGGCGACACGAAAAGTTTGCGTCGAAAAAAACAAATTTAAAAGAACGGTATTGACAAAAATACGACCGTGATTTATTGGAAAATTTTACCTGGCCAGAAATACGTACACGCGCATGCGCAAAAGCTAAACGTCACTGCGAGGGATTCCCCGTTCTAGATAAACAAAGAGAGCATCGTAAATATGACCACTTTCAAATGAAACGAAGAAAAATCTATCTTGTTACCCACTTATCCACATGTTCAACTGAGATCGTTTGAGCCCACTCGCTTTGAAGATGTAGTATTATCACAGTCTGAATACGAGTCAGAAATGTAGGGTGAAGAAATCGAGTCAGACCGGTACCTGACAGCCCCTACGCTCGAATCGGGAATAGCTCTCCGAGTCTAATCTATTGTGCAACATTTAATTTCAACCTACCAATAAAATGGTTATTAATGATATACTTAAGATATGTCACTTTTTTGTAGAAAATTCAAATTTCGTTGCCATTTTTTGTTGTTGTCGTTTTTTTGTTTTTTACAACGCTTACTTGAAATCCCGATTGACCATTCTTGTCAATTAAAATATGAAAAAAGTGGTTTGTGTTGGGAACCATTTTTAAATACACAAAGATTAAAAAATCTAAATTTCAAGCTGTTTAATTACAAACTTTTAATTAATTTTCAAATATGTCAATGACATCAAAATTTAATTATTTATCCCTTTACATGATTATACAGTTGTCATCATGTTACAAAAACGGTGCAAAGAAAATTTTTATTCTTAAGATAGCCACCAGAAAGGGCTATGTAACTATACAAATCGTTCTTTAGCTCCCAAAATGTTGCAAACGCAGCTGTATTAAAACTATATCTGTGGCATTCTAGTCGCTTGGAAAGAATATAATGTATATCTTACCTATTCTGCGGTGTTTTCGAATTTCAATGCCGATTTTAGCGTTTTGGGCATTATTTCACCAAACGTAATTTATCCATGCGATCACAATTATCCATAATTCAACCTCCATTGACAGACCTTTTTATTGTTCATTTATTTTTTGTCACAGCTGTTTTCTCATTTTTTTTATAATTTAAATCAAAAGTTAGATATCACCCCAGACTCTTAAACCGTTGCAAGAATTAAAAAATAAAGGAGAAAGATAAACAGAAGTCCTTTCATAAGCCGTAAATCACGTGTGTAAGTGTCATAAAGATCGTCTTTTCTTACGCAACGTCCCATACCACATGTCAAAGTTTCTTTGATCTGTCCGTGTCGATGATCCAATCAATTGTCCATGTCATATATTGATAAGCCCATAATCACACGTGCGTGTCGCCTTTATTTTGGTCAATATAACAGACCACATGACAAATTTTCTTTGATCTATCCGTGATAATGCACTTATAAATTACCCATGTCACTGGTTTTTTTTTAAATACACATATATTCTCAAACTATCACGCAAAAAGCGAGAAATTTCAGTTGACACAATCTGAACTATCTCATACACAAAAAGCACTTTTTCGACATGGTTCAAAACAGTGCAACTATAGATTTGAGAAATCGATGTCAAGAGAAGAAATGGTGAAAACGGTCATTTTTAATCAATCAAATTCTGAAAATCTGTTTTATATGAGAATAACAAAATCAGTGCATAGTTTCGTGGTTTATTCCCTTTGTCTTAACCCATTTCGTCTACACTATAAAAATATTGGGCAAGATGAAAAATTCCCATTTGGTCTAAAGAAAGAAAGAGAAATGACATCCATAAATTTGTTCATTCATTAAGTTCCATCCGTTCGTAGATTCTTCCATCAACCATTTCATTTATTCTTTCTTTCTTTTGTTCATTCATTCATTCCCTGATAACTTTATATCTTGAGGTCATTTTATTTCTTTATGTTTTAAGTATTACTTGTTGCTACTGATGCAAATCATACACGAAATAGAGCTTACCCTGACCCCTTCAACTATGCATAAAAAACATCCCCTGACCCCAGGTTTTGATGCCCAGGAAAGCTAAATGGTGCAATTTAGCTCTAGGAAATTTGAGCTGTCACGTCATTTTAATGCGTCAATGGTTATCAAAAGTGTGTCATGCTATTGATATTAGTTAAGGTAGTGAACCCGTAATAGTTCCGCAACATTTCGAACCACATATTCTTTCACAATGTTATCCGAGGTTTCCTTATGAAAATCATTAGGAAACCTCGGTTAACACCGTTCAAGTTCTTTACCTCTGAGACATTGCAAAACTTTTACGGTTCCACTACCTTAAGCTAAAACTGTCTCTTTAACACCTAAATTGATTGTCGGTTAACAAACTCCGGCGATCGAATTGGCGATCGTAATTGGCAGTTTACTATTAATCTTCAATACTTGCTAGTCATGGGTTTACACCAAAACAATAATTGGTGAAATGACGTTGCTAAAGTTTTTTTTCCATAGAAGATGGTGTTCGGTGAGTATCTTTTCTATTCTTTTTGGACTACTCTCGGTTCATGCTTTCACGCTTCTTTAGAGTCCTACCCTGATCTAACAGGAACGAAAAGAGGATAATTCCCGAAGTATTTAAGTTGCGACATCCAGGGGCAACACAATAATGCAAAATTCAAGTTCTTTTTCGAGTGGAATTTATCATAAATCGATCTAAAATACGTAGCCGCTGACAAATTGTTAATTATGCCAGTATTATCTATCCCTCGCGGTGACGTCACATGCCTAAGTCACGTGACCGAGAAGTTATCGAGGACCGGCTACAGGTGTGTTTATCGAAAATCGTGAAATTCACAGTTATGAAAAATCATTTTTTTATTTTGGATATTTCATCGTATTTAATTTTTACTTACGAATACATAAAGAAACGGTTGTAAACGCTTTTCATTTGACCTTTAAGCTAGCACGGCAACCAGTCATAGCAAATATAAAGGTTTTGACTGAGAATTACAGGCTATTTTGGCGTTTTAAAGGTTTTCTGAGGAAATGTAAAGGTTTTACAGGTTTGCTATGAAATTAAAGGTTTTTAAAGGTTTTAAAGGTTTCACTAGGAGGCCTGAAATCTGCCCAATTTACCTGCTTACAGACAAACCAATGCGCCTTCATCATACTCTTGTTGTCTGGACTATGCCTCGTTCACTACTATTAGGCTTGAAAAAAAGTATAATCAATAAAATCTACCTCTATAAGAATCAAATGAGTCTCTTTGTGTTGGACCTCTGTCAAAGTCTCTGGACAGACCTCTACCAGAATCTCTGTAATTGTAAATAACAAGATCACAAGATATGCCCCTCACTCTGCTGGAAATTGTCAATCACAAAATATGATGAGTAGGGCTATGGTTCTTGTGCACTGCACTTCTCCTCAATGAGATCTATACACCTGTGACGTGATGCTAGATTGCATACTTTTTTAGATATATACTCCAGACAAAAAAAAAGGTCTATAGACAGACCGACCAATGGATGGACCAACCGACAAGTGCAATGTATTATATCCCCTCTTCTTTAAGGGGGGGGGGGGGGCATAATTATCACAAATACTTTGGATTTGTCATTAAAATCCACCCATAAGTTGCCAAGAAAACTTCTAGACAAAATAAAAGCTACAGACCAACAGATGGACTGACCAAAAAGTTAATTCCTATATACCCCCCTAGACATAGTTAAGGGGGGATATTTTTACAATCACAATATCCCAAGGAGCAAATCATTTGATGTTACACAGACCTTTACATGAAGAATAATATATACCATAAAATCTCTTACAGAACCCCAGAGTTCTAATAGAACCATTGTATTTCAATAGAGATGGGTTTTTATTAGAGGCAATGCTGCCTAATAATTTAGTAAGACAGTGAAAAAAGATAAAAAATAATTATAATCCACACAAAATATTAACATTTGATTGAAAAGGTGCATGAATCCTCTGATGAATTTTTGTGACAATGATTGCCTGGGTCTGGGCCTTTATTAGAGGCTTCAATAATTTGTGAATTCACATCAAAAATGGTCAAACTCAACCTTCAAACAAGAGGGCCATTGGCCCTTAAACGCTCACCTGATGCATGGCTTAACAAAAGTCAAAGATATCAAGAAGTTAACATTTCGGACAAATATGTTGCCTCTAAAGTACTAAAAAAAGTGTTTGACCCTCTATCAAACTCGTGTTAGATTTCAAGACAAACATTCTGACCAAAATACATAATTTTTAATCAAAGAGTGCACACAAGGATTTTAATAAATTTGACCCCTTGACCTCATTTTGGCCCCAACTTGACCCAATTTCAAACTAAACCTAGGTTTCATTCAAACATTCTGACAAAGTTTCAAGATATTTGAGTAAACAAGGTTTTTCTAAGATTTGACCCCTTTACCCCATTTTTGACCCCACTTGACCCAATTTCAAACTTATCTGAGATTCGATGGAGACAAACATTCTGACCAAGTTTCAAGACATTTGGGCAAAAAATGTGGCCTCTAGAGTGCACTAAAGGTTTTTCTAAGATTTGACCCCTTGATCCCATTTATGACCCCACTTGACCCAATTTCATACTTAACCGAGATTTGATGTTGACAAACATTCTGACCAAGTTTTAAGACATTTGGGCCAAAAATATGGCCTCTAGAGTGCACACAAGGTTTTTCTAAGATTTGACCCCTTGACCCAATTTTTGATCCCACTTGACCTAATTTCGAACTTGACTGAGATTTGATGGAGACAAACATTGTGACCAAGTTTCAAGACATTTGGGCCAAAACCTTGGCTTCTAGAGTGCTCAAAGGTTTTTCTAGGATTTGACCTTTTGACCCCAATTTTGACCCCACTTGACCCATTTTCGACCTTGATCGAGATTTGATGGAGACAAACATTCTGACAAAGATTCAAGACAATTGGACAAAAAATGTGGTTTCTAGAGTGCACACAAGGTTTTTCTAAGATTTGACCCCTTGACCCCACTTTTGACCCCACTTGACCCAATTTCGAACTTGATTGAGATTTGAAGAAGACAAACATTCTGACCAAGTTTTAAGACATATGGGCCAAAAATGTGACCTCTAGAGTGCACACAAGGTTTTTCTAAGCTTTGACCCCTTGACCCAATTTTTGATCCCACTTGACCTAATTTTGAACTTGACTGAGATTTGATGGAGACAAACATTGTGACCAAGTTTCAAGACATTTGGGCCAAAACCTTGGCTTCTAGAGTGCACACATGGTTTTTCTAAGATTTGACCCCTTGACCCCATTTTTGACCCAACTTAACCCAATTCCAAACTTGATCGAGATTAGATGGAGACAAACATTCTGACCAAGTTTCAAAGCATTTGGACCAAAAATGTGGCCTCTAGAGTGCACACAAGGTTTTTCTAAGATTGACCCCTTGACCCCATTTTTGACCCAACTTGACCCAATTTCTAACTTGACCGTGAGTTGATGGAGACGAACATTGTGACCAAGTTTCAAGACATTTGGCCTCTAGAGTGCACACAAGATGTTGTTGAGGTTTTTTTAGGGCACAGAGATCTATTAGAGTTTTTATGGAATTACCATTTACATAAAATAGACACATATAAAGACCTTTATATGAAACATGACACAATTACAAAGATTTACTTATAACAATCATTCAACAAACCTTGAAGGGAAATCTCGTCCAAGACCACTATCTCTTGATGACAGATAATCACGTGTGTCTCTCAGTGAAGACAAATCGTCTCTGCGACTAAACGAATCACGGCTATCCAGGGGGTCTCGACCAATACCAATATCATAGCTGCTCCGACCACCTAAATCTCTTGAGCCTCCATAATCTCTACTGTAATGGTCAAAAGAGCCACTATACTTATTCTTTTAGACCTTCATGTAGTTGTTTTCCCTTAAAATTGTTTATCTATGTTTGAATATCAAAGGACTGAAAGCTCTGTTAGTTGGTTAGTAAATAGATAACTAATTCTGGCTTGAAATATATGCTAATTGACAGCAACTCAGTTTATTCATATTCCTGTTTTACAAAATTTTGGACCTGTCCAAATTCAAAGGTTTTGCAGACGAAAATTTAAAGTGGATTTAATTTGAAAAATAACCATTCAGTAGGGTAGAAAATAGTGTGGAAAAAGAAGAAATTGCTTGTCAGAAGCAATTTCTTCTGTTTTCACAATGTTTTCTCAATCATAAAATCACAGGCACGTAAAAAGCAGGGATTAAACAGCAAAGTTAAGCTATTCCTGCAAAATCCTCCTTTTTGACAAGGAAAGAGAAATGAAAAAACATTGTGAGAAATGCAGAAATGAAAATGCATTTCTGCATTTCTCACATTGTTTTTGTCCAAAAAAGACAACCAATATAGTGGTTGATTGTTTTGAGTTAAACATCTCTTTTGACATTTTTGCAGTTATATCTCAGCAGCCTGGTGCACCTAATTATGGCTTCCTGTTGTTTTTTCAAACCAGTAAAACCATATTTCATCCTAGCCAACAGTTGTTCACTTGGGTGAACTGCTTATCACTAATTCATTGGTGAGAGACAAAACACAATTGTCACAATGATTTTTTTCATAAGTCTGATGAAAGTTAGTTAGCTGAGCCTGGATCATGTAAAACAAAATAGGCCAAAAATTAGTGCAGAATGCAGATGTGCAAGCTTTGGAAAAATAAATAGTCAACTAAAATATATATTCATCTACAATCTAATAGAAGGCTTACAAAAATAGTTCACTAGATGCCTATCGAGGGACAACAGAAAATCATTGTTAAAGCTAAAACATACTTTATAACGACTCGTCAATATATTTTACAATGTAATAAGATTCCTTAAAGGTTGCATGCATTGTATACAAAATTAACAAATCAGGCAATTAAAGACATGCTTAAAGATTCAACAGGTACACAAACTAATTAAAGTTAGTTTCAGAAGCTTCCAAAGAGTATATCATTGAGTAAGATTCTAAAATCTTAACACTTTTGCTCAATGCATTCACAACAAAAAGCAGCAGCACTTTTAATACAACAGTTTGTAAATGGTAGAGAAATTTGATCAATCAAGATGAAGAATCTGTAGTTCATTCAATGTCAAGCAAACAAATTCACCATAAAATGGCCAAATAGTTTAACAATCATTAACCCTTGTCAATGCGAACTTTGGCAAAATTGCACTAAAATCAAAATGCTAAAAACACAGTTAAATGGCTCAGCCTGAAACAGCTGTAACTGTCTTTATGTTTAACCCTTTCCTGTTTGACAATATTTTGGACCTGTCCAAATTCAAAGGTTTTGCAGACAAAAATTTAAAGTGGATTTAATTTGAAAAAATAACCATTCAGTAGGGTAGAAAATAGTGTGGAAAAAGAAGAAATTGCTTGTCAGAAGCAATTTCTTCTTTTTTCACAATGTTTTCTTAATCATAAAATCACAGGTACGTAAAAAGCAGGGATTAAGCAAAGGGTTAAAGGCAGTTAAAGCTGTTTGACAATGAGCCATTAAGTTATTACCAATTGTGAGTAAGTAAATCACTTTGAATTTTTTCTGGTTTGAATAGAAACTTGGACAGGGTTCTCTCTAATAGGGGTGATCAAAAATTGAAGTTTGTACCCCAAATTATAATTAGCAGCCTTCTTTGTCTCTTAAAAAAAGGGGGACAAGATTACATAAACATCAGCCATCATGCCCCTAGAATGAAGTTGCAATGATAACAGTGCTCTGGTGGTATAGACTAATAAGGTGGTATAGACGGTATATGTCTGCCAGCTGCACATTGCTTATACCTCCTGCCATAGCAGCAAATTCCTGGGTTCAGATTTATAAGAGTTAATATCAATTGCAAACAAAACAAAAACATGCAACACACACCTTATAGGGCTTCTACTTCTACGATAATCACGCGAATCTCTAGGGGGAGGGGAAAAGTCTCTCTGTGTATGACCAGAATCTCTATATGATCCACCCCTGAAATAAAACTATTTTTAGCCTTTTTACACAAAATTTTTTACATCTACAATTTATACTATTTATTGCTAGAAGTATCATAAGAGTTGCATTAAAATCATATTAAAAGCTGCTAGATCTTTTGCAGAGCGGAGTAAAACCTCCATCAAGCTTTGTTACAGTTCTGCAAACATTTTTTATAAGTTCAGCTGTGACCTTAACCTTTGACCTACATGACCCAAAACTATAGAGCACTTCCTTGTATAAAGTTTTCTGATTCTACGTCACTAGGTTTATCAATAAAAGTCTGGAAATGAAAAGTATTAATGGACAAATGGATGGATAGACAGACAAACACGGTGAAACAAAGTTGCCCCCTAAACTTTGTTGGTCAAGATATAAAGAACTTATTTGTTGCCAGAACGGTCCCTGATTTTGTTGTTTTTTAGCCATGCCACAATTAGAAACCAGCTCCTATGTTTTGGCTGACAAGATGTTGCATACCCTTTTCAAATTATACCCCACTTTGTGTGTGCACATGTGCACAAAGCGGGTTTTATTTGAAAACGGTTTTCACCATCTTGTCAGATGGAACATAACCCTAGTTTCCTATTGTGGCCCGGCTAAAAATGGGACCCGTTCTGGAAACAAATTATTTGGCACATAATCAATATTCAGGATGGTTACATCAAACCTAATTCATAAGCATGGTAAGCAGCTACTATCTATTTTAAAATTAGTATATCAGTTAAGGTTAAAATAATAATTCACTAATGAAGTGATACAGGTTAAATTGATTGATTGATTGAATGGGGTTTTACGCTTTTTTCAACATTTTTCATTTAAATTGCGCGGCTGGAAGACCTAACAATGGATACCTGGTATTTCTCACACAAGTACAACCATTAGATCCTTTCCTTGCCTCCAGCTGCAATCCCACATAGGTCTTCAATTATCAACCCATTGGTAGGAGACAAATAGTCAGAAAGAATGTGTGCAGCTGTCAGGGATTGAACCTGAGACCTCCAGATTGACAGTCTGACACGCCACCAACCGCACTTTAACGGCGGCTTATACAGGTTGAAAAAGACACTTTTAGACTCGGAGGTATAGATAAAAGGAGGTTAAGCCAGTTTGAAATCTATACTTCTCAATGAAACCCTATGATAGGGTACTCATTTAAATCACCTCAAAAAGACAATTCCAATGAGTACCATCAACATAGGGTTTGTGCTATAATGATTTAAACCACTTTGATCTAAAATCCAAAATACCCCCTCTGTCTGTAGCCCTATAGGGAGGTCACTGAGTCTTGTTGTACCTCTTTTGCTTCAGGCCTGTTGTTCTTTGCTTTCTCATGGCTGACCCCAGTTTCAGAGTATTTTGTTTGTTTGAATGTTTTGTTTATTTGAATGATTTGTTTGTTTAAATAGGGTTTTATGCCGCTTTCAACATTTTTCATTTATATGGCGTGGCTGGAGCATCTAACAATGGATTCCGGTTTTTCTATCATCAGTACTACCAATAGATCCTTTCCTAGCCTCAAGCTGCTATCCCACAATAGGTCTATGATTATCAATTCATTGGTGGGAGATAAATAGTCGGAAAGAATGAATGCCGCAGAAAGGGATCAAACCTTGTTTGAACTAGAGCTTGTCACTGATTGTGACTTAATACCCCCGCAAGTGCTTTCAGAGAATGAGATACTTTGACAGAAGAGGCAAAACATGCTTCAAACATTAAGATAACTCTTGGATTCGAGACCTCTAAATTGCGTCTTGCAAAACTTAAACATGTGATAAATGTTTTCAAGCTATTGAAGGAAAACTGAAGGAGGTGTTTGTAACACAAAATTACTGGTATATGTGAACGAAAAAGAAAACAAGGAGGAGTTTGCAACACAAGATTTTTACTTGTGTACAAAAAAGCTAAAGTTCTAATTCTTGAAGCAGGGCAGTTGAGACTTGAAAATTGCGTATTGCAAAACTTCAACTTTTGATCAATGTTTGTATTAAGTTTCATTACTATTGATTGAAAACTCATGGAGGAGTTTGCGACACAAAATTAGGAGTACACGGTAACAATCAGCAAAAAAATGTCCAAGTTCAAGGGGACATAATTCATGCACCAGGGGGAGTTGAGACTTGAAAATTGTGTCTTGCAAAACTTCAACTTATCATCAATATTTGTATTAAAAATCATAACTTTTGAATGAAAACTAAAGGAGGAGTTTGCGACACAAAATTATCAGTACATAGCAACAAATAGAAAAAAAATGTCTAAGTTCAAGGGGAGATAATTCATGCACCAGGGGGGAGTTGAGACTTGAAAATTGCTTCTTGCAAAACTTCAACTTATGATCAATATTTGTATTAAAAATCATAACTATTGAATGAAAACCAAGGAGGAGTTTGTGACACAAAATTATAAGTACGTGGTAACAAATAGGAAAAAAATGTCTAAGTTCAAGGGGAGATAATTCATGAACCAGGGGGAGTTGAGTCTTGAAAATTGCATCTTGCAAAACTTCAACTTGTGCTCAATATTTGTATAAAGATTCATTTCTAATGAATGCAAACTGAAAGAGGAGTTTGCGACACAAACTTATAAGTACATGGTAATATATAGGAAAAAAAGTCTAAGTTCAAGGGGAGATAATTCATGAACCAGGGGGAGTTGAGACTTGAAAATTGCGTCTTGCAAAACTTCAACTTATGATCAATGTTTGTATGAAGCTTCATCACTATTGAAAGAAAACTTAAGGAGGAGTTTGCGACACAAAATTATCAGTACATAGTAACAAATAGAAAAAAATGTCTAAGTTCAAGGGGGAGATAATTCATGAACCAGGGGGAGTTGCGACTTGAAAATTGCGTCCTGCAAAACTTCAACTTATGATCAATGTTTGTATGAAGTTTCATCACTATTGAACGAAAACTTAAGGAGGAGTTTGCGACACAAAATTACTAGTAAAAATGTCCACGGATGGACAGACAGACGGACAGGCTGATTCCAGTATACCCCCGAAAACATTCGTTTTGCGGGGGTATAATAACAATCTTTCAGTCATATCATGGCAGCTGGAGCACCTTACAATAGATTCCTGGTTTTTCACATACCAGTTATACCAGTACTTCCTTTCCTAGCATCCAGCTGCTATCCCACATTGGTCAACAATAAACCCATTGATGGAAGACAAATAGTCAACAAGAGCCATGTCGGACATGGCAATCCCCCGCCCAGAAAGCTTGATAGTAAACTGAAGCCTAATAGATTAAGGGTTCTACTTTAAAAAATTAAGCCCCTACAAAATCTAAGTCTTTAAATAACAAAGGGCAATAGCTCCAAAATTATGCAAGCCAGAGTTATAGTTCTTGTGCAATGCACTCCTCTTCCATGAGATCTATCCACCCATAAAGTTTCAAGTTGATAGCTAAAATACTTTAGGAGATATGCTCCGGACAAAATCTAAGTCTTAAAAATATCAAAGGGCAATAACTCCAAAATTATGCAAGCAAGAGTTGTAGTTCTTGTGCACTGCACTTCTCCTCCATAAGATCTATCCACCCATAAAGTTTCAAGTTGATAGCTATTATACTTTAGGAGATATTCTCCGGACAAAATCCAAGTCTTAAAAATAACGAAGGGCAATAACTCAAAAATTATGCAAGCAAAAGTTTTAGTTCTTGTGCACTGCACTTCTCCTCTATGAGATCTATCCACCCATGAAGTTTTAAGTTGATAGCTATTATACTTTAGGAGATATGCTCCGGACAAGTTTAGTGACGGAATGACGGAATTGGAATGACGGACGGAGAGCATTACTTTATCCCCTTGCTGAAAACGGCGGGGATAAAAAGGATGAGTACTGCCACCAGTTTCAGAGAATTCATATTTTTTTGCCATTCAATCAGGCACACAGTTTCATAATGAAAATGATAAACTATTTTTGCTTTTGTTACATTTTTTTCTTTTTGCCTCGTCTTTTTCTTGGTCAAAGAATATATAAATGCAGTTGATTACTTCTCTAAAATTGACCAGGACTCTAAGCATTTGACTTAAAACGTATGATAAAAATACTTTGATGCCTTGAGACAATTTAAGTGTTTTTCAAATTCTACTAATCACCCAACAAAGGGTTGTTGTATATAAGAGCACAAAACCTGAAAATTCTCACTCCCTTGAATGTTGTGAATGTGGCAATTCCCCTATGAACAGGATTTGAAGCTAAAATTTTCATAAAATGTGATAAACTTTGCATGACTAAATCAATGATGTAACAAGAGGGCCATAGTGGCCCTAAATCGCTCACCTGAATGAACTGTCAAAAATTGTTTAAAGAAGATTTAGAGATGATAATGAATTCTTACCAAATTTCAGGTTGATAGGGCAAAAATGATGCCTCTACACTGCTTACAAGGATTTTCTAAGATTTGACCCTGTGACCTCATTTTTTACCCAACTTGACCCAATTTCAAACTTGACCAAGATTTCATCAAGACAATCATTCTGACCAAATTTCAGGTTGATTGGGCAATAAATATGGCTTCTAGAGTGTCTACAAGTTTTTTCTAAGATTTGACCCCGTGACCTCATTTTTGACCCCACTTGACCCAATTTCAAACTTGTACGAGATTTCATCAATACAATCATTCAGATTAAATTGCAGGTTTATTGGGCAAAAAATGTGGCCTCTAGAGTGTCTACAAGGTTTTCTAATATTTGACCCCGTGACCTCATTTTTGACCCCACTTGACCCAATTTCAAACTTGTCCGAGATTTTATCAAGACAATCATTCTGACAAAATTTCTGGTTGATTGGGCAATAAATATGGCTTCTAGAGTGTCTACAATGTTTTTCAAAGATTTGACCACGTGACCTCATTTATGACCCCATTTGACCTAATTTTGAACTTGTCCAAGATTTCATTAAGACAATCATTCTGATTAAATTTCAGGTTGATTAGGCAATAAATTTGGCTTCTAGAGTGTCTACAAGGTTTTTCTAAGATTTGACCCTGTGACCTCTTTTTTGACCCCACTTGACCCAATTTTGAACTTGTCCGAGATTTTATCAAGACAATCATTCAGGCCAAATTTCAGGTTGATCGGGCAAAAAATATGGCCTCTAGAGTGCATACAAGGTTTTACTAAGATTTGACTCTGTGACCTAGTTTTTGACCCCACTTGACCAAATTTCGAACTCGTCAGGATTTCATCAAGACAAGCATTCTGACCAAATTTCAGGTTGATTGGGCAAAAAATGTGGCCTGAAGAGTGCATACAAGGTTTTTCTAAGATTTGACCCTGTGACCTAGTTTTTGACCCTACTTGACCCAATATCAAACTTGTCCGAGATTTTATCAAGACAATCATTCTGACCAAATTTTAGGTTGATTGGGCAAAAAATGTGGCCTCTAGAGTGCATACAAGAGTTTTCTAAGATTTGACCCTGTGACCTAGTTTTTGACCCCACTTGACCATATTTTGAACTCCTCCAAGATTTCATCAAGACAATCATTCTGACCAAATTTTAGATTGATTGAGCAAAAAATGTGGCCTCTAGAGTGCATACAAGGTTTTCCTAAGATTTGACCCTGTGACCTTGTTTTTGACCCCACTTGACCCAATTTCAAACTTATCCCAGATTTTATCAAGACAATCATTCTGACCAAATTTCAGGTTGATTGGGCAAAAAATGTGGCCTCTAGAGTGCATACAAGTTATTTCTAAGATATGACCCAGTGACCTAGTTTTTGACCCCACTTGACCCAATTTCAAACTTGTCTGAGATTTTATCAAGACAATCATTCTGACCAAATTTCAGGTTGATTGGGCAAAAAATGTGACCTCTAGAGTGCATACAAGGTAAATGTTGACGACACACGACGGACCACACACAACGGACAACGAACGACGGACATCCACCTAACCACAAAAGCTCACCTTGAGCACTTCGTGCTCAGGTGAGCTAAAAATGCATGCGCTAAATTATCATAATGCAAGCACACAACAAAGACACTCCAAAATAAACACATTTTGGGCCAAATCACAACATGCTTTCTTTGCAACATCACAGTCATGTACCATAATCAAAATCAGAATTTCAAATGTTTCCCCTTTAGGAAATGGTATAATAATAATGAACCAGTGCTATACTGCTCATGGAAAATTGGGACAAGAAAATTAGATTGACTCTTTGTCAAAAAGGTGCATAACTTTTGCCAGAAAGACAGCACTGTCTTAATGGTATTTTCATTGAAATTTATTACGATATTGAAATCATACAGGGATTAAGTCTGACATCAACAAAATGGTGTTCAAATGACTCAATCATTGGGATGTAAGGGGTCCTTACTAAAATTTGGGAGTCCCTGCATTCAGTGTAGACTTTTTCTTTTTGGCCTGAGTCTTTCACTATTTAATTTAAAGCTATAACCTGGTAAAAGGTAAAGAAATTGATGGGAGTATATAATATATTTTGGTCTCAACTTCAGGAGAGAATTGAAGCCTGTTTTTTTCAAGAGTTGATCCCAAGAGTCTATGGGACTCGCATCACATAGTTTTGAGGGTCCTGGCTACTTATTTTTGTGTCTCAAATGTGCAAAACATGCGTCCCTTAAAGCCCTGAGTACATTTATGTCAGATAACAGTTAAAACTGTTTCATGCTGAGCCTTTATACTGATGTCAGTTTCAAAAACAATATATAATGGCTTTCATTTATGTGTTAGAAACTGATTAATTGATTATGAAATTTCTTAGTCCTTTATCACAATCAGAAGCCCAAACCAACTCAATATATCTGCCCACAGGGGTGTGGAATTCCCATGCCCAACTTGTCTGACATGGGCTTTACCATTTGAGGGCAAGTACATTTTTCTAGGCGACTTGTCCATGGACAAGTAAATACAACAGCAAATATTGGAACAGTACTATAACAATCTAGGAGAAAAGTCATGCTAATGTTTGTATCAAAGGGTAAAAAATGTTGTCTTGAATAAAGAAAATACCGGGTTACAGCATTTTCTTTATTAAAAAGAATGCTTTCTCAATATCTATCTAGCATTCTTTTGGTCGACAAGTTCATTTTAATCCTGGATGAGTATGAAATGGACTTTTACTCATCCATGAGTAATTAAATCCCTTTTACCTATCAAGTCCTCTTGGAGGGGAGGATGTGTAAAGGTCACGAGATCTCCTATCAGGGGCTGATCCGTATCTGTCTCTGTCTAATCCACCTCCTAATCTGTCATCATCTGAATTCATCGAAAAATTCATGAAATCCCCAAATTTTCTAATATATTACTTTAAATTTTACTCTCTTTTTTGTTGCTAATCTCAATTTCTGAAATTCAGTAGTATATAAACATCTATATAAACTCCTCTATATAAACAGGATTCCAAAGATTACAAGGGCTTTGGTTGGGATCCGAAAAAAAAGTGTCTATCCCTGTATAACACATCCATGATGTGCAATCTATAATTAAAAGCATTTAATTAATATTCTTTTCATTTGGAACATCAACAATCATTTCAATGAAACTTGGCATGGATGTTCCTTGGGTGACCCTTTACTTAAATTGCTCAAGAAATTCTGATTGACCCCAAAATATTGGCATAGTAGGGTGGGGCTCATTTGTTTAAATCTTTAAAAAAAATTCTCCTCCCAAACCATTTAGCCAAATTAAATGAAACTTGGCATGGATGTTCCTTGGGTGACACTTTTGATTTTGATTGACCCAAATATGGGTGTGGCAGGGCAAAAGTCTGAGGTTATTAACCCTTTCCTGTCCAATCCCTGGTTTTTACGTCCTGAAGATTTTGTAATTGAGAAAAAATTGAAGAAAAGAAATTGTTTGTGACAAACAATTTCTTCTTTTTCTACAAAATTGTCTACACTACAGAATGGTTATTTTTCAAATTAAATCCACTTTAAATTTCCGTCTGCAAAACCTTTAAATTTGGACAGGTCCAAAATTTTGTAAAACAGGAAAGGGTTAAAGCTAGTGGAGCTAGCTCTTGGGCCTCTTGATTATGAGATTCAGCTTCTGGTGATACTTTGGTCAAAATGTTGAATTTAAGAAACAAACAAAACACCTTTAATGCATTCCAATTATCCTTTCCGATGTTTGTCTCTCACCAATGGGTAGATAATTGTAAACCAATGTGAGGTAGCTGTTGGAGGCTAGGAAAGGGTGTAATGGTAATACAGGTGAAAGAAATTCTATGAATCCATTGTTAGGTGCTCCTGCCACCACGATATGACTGCAAGATTGTTGAAAGTGGCATTAAACCCATTCAAACAGAAACAAACCAATTATCTAGATATTTTGGGCATTTTATTGTTTGATAACAAAATGCAGTAAATCACTGTGTTTTGTTATCACATTACATCATGTCCAGTTTTAAACCTTTTGTTAATATTGTTTTTGCAAAACCACCTTCAGTAATGATTGTGATGTAATATAAACCATCTCGCAATATAAAGCACTTTAATGCCCACACCCTTATTATTCCTGAGGTATATTCCACATCATTGCCAAAGGTTCCCGATTGACTTATTTCAATATAAAATCCATGATTAATAGAACAAACCTACCTCTTCTAGGCGGTGGTCTTGAATCTCTGTCATTAAAACCACCTCGATCAAAACTGTCTCTTTTGTTTGGTGGAGGACCCCTCCTGGAAATGTTAATTTTCACATGTGATATGCTGTATTCAGTATGGGCATATACCACTAAATTACAAGGTTCTTGGTAATGTATGAAATTGAGAAGTCAATAGCCCCTTTACCTTGAATTTCTAGAAGACTAACCTTATTTCTAAGTGGTCAAAACAACATATACAACAAAAAATTGAATTGAGTTATTGAATGGAGTTTACTTTCAACATTTTTTCAGTTATATTGTGGTGGCTGGAGCACCTGACCATGGTTTCCTGGTATTTCTCTCACTAGTTCAACCACAACATCCTTTCCTAGCCTCCAGCTGCTAACTCAAATAGGTCTACGATTATCAACCCATTGGTGAGAGACAAATAGTCGGAAAGAATGAGTGCCACCGTCGGGGATCGAACCAACAAAACATTGAAAGGAATTGTGAAGAGATTCTAAGGGTCAAAACAAGAAATGTTCAGATTTTGTGGGGTCAAAACCCTGGTAAAGGGGTAAAACACAAGCTCCGAGCCATGTCATGTTAATCTGGGTAATTTGGTCCTGTTGGAAAGTATATGTACATGCAAATTTTCCAATTTACAGAAAAGTCAAATATATGTATTTTCAACAAGAAAAAATGTTATTGAAAGGAAATCAAAATCTTTGCAAAATAAGGATTATACCCTCATTCTGCTAATTTATTTTCTTAAGATTTTCTAATTTTCTTGACATTTAAACCAGTTTGACTCATAGTTATCCATTATAAAATAGTGGAATAGAAAGCAGGCAGTACAGACTAAGATCAGACTGCATGTCTGTGCAGGCTGATCTTAGTCTATAGTGCCTGCAATTGTTGGGCAATTGGTAAAATCACAATCAAATCACAATTGATCATCGGTTTTTAGTTTGAAGAGTAAATCAACTAATGATCGATTGTACAATAGTTTTCTTAATACTGTGCTGCCACTATCATCCTGTGATAGCTGATGTTAAAACTCATGACCTAAAGACTCTTTTTGCATATTTTTCTACCAACTTAATGGCTCAGCGTGAAACAGTTGTAACCTATAAACATATAGGCAGTTACAACTGTTTCACAGTGAGTAATAAAAATAATGTCAGTTTCAAAAATAATATAGATTGGCTGTCATTTATGTGTTAAGAACTGATTAATTGATTATGAAATTTCACAATCAGACGCCAAAACCAACTTTTATTATCGATTATAAATTATTAATCTGCCCATCACTAGTACAGGCTGATCTTAGTCTTTACTGTCTGCAAAACCTTTGTGTGTAAAGTAGGAAATTGTCACGAAGAGCAGGATAAGGGTTAATAAAGTAAATAACCGAAGACTTGTGTAAAGACATAGAAGCACAATGGAGCTAAATTTCGAGTACCTTTGACAGGGTTATTTTGTTTTCAAACCTTGCCAACACAATCATGCCTTGCAAGTTTTTCAAATCAGGTACTGCAAATGCATTTTTTTCTTATTTTCTCATATTGTCATTGTACTTCTAAAACCTCGTAACTACAGCTTTGATGAAGCTGTAGTTACGAGGTTTTAGAATAACAACGAATATATATTATTCAAAAGATAAGTTTGCTAGTTTGAATGGCTTTTACAACGTTTTTTACAATTTATCAGTCATATGGCAACTGGAGCATCTAACTAAATATTTCTTGTTTTTCTGAAAAAACACAAAACATACCTATCATCATCAAAACTGTCTCTGGGCGGACCTCTACTACCAAAGTCCCGCCCACCTCTTCCTCCACGGTCCCTCCCACGATCTCCAAACCCGCCCCTCCCACCTCCACGGTCACTCCCTCTGAAACTCCCCCTTCCTCGAGGCCCTCCTCCCCTACTGCCACCCCTAAAGTCCCCTCGTCCTCTACCGCCCCTAAAGGAGCCTCTTGAGTCACCACCTCTTCCTCGTGCTAAAAATTAAATGAGTAGCTGATGCAATCTCACAGGATAAGAAGAAGAAGACAAAATTTTATTGACTTAAACTAGAAAAGTTTTTCGTCATACAAAATCTATAGATAATAAATTTAACATTATGATGAACTTGTTATGTGTGCACACTCTTGCTACATAATTGCTCGTACAAATTTGCACTCTTACGAATAGAATAGCAATGTGAATCATTTGCTTTGTGGCCAGAACCGCGCAGCTACAGACTATTCAAACTGTAGATACGATACTCTGACCACCAAACAAATAAAATTAATGATCTTTATTTTCATAAAACAAATTTTAAGGTTAGTTGGATTAAAGTTTGTTCGAGGAAGGAAGTTCAGTTTTGGAGAATTCATTTTTTTCTGGTAATATGCACTGAATTCCTATCATACTGTTAGAATTTCTATGTGTACATTTTAATGGTATTAAAGCATTGATAAGATAGCTGAAAACGACACAGGGTGTTGACAAAAACTTTATCTGTGAGGTTAGGAAGAAAAGCGACCATCTGGGTAGATCATAAACACACCACTGTCGCGAAGAACACGATTTTTGTGTATGTTGTTTGTTTGACTATTGTATAATTATAATAACACCGTCAGGTCGACGGTGATTATACCGACGTTAAAATTTTCCACGTGCAAGGTGTGAGCGTTTCACTACAACGGCGTTACGCCGTGGGAGTGAAGGCGCACTCACCTTGTATATAAAGCTGATGTCAAATCATTACTGGGAGTTAGGATTTCGAAAGTTAAACTTAAACTATGGATTTATGTGGTTTGTGATTTTGGATTTATGTTGTGCATAAAATGCTAAAACTTTAACCTTCTTAAATTCTTACTCCAAAAAAGTAAAACATGTTTTCAAAAGGTTTCTCATTGTGGGGGATAAGAGTTTTTAAATAAAATCATACAGTCTTCTTAAAACCATATCAAAACCGTAAAATATTCGCCACATTGATTGGTCCCGCGAGACGGATCCGGGAGCCTTTCAACGGTTGTCTTTGTACTTGAACCTTGGAAACTTACTGTGTGTTCAACTAAAGGTTAGTGTTAATCTTTCTTGTTATTTTTTTAATTGAAAGATGTCTAAAATATCATTTATAAAAGGAGCTAGAACGCGTTTTCGCAATATTCTTGATAAAGAGCTTCGAAAAGCTAAAGAGATTCTAGCAGATGACACCGAGATTGCAATTGAAGATAAAATAATCAGTGCTACAACGTGTCTAGAAAAGATAAAAGTTTACTGTGAAAAAGTAGAAAGTCAGGGTGAAAAATTAGCCTCTGAAATAGATGTTGATGATGATAGTATACAAATTGATACAATTCTAAATGAAGATTGTGACTTGTGTTCTGTGGCTATGGATGCCTATTTTGGACTTAAGGAATTTAAAGAATGCCTTATTGTCCTGAAAGAAAAAGAGAACACAATGAAAGAGGTCAATGAAGATTCAAATACAAAACAAGAGGACCCTGAGGGCCCTAAATCGCTCACCTGATATTTCAAGTAAATTATCATTAAGACTCCATTTCCTATGGTATGAACCTTCCCATTTTCAACAGAGTTACTTCTTGTGACCTGGCAAACATTTTGATCAAGTTTCATGAAGATTGGACTATATTTGTGGCATTTGGAGCTCTTATGAGAAAATTGTCATTAAGGCCTCTTTTCCCGTGATATGGCATGTATACTTCCCATTTTCAAATGAGTTCATCCTCATGACCTAACAAACATTCTGACAAAGTTTCATGATGATTGGACCATATTTGTGGCTTCTAGACATTAAACAAAAAAATTGTCATTAAGACGCCTTTTCCTGTGATATGGCACGGATCCTTCCCATTTTCAATAGACTTCATCCTCATGACCTAACAAACATTCTGACCAAGTTTCATGAAAATTGGACCATATTTGTGGCTTCTAGAGTGAAAACAAGAAATTTGTCATTAAGCCCCCTTTCCCCGTGATATGGCACGGATCCTTTCCGTTTGAGCAATTTTCATAAGGGACCATCCAAGGAATATTTCTGCCAAGTTTGGTTGATTTTAACCCATAAGTTCAGGAGGAGATGTCGTTTAAAGATATTGTTGACAAAATTGTCATTAAGGCCCCTTTTCCTGTGAAATGGTACGGATCCTTCCCATTTTCAATAGACTTCATCCTCATGACCTAACAAACATTCTGACCAAGTTTCATGAAGATTGGACCATATTTTAGGCTTCTAGAGTGAAAACAAGAAATTTGTCATTAAGGCCCCTTTTCCCGTGATATGGCATGGATCCTTTCCATTTGAGCAATTTTCATAAGGGACCACCCAAGGAATATTTCTGCCAAGTTTGGTTGATTTTGACCCATAAGTTCAGGAGGAGATGTCGTTTAAAGATATTGTTGACAAAATTGTCATTAAGGCGCCTTTTCCTGTGAAATGGCACGGATCCTTCCCATTTTCAATAGACTTCATCCTCATGACCTAACAAACATTCTGACCAAGTTTCATGAAGATTGGACCATATTTGTGGCTTCTAGAGTGAAAACAAGAAATTTGTCATTAAGGCCCCTTTTCCCGTGATATGGCACGGATCCTTTCCGTTTGAGCAATTTTCATAAGGGACCACCCAAGGAATATTTCTGCCAAGTTTGGTTGATTTTGAGCCATAAAGTTAGGAGGAGATGTCGTTTAAAGATATTGTTGACAAAATTGGCATTAAGGCGCCTTTTCCTGTGAAATGGCACAGATCCTTCCCATTTTCAATAGACTTCATCCTCATGACCTAACAAACATTCTGACCAAGTTTCATGAAGATTGGACCATATTTTAGGCTTCTAGAGTGAAAACGAGAAATTTGCCATTAAGGCCCCTTTTCCCGTGATATGGCACAGATCCTTTCCATTTGAGCAATTTTCATAAGGGACCACTTAAGGAATATTTCTGCCAAGTTTGGTTGATTTTGACCCATAAGTTCAGGAGGAGATGTCGTTTAAAGATATTGTTGACAAAATTGTCATTAAGGCGCCTTTTCCTGTGAAATGGCACAGATCCTTCCCATTTTCAATAGACTTCATCCTCATGACCTAACAAACATTCTGACCAAGTTTCATGAAGATTGGACCATATTTGTGGCTTCTAGAGTGAAAACAAGAAATTTGTCATTAAGGCCCCTTTTCCCGTGATATGGCACGGATCCTTTCCGTTTGAGCAATTTTCATAAGGGACCACCCAAGGAATATTTCTGCCAAGTTTGGTTGATTTTGACCCATAAGTTCAGGAGGAGATGTCGTTTAAAGATATTGTTGACAAAATTGTCATTAAGGCGCCTTTTCCTGTGAAATGGCACGGATCCTTCCCATTTTCAATAGACTTCATCCTCATGACCTAACAAACATTCTGACCAAGTTTCATGAAGATTGGACCATATTTGTGGCTTCTAGAGTGAAAACAAGAAATTTGTCATTAAGGCCCCTTTTCCCGTGATATGGCACGGATCCTTTCCGTTTGAGCAATTTTCATAAGGGACCACCCAAGGAATATTTCTGCCAAGTTTGGTTGATTTTGAGCCATAAGTTTAGGAGGAGATGTCGTTTAAAGATATTGTTGACAAAATTGGCATTAAGGCGCCTTTTCCTGTGAAATGGCACAGATCCTTCCCATTTTCAATAGACTTCATCCTCATGACCTAACAAACATTCTGACCAAGTTTCATGAAGATTGGACCATATTTTAGGCTTCTAGAGTGAAAACAAGAAATTTGTCATTAAGGCCCCTTTTCCCGTGATATGGCACGGATCCTTTCCATTTGAGCAATTTTCATAAGGGACCACTTAAGGAATATTTCTGCCAAGTTTGGTTGATTTTGACCCATAAGTTCAGGAGGAGATGTCGTTTAAAGATATTGTTGACAAAATTGTCATTAAGGCGCCTTTTCCTGTGAAATGGCACAGATCCATCCCATTTTCAATAGACTTCATCTTCATGACCTAACAAACATTCTGACCAAGTTTCATGAAGATTGGACCATATTTGTGGCTTCTAGAGTGAAAACAAGAAATTTGTCATTAAGGCCCCTTTTCCCGTGATATGGCACGGATCCTTTCCATTTGAGCAATTTTCATAAGGGACCACCCAAGGAATATTTCTGCCAAGTTTGGTTGATTTTGACCCATAAGTTCAGGAGGAGATGTCGTTTAAAGATATTGTTGTCAAAATTGTCATTAAGGCCCCTTTTCCTGTGAAATGGCACGGATCCTTCCCATTTTCAATAGACTTCATCCTCATGACCTAACAAACATTCTGACCAAGTTTCATGAAGATTGGACCATATTTGTGGCTTCTAGAGTGAAAACAAGAAATTTGTCATTAAGGCCCCTTTTCCCGTGATATGGCACGGATCCTTTCCGTTTGAGCAATTTTCATAAGGGACCACCCAAGGAATATTTCTGCCAAGTTTGGTTGATTTTGAGCCATAAGTTTAGGAGGAGATGTCGTTTAAAGAAAAAGTTGACGCCGTGACGGACAGATGGACAGACGGACAGATGGACAGACGGACGCCGGACAACGATCGATCACAATAGCTCCCTTGAGCACTTCGTGCTCAGGTGAGCTAACAAATCATCAAATTACAACAACACATGCAGGAGCTCTTTGATTTGCAAATGAAGCAGCATGACCAAATTCAAAAGAAACAAGCTGAACAATCTTCAGCTGTTAAATTGCCAAAAATGGAAATGGTCTCTTTCAACGGAGACAAAACTCATTGATTTGAGTTTTGGGAATCCTTTAAGAGTGCCGTTCATAAAAACAAATCTATCTCAAATGTAGATAATTTTAATTACTTGAAGTCAAAGATTCATGGAGAAGCTAAAGCTGCTATAGCTGGTCTTGCACTAACAAGTGAAAACTATCCAGTGGCGATAGACATTTTGTCCGAACGATTCGGAAATGTACAAGAAATCATTGATATGCATTATAATAGACTTATAAACATGCATGTAGCAACCAATAAAATTGGAAGCCTACGAGATTTATTAGATAAAATGGAACGCCACCTCCGAAGTCTTGAAGTTCTCAATCAAAATGTAGACCAAGGTGTTTTTGTTTCAATCTTAAGATCAAAACTTCCAGAGGAGGTTTTGATTCAGTTGGAATTACAAAAGGATATAGATAAAAAATGGACGGTAAGTGACCTCAGTGATCAGTTACGACAATATGTAGTGGCAAGGGAAAGAGCATCAAAGGATGGTAAAAAAATTGAATCAAATATTGACAGCAATGTGCAAAGCGGTGTAAAAAACAAAAGTGCAGAAAAGAAAGGCAATCAAGCAAATAACGATAACGGTTCTGCTCAAGCACTTATGAACACCACTGCTAAAGTACAGCAGAATAAACGGAGTCATGAATACAATAAGAAGTGCCGTTATTGTGAAGATCAGCACTGGTCTGATCAGTGTAGCCAATATAAAACAATAAGTGATAGGAAAGAGCGAATCAAGGGAAGTTGCTTCAAGTGTTTAAAAGAGGGTCACTTTTTCAAGGAGTGTAAGTCAAACAAGACTTGCATTTACTGTGGTGAAATGAACGTTCATCACAGAAGCCTTTGTCCAAAAAAGTTTTCAGTTAAAACAACAATGTCTCAAGTTGTTTGTGAACAGAAAGCTGAGGTTAAAAAAGAAGATGAAGGGGGTCTTATGTCAATGAATGAAATGGTGTTAATGCAAACTGCTCTCACCGAAATAAAAGATCCGAATAAGGTGAACGGATCACGAGTAAGACTTCTGTTTGATTCTGGTTCTCATAGAAGTTATATTACACAGTCGCTTTCTAATAAACTTGGTCTCAAGGAAGAAGGTGAACAAGTGATTAATGTGGTCACGTTTGGCAGTAAAGTCACCAAGCAAATTAAGACTACATATACAAATCTCGAAGTGAAGTTGAAAAATGGTTCATTTCTTAAAATCACTGTGAATGTCGTTCCATTCATATCAGGTGAGCTGCAGAGAAAGCCAATTAAAGATTTAGATTCAGAAAAGGTGAAAACAGTTATTGAGAACGTTGTATTAGCCGATGTGATTCCTAAGTCAAGTGAAACTTGTCCTATCGAGCTTTTGATAGGTAACGATTATTACATAGATTTCATGCTGGAAGAGAAAATTAGAATTCAAAATGGATTATATCTTTTAGCCTCTAGACTTGGATGGATACTTAGTGGTAGAATAAGTGATTCGTGTAATGACAGTGGTGAACCAAACATGCTAGTTATGACGTGTGGTAGCAAAATGTGTGCAACAGGTGACAGAAGTCCAGTTGACTCTTGTATTTCATCTGGAGTTGAAATGGAGGATTTCTGGAATCTGGAGTCAATAGGAATTGTTGATCAGGAAACTAAATCCGAAGACCAAATGGTCCTGGAAAGTTTTCAAAATTCTTTGCAATTCCATGATGGGAGATATTACGTAACATGGCCGTGGAAAGAAGAAGAACCAGATATTCCAGTAAATAGAGAGCTAGCGTTAGGCCGGTTGAAGACGTCAGTCACTCGAATGAAGTCCAAGGTGGACATTCTCAAGCGATACGATGACGTCATCCAGGATCAGTTACAGAAAGGTGTAATTGAAAAGGTTAAACCTAATGAAGTCGATGGAATTATTCATTATATTCCTCACCATGCTGTTATAACGCCACAAAAAACAACTACGAAATTGAGGATTGTATATGACGCCTCAGCAAAAACTAGGAAAGAAAATAATAGTTTAAATGATTGTCTATACAGAGGTCCAGTACTTCTCCATGATCTATGTGGAATGCTTATGCGGTTTAGGACTCACCCAATAGTACTAGTAGCGGATATAGAAAAGGCATTTCTACAGATAGGTTTGCAGAAAGATCAGCGAGATGTAACAAGGTTTCTGTGGTTAAATGACATAAGTAGGTTTGTTACTGGTCCTGAAAATATACAAGAATATAGGTTCACTAGGGTTCCGTTTGGAGTAATAGCAAGTCCGTTCTTATTAGCAGCTACCATAAATTACCATCTTGATACATATGAAAGTGACATTGCCAATAAGATTAAGGGTGATATATATGTTGACAATTTGATAACTGGGTCAGCAACCGCTAATGAAGCCACGGAGTTGTACAAAATTTCTAAACATATGTTCAGTGAAGGGTCAATGAATTTGAGGGAATGGATTTCAAATGATGATGAAGTGAATTCCTGTTTTGAAGAAAAAGACAGAGCAAATGTTGAAGTGATGAAAGTTCTGGGCCATAAATGGGACCGGCGCTCTGATACAATTTCTTTCAATCAAATTGATGATATATCTCAGCCAGTAACAAAGCGCCTAGTTCTGAAGTCTCTGGCTTCTGTGTTTGATCCGCTAGGTCTAATATGTCCGATTATAGTTCCTGGCAAGGTATTTCTTCAAGATCTCTGGCGAGAAAAACTCGATTGGGACGATCAGCTAGATTCAGAGAAGAGCGATAAATGGAAATTGATCAAATCAAATATCAAGCAGTTAAACGATGTTAATATTCCCAGTTGTATCTGTAATGAGAGTGTAACTAGTACATATCAGTTAGCATGCTTCTGTGATGCATCTGAAAAGGCATATTCAGCAGTGATATACTTGCCTGAACAATCTGAGAGGGGATTTGAAAGCAATTTATTGTTTTCAAAATCTAGATTGGCTCCTGTAAAGCAACTATCAATTCCTAGATTGGAGTTAATGGCAGTTGTTATAGGACTAAAGTGTCTTCAGTTTGTCAAAAAACATCTGAGAATGGAGATTTCTCAGACTTATCTCTGGACAGACTCACAGTGTGTGTTAGCTTGGATCAATTCAGCAAACAAGTTACCAGTCTTTATTAGGAATAGAGTAGAAATGATAAATGAGTTCTAGGACGTTACTCTATCATATGTGCCAAGCCGTGAAAACCCAGCTGATGTCTCAACCAAAGGTATGTCAACTAAAAAGTTGCAAACGTGTGAATTGTGGTGGAAAGGACCAACGTGGTTATCTGAATGTGAAGAAAATTGGTCAAAATATTCAATTGATGAGAATCATGCTAAAGATGATAGTGCTAAAGAATCACCAAGTTTACAGGATGCGAACATTGAACCAGAACACTCACAAACACTTATTCAGTACTCCGATATATCGGAAGAACTTGTATTGAATACACCGCTAGGAATCGATATAAAAAGGTTTTCTTCTTTGACAAAACTTCTCCGAGTTACCGCCCTTGCTCTCCGTTTTGTCCGGAAGCTACAGGGAGTAAGATTTGACTCACAAGTAATCAGCGTAAATGATATAAATGAAGCTGAAAACTTGTGGCTTAAGAAATTACAGCAAAGTCATTTCAAAGAAACGCTTGAAACTATCAATGAAAAAAACGGTACCGCTATTCGCAAGCAGCTTGGCTTATTCCTAGACCATGATACCGGACTGTTACGGTGTAAAGGTCGGATGGAGTTCGCTGAACTTTGCGAAGGGGCAAGACGGCCAATATTATTACCTAAAAGAGACAGATTTACAAATCTTGTTATACATAAGGTACATCAAGAGTTGCTCCACAGCGGAGTCGCTCAAACGTTATCGTCAGTACGATTACGTTTTTGGATACCGCAAGGTCGAGCCACCGTTAGGTCGGTCTTAAAAGCATGCACCGTTTGTCGCCGTTATGAAGGCGGATCATACAAAATGCCCCCAATGTGTCCGTTACCTAGCTCTCGTGTATCTGAGGCTAGTGCTTTTACTAGAGTAGGTTTGGATTACCTCGGTCCTTTGTATGTTAAATCATCTCAGGAAAGAAGGTCTGGGTTTGTTTATTTACGTGTCTTGTAACACGAGCAGTGCATCTAGAACTTGTCACGGACATGTCTTCAGCAGAGTTCCTTTTGTGTTTCCGAAGATTTTTGTCACAAAGAGGAACACCTTGTGAAATGATAAGTGACAATGCTTCACAATTCCGTTCAGCTGAAAACGTTCTGAGACATCTTTGGAAACAGATTTCTAAAGACAAAGACGTACTTACGTACGTATCAAATGCCGGCATCAACTGGACCTTCAACGTTGAACACGCTCCTTGGATGGGAGGGTTCTACGAAAGACTAGTTGGCCTAGTTAAAAGATCTTTGAAGAAGACAATTGGAAGGAAACTGCTGAATGTCATTCAACTTCAAACTCTTCTAAAAGAGATAGAATCAGTGATAAATTCAAGACCACTCGTATATGTTACGGACGATATAAATTCGAGGATACCCCTCACACCTTCGCATTTTTTGACTGTCAATCCTAAAATAGGCATTCCTGAGCTTGAGACTTCAGATGATCCTGATTTTCTGCCACAACAAAACCACATGGAAAAGCTAATTCAGATGTGGAAAAAGGGCAAGAAATTGTTGGATTCATTCTGGAGGATGTGGCGGAATGAATATTTGACAAGTCTTAGAGAGCGTACTCAGACCAAATTGAAATGTGGAAGAGTTAGTTCTGAGTATCAGCCAAATGTGAATGATATTGTTACAATCAAAGATGACACATCAAGGGGAAGTTGGAAATTTGGAAAAATTGTTAAATTAATAAAAAGCAGAGATGGGTTAATCCGATCTGCTAAGGTTGAATTATCCTCAAAACTTATTTTGCGGAGGCCACTGAATCTTCTTTATCCACTTGAGGGGTCTACAGAAAGTGAAGAAGCAAAACCTGAGGATATTGAAAAGGTCAATGAATGTGAGAGTCAGAGTGATGAAATTTTGATTCCAAAAAGAATTGCCACTAGAAAAGCATTAGAAAAAATAAAAGTCTTAAAACAGTAATAATCGGCTATTATGTCGTCGTAAAGTTTAAACAGTAATTCAGTTGTAAAAAATGTTAAAATTCTTTTGCTATATACAAAACTTTTTTTTAATGGTGGATAAGTTTTGCACGTGTTCTCTCGTGCAACGGTTTCCATTAAGCGACGGTGTAGTGTTTATAGTTCAACGGCTACCTGTATATCACGTTTCTCATAAACCCCTGCAAGATAAACATTTAACAGATTTCTCGTGCAACGGCCCCATGTGATAGCCGACAGTGTATTAATTTAAGTAGATCAACGGCTACCGGTGTCGATCACGTGATATTATCTCGTGCATTGTGCAAGTGTTCTCCTTTAAATCAAAATTTAACCATTTGCTCGTGTCATTATAGTCATTCAGTGTCTGATAGAGTTACATACAAGATGTTAACTTGCAATCACTGTAACAGAGAATACCGCTCTAAAAGAAGTCTTAAACGACATGTTAAGGAAAGACATACACACATAAAAGAGTTCAAGTGTCCAGAAAAGGATTGTAAAGTTACATTTATAAGAAGGAGTTACGTGATTGCGCATTTGTGCAGAGTACACAAACTTGACAGACAATATGCAAAGGACTTAGCCGAGAAAGTTCGGGTCAGAACGGAGACGTCTGGGCCAAGGTACGTCATTCCGGACCTGGAAGATATTAGCGAGGATGAAAGTAATCTACACAACGTTCCGAACGAGAGAGAAGACGTCAGTTTGTTTGACGCTTTGGATTCGCTATCGCCAGTCACAATTGATGAAAACAACAACAACAACAACAACAATGATGACTTCCTTGGACTTTTCATTGATAGTGATATAAGCAATATAAGTCTTGGAGGGGATCTACCCAACAACGTTCAGATATCCGACGTCATCCAATCTTCTCCTGACGGCCAAAATGATTCAACGAATAATGGGACAGATACGGAGACAAACGAACAATCTACAAAGGGTGATGATAAAGATTCAGTCGAAAAGTACGTGGTGACGGCCATCAATCTAACCTTGATTAAAACAGATACATTAAAAGACGGTGTTATAGAATCAACTAAAAGAAGTGCTTCCATTGGATGTACACAAAACGTGAATGAACAGGACATAAAAGAAAATCTTCCAGATATATTTAATTATATTCAAAATGAATTCACGGAGTATGCTAATTACTATAATGACAAGAAGTGAAAATTAAAACAATAAACATTTGTCGGCGGGAGTGTCGCGAAGAACGCGATTTTTGTGTATGTTGTTTGTTTGACTATTGTATAATTATAATAACACCGTCAGGTCGACGGTGATTATACCGACGTTAAAATTTTCCACGTGCGAGGTGTGAGCGTTTCACTACAACGGCGTTACGCCGTGGGAGTGAAGGCGCACTCACCTTGTATATAAAGCTGATGTCAAATCATTACTGGGAGTTAGGATTTCGAAAGTTAAACTTAAACTATGGATTTATGTGGTTTGTGATTTTGGATTTATGTTGTGCATAAAATGCTAAAACTTTAACCTTCTTAAATTCTTACTCCAGAAAAGTAAAACATGTTTTCAAAAGGTTTCTCATTGTGGCCGATAAGAGTTTTTAAATAAAATCATACAGTCTTCTTAAAACCATATCAAAACCGTAAAATATTCGCCACAGACTGACTAGGGTGGAATCATTTTTGCTCTTTGCCCATTTTCTGAATCTAAATATTTAATTTACCTATCTCTGAAAGAATTTTGGAAATGTTACACCTGGTAAAGATTGGCCTTTTTTCAAACCAATTTCTTTTTCAAATATGTGACCTGTCACGCCAAAAGGGACCATCTGGGAACTCTTACAAAAAAATATTTGAAAAAGAGATTGGGTCCAGCATATATCAACCAAGTCGCATTTCAAAAATTCTTTCACTGGAAGGTAGATTATTCATTCTAGATTCAGAAAATAAGCAAAGTGCGAAAAGTTTGGATGCTAGTCAGTCTGCGCAGTCTGACTAGGTTCAACACTTTACGCACTACCTTGATTGTCCCTTTTCACGTGATGGGTCACATATTTACTTTACTTAGTTCCCAGATGGTATTTTTTTACATGTGACATATCACAATGCTTATAACTTCAATTTTCAGTATAAGTAACAATGTTCAGTTTACATATAAAAAATTCCATGGTTCATCCAAAAGTATTATTTTACAAGTATACATTCAATTTTCAGTATAAGTGACAATGTTCAGTTTACATATAAAAAATTTCATGGTTCATCCAAAAGTATTATTTTACAAGTATATATTCATATTCATATTTTACCATTTTGATACACTGTATTTCCTCTAATAAAAGCGCCCTCCCTAGTTGTAGCACCTGTACATTTTTTACCCAGAAAATCTAATTCAAATGCCTAAATCTTAAGAACTTTTTTAGACTTCTTCTCTAATTTGCATTAATTTCAATTAAACTATCATTTATATGTTTGTTTGGAGTAAATTTACCTCAAATTAAAGGGAAAAGGACCTAAAAGACATCAATTTTAATGATTTTTTAAATTAGAAAATGCATAATAGTGGTATTTATGGAAGTTTTCATACTAAAATCTATATATCATTATATTTTCTTTTGTGTTTTAGTTAAATTTGTTTAAAGGGAAATGTCAAAATTTGTAGAATTTTTAAAAACAGAAATATCAAATTATATAATAAATGTTACATACGTCCGCCTCTCCCGCCAAAACCACCGCCTCTGTACCCGCCTCTATCTCCCCCGCCACCACCAGGTTTCACTGCATGATCTACATGAATCATTTTGTTTAATATTTCCTGTAAAAATGATATGATAAAATGCATCATATTGATTAATCATCGCAAGAACTAACAAATCAAATTGATTGTGTGATTCTTAACTACAGCTTAAATCCACTTGAAGTTAAAGAATAACACAAGACAGAATCTTCCTAAATTCTGTGTGTCCTTTGGTATTTTTAGATGATTCTTTTATTATATTTTTGAAATCCTATCTAAAGGTTAATAGGCTAAACTCTTATCAAGATGTTCACAATATTATTTCTGCACAAAACAAAGCTTTGGCAGACAGTATAGACTAAGATCACTCAGACTGGTTGTAGCCTTTAGCCTGCTTTGTCCCCAATTATAATGTTTATTCTAAGATTTCATAACCTTGGGGGATTTCAGCACAAAATTTAGGCAATTAAGAAATATTGGTATTCCATACTCTTTGTTCACAGTAAAAAGTCTCCCACAAATCTAGAAAATATGAGGGATCTTTGAAAAAAGTGGGGTACTCCCCCAATTCCCCTGCCTAGAATAAACACTGAATTATTTTAACAACTTTATTTCAAGAGGCTGCATATTTGGTTTCCCAACCTTCCATATGGGCCCTAATTATCGTAGGGAACAACTTGAACCAGGCTAGTTGCAATCCAACAAGTAAATCAGACAAAGTGACATAGTTATGATAAAGAGGTTGACCCCCATCCAGATGCCAGGACGCCATGGATGATCCCATAAAATGTTCTGTCTTCAACAGGCGTATAAAAAGTTAACAAATTTAAAGCCAGCAGGATAGCGGTAAAGCTCTGAATAATTTATTTGTTAAAATGAAAGCCATTCATGGATAATACTTTTTACCCCTCTTCTCATAACATTTCTATGACTCAGTGTGAAACAGTTGTAACTGCCTATATAAGTATATAGGTAGTTACAACTAATTCACGCTAAGCCATTGATTCATATGACAGAAACCACATTACTCACAGTTTTATCTAGAGCGTCTACTGCCTCACTAGCATCTGCTGGGTTCTCGTAAGTTATGAATCCAAATCCCCTCGACTTTTTGTTCTGTGAATCACGTTTCAATAAAACTGTAAAAATTTCAGATTTTTTTTAACCTTGATGTTACACCAATGAGTAAATTAAAGTGTCACTTGAAATGTTTTCAGAATTATTAACCTATTTTCACAATGAATCAAAATCTCACTTGGCCTGAAGAAAAAGGCTTTGAAAACATTGTGAGAAATGAAGAATTTGCTTGTCACAACAATAACAACAGTACAGATGATATGCCACAACCTAGTTTTCTTCTTAAAAATTCAATATTAACATGCTACATAAAAACTTAAACATAGAGTCCAAGATTGCTAAAAGTAAATATGTTTTGGCTTGTAAATATCTATAAAGGCTCAAAGTGAAGACTGGGTAAACCCATTTTGATGGCTCAGCGTGAAACATTTGTAACTTCACACTGAGCCGTCGATTTGTGTACCGTCTCAGACATCACGAAATACCTATATTTTTTACCAGACAGCAGGTCTGGTAAACTTAACATTTTACCAGACGGAATAAAATTCCACCAGAAGTAACAATAGAAAGCATTGTATATGTGACTATATTTTACCAGTCAGCTGGTCCTGTATAGATGCACATATTTTTGCACCAGAATGATTTTTACCAGACATGTCAGTGGGACCTGCGGTATTTCGTGAAGTCTGCCATCCTTAAACAAAGGTTTTATTATTTTTTTCATAAAATCAATGTCTTATTATAGAAGTTAAGGCATTTTCTCTTGAGTTGAGAAGCCCATCCAAATATAATGGGGCAATGGGCAACTTCATGAAGTTCACAACTTGAACGATTTTGTAATTATTTTGGAATGAAATTGAATGAGTGAATTCTTAGTGAAATTGAAGGGAGGTAATACTATTTCACTAATTTTGACCAATTTGGACAAAATTAGCAATATTTATTACCTTCTTTTATTGAAATATACATCATTTTGTGTTTGTGTGTCTTCATGGACCAATTAGATAGTTTCAAACCCACACCAGCCAATAAAATCATAAAAAAGATTCGATCAACTAGAATGTCCACCATTTTGAATGATTTTCAAAGTGTTTTTGAACAATTTCAGAGTTTTTTTGAATGTTTTTTGTGAGTGTTTGGAACAAATAAATGGAGCACTGACTGTCAATTTCACAATGTTCTTAACAGTAGTATTTTTTTCCAGCTACATACCTTCAGTTATTTTTCCAAACTTGGCAAAGATATTCTCAAACTCAGTTTCATCAAGTTCAAAAGGGAGGCCTCCAACAAACAGTTTCCCCGGTCTATCCTCTTCCATTAATTTTCCACTTAAACCCCAACAAGTCCTGGTTAAGGAAAGGCAAAAAGATAAGGCTTCAGATTACAGGGGGTATTTTTTACCCTTGTCATGTTGAAAAAATTTTGGCTAAAATTTTTCATCAAAGTCAAAGGGCAAAAAGTACTGAAAGTACCAACTGTAGGTCCATTTTTATTTGAAAAAACTAATCTATTGTCAAGTCTGGTTTAAAAGTGAGAAACAGGTGGTGTAGACTCACATCAGACTGCACATATGTGCAGGCTGATGTTTGTCTACAGCTCCTGTCAAAGCAGGAATATTCCAGGTTCAGCATGACAAGGGTTAAATTCAGATTACACAGTGTTCCCAATGCTTTTTTTTAATCGGTGATAAAATCTTCTAAACACAGCTTTTTCCTCATGTATTCAGGGTTTGACACTAACTTCTATGTGTAAGGAGTCCCCTGGACTACCTATATATGAAATCAAGGAGTCCAAGCTCAAAGTAAGGAACCTGAATTTACCCCTTTGGCTTGACCCCTGAAACATCACATTAATTATATCTATAGGCAGATATCAACTATGAGATAATTTCTACATAAGATCAAAACAATGAACGTTTTCAGCTAAGAGCAAGAAGGATATGCTTTTTCGCTCTTGGATTCTATGTTAAAAGGTATGCGCCAGGGTCAATTTCGCAACTTGGACAAATATCTTCACAAAATGTTACAGTGATAAACGTTCATACAGACGCCACAATCATCGGTATTTACACCAGTTTCAGGTGGTTATTATACAGATAATCAAATAAAAAAGTGATTTTTCTTATTACAGTCAAATATCTTTACGTCGAATGTCCCTAAGACGAAGTTATCTCTACGTCGAAGTATTTTTCAAGTCCCGATCTATTTACTCTTTCTTTCTATTTTTTCAACCTCCATACGTTGTTATCCATTGCTCGAAACTTTTCCGTACGTCGAACCAATTTCAAGGTCCCAACACTATTGTTTGTGTGCTTTCACACCTCTTTACAACAAACCACAACCTTAATTGATGAAAATTGCTATTGGATAGTTTTTCACACATTTTCACACCTGTCAACCACAGTAATTGACACGCGCAATCTCAGTATTGGATATCGATTGTTTACCTGATTGGGGTTGATTGTTTGTAACAGATAGATAATGTGAAAGGTTAAGTGATTTATTGTTTTGAAATGAAAAGGGTCGGCAAAATGCATGTGACCTACGATGTTAAATTTGTAATTCTCATTGACAACCGGGAAGCATTTTAAGCCAATGCCACGCGGGACTTGATTGGTGAAGTAACCGGTAGACATCAATATCAACCAACATGACCTACCCAAGGAAGGACTGGGTAACCAATCCGAGAATGATTTGTCCAGGAAATTGTATATGCAGAAATCATTATCAGATATGTTTTTGCTTGGGAAAATGGAAATGTATAAACCTCTAACACAAAAGTCATTGTTTCATAGATCTAAGAGTACATGTAAGCACATGTAAATTTGTAAGTAAATGGCTTGTTTGAAAATGTTATTGCTTTGTGTTTAAATGTATGTTTTATATGAAGTTTATAAACATATAAAAATAAAAATGTAAATAAAAATGTTTCATCTTTAATATTCGATTAATTCATTACGATAATCAATTACGTCCGTTATTTCACCACCAGTTTTGGTCGTAGGTAAGTGTGATGATGGCCGCATATGTTTTCGTCCCGAAGATTGGCTTTTATCTCTTCGTCAAACTTTCTATACGTCGAAGTTTTTTGGTGAGTCCCCCGAAGTTCGACATATAGATATTCCACTGTATATTATTTTTGTCGCCAGTTTTTAGATAACTAGATATGAACAAACTTTGTAGAGGTCCACTAGATGATGCTACACACCAAATTTGAAAGTTGTCTGCCTTCTGGTTTCATAGAAGAAGATTTTTGAAGATTTTCATTTTTTTACCCTTCGTGCTCATAAGAGATAAAGGGATGCACCTGTGCAAAGCCTAAAATATGACCCAAGGGTCTTGTTATGAACAAACTTGGTAGGGGCCCACTAGGTGATGCTACACACCAAATATTTAAGCTGTCTGCCATCTGGTTACAGAGAAGAAGATTTTTAAAGATTTTCGCTCTTTGATTCTATGTAAAAAGGGTTGGGCCAGGGCAAAGCCCAAATATGACCCCAGGGTCTTGATATGAACAAACTTGGTAGATGTCCACTAGATGATGCTACATACCAAATATGAAAGCTGTCTGCCTTCTGGTTTCAGAGAAGAAGATTTTTAAAGATTTTCATATTTTCACCCTTTTTGTTAAGGGTTAAGGGAAAGTTAAGGGTGGATTTCATTTATTTGAACAACTTTGGTAGAGCTTGACCCAAGGAACATCCCTGCCAAGTTTCATCAAGATTGGCCCACTGGTTTAGGAGGAGAAGATGTTTAAAGAAATTGTGGACAACGCACGACGGACGACGCACAACTGACGACGGACATTCTACGATCCCAATAGCTCACCTTGAGCACTTCATGCTCAGGTGAGCTAAAAATAAATACAGGGTCTGAACAGGTCTGTCTCATCTCTGTAACAAAATATTTCATTGGCTACCTAATAACAGTGAAGATGGTTTCCCGCGTCGTCAATATATTTTTAACCGAAGCAGGGGTCCACCATTTCAAACAAATATTCAAAATTGTTAGAATGAAATAAAGTAAAAATAGAAATGAATTTGATAAGATAAATTAATTTTTAAAAACTTGCCCATACTTAACTTATCGATTTCCCAAAATTTCGGTTATAATGGATTATTCAGCGAGCAAAGTTATCATTCATTTGATAGAATTGTAACGAATCAAATCGCTCCTAACAATGCAAAGTTCGGGATTACGTTAATGCATATTAGAAATATTTTCAGCGGCACTTATGATAAAAAGCGTGCTGTTGATGCGTACCAATGTTGTGATGGTAAATTCAAAAAAAAAACTTAACGTAAATAAATATTTAAATATTTATTCCTTATTTTTATAAATGACCTACCAGAAAAAACCAATACGAAGGTGAAGTTGTTTGCAGATGACACAAAAACTTACGTAGAATTGAAGAGTCAAGATAACCTTGTCAACTTACAAAAAACAACAGATACATTCTGCAAATGGTCAAAAACTTGGGGGCTTGAATTTAACTCAAACAAGTGCAAAAGACTACGTATTGGAAAAAGTAATCCAACAAGAAAATACCTTTTGACAACAAAAGATAATAAAAAAGAAGAAATCATAAACGTTACCGAAGAAAAAGACTTAGGAGTAATAATCAACAAAAACTACACTTCAACACCCACATACAGTCCAAAATCAAAAAAGCAAACCAGAACCTTTGAATCATAAGAAGGAACTTCAAATACATTGACAAAACCATATTTCTTCACCTATACAAAGCTCTTGTTAGATCCCACTTGAATATGCTAGCCCTGTATGGTCGCCATATCTAAACTAGAAAGCCATGAATGGCTTGAGTCGCTCCACAGGCTTGAAATTCTTGTAATAGCAAATCTTAATTTTGACTAGATTTTTTAGATATTTTGGGTTCTACTGATGTTGAAATGATTTTCAAAGTTTCCACTATATAATATTTATAGAAATGACCTCCGCCCATAAAATATATATCTTTCATCCAATGACAATAATTTTTGGCTGCATGATAATGGGTCACCCAAGGATCAATCCAGTAAAATTTGATTGATATCCATCAATTACATTCTGAAAAAATCATTTTCAAAGTTTCCACTATATAACATAAAGAGAAATGACCTCCGCCAATAAAATACATATTTTTCATTCAATCACAAAAATTTTTGGTAGACTGATAAAGGGTCACCTAAGGATCATAGCAGTGAAATTTTGTTGATATCCATTCATTTGATTCTAAGAAAATGATTTTTGGAGTTTCCACTATATAACATATAGAGAAATGACCTCCGCCCATAAAATACATATTTTTCATTCAATCACAATAATTTTTGGTAGACTGAAAAAAGGGTCACCCAAGGATCATTGCAGTGAAATTTGGTTGATATCCATCTGTTAGAATTTGAGAAAATGATTTTCAAAGTTTCCACTATATAACATATAGAGAAATGACCTCCGCCCATAAAATACATATTTTTTATCTGATCACAATAATTTCAGGTAGACTGATAAAGGGTCACCCAAGTATCATTCCAGTGAAATTTGGTTGATATCCATCTGTTAGATTCTGGGAAAATGATTTTCAAAGTTTCCACTATATAACATATAAAGAAATGACCTCCGCCCATAAAATGTATATTTTCCATCCGATCACAATGAATTTTTGTAGAATGATAAAGGGTCACTCAAGGATCATTCCAGAGAAATTTGGTTGCTATCCATCAGTAACATTCTGAGAAAATGATTTTCAAAGTTTCCACTATATAACATATAGAGAAATGACCTCCGCCCATAAAATGCATATTTTCCATCCGATCACAATGATTTTTTGTAGACTGATAAAGGGTCACCCAAGGACCATTCATGTAAAACTTAATTGGTATCCATTGATAAGAATCTGAGAAAACTCACTTTTTACCATATTTGGAAATTAGCCACGCCCATTAAATCCATGTTTTTCATTGGATCAAAATTTCTTGAACAACTTTGAAAGAGGGTCACCCAAGGATCATTTCTGTGAAGTTTGATTGAAATCCATCCAGTAGTTTCTGAGGAGAAGATTTTTAAAGAAAAGTTTACGACCGGACGCACGCACGCACGGACGGACGGACGCACGACGGACACAATGCCATGACAATAGCCCCAGTGGATTTCAGCCAGTGGAGCTAAAAAACATAAAAAAGCCATTGAGGACGTACAACGAAGGGCCACAAAAATTATACCGAGTTTAAAAACATTAAGCTACAACCAACGACTTCTTAGCCTCGGTTTACCATCATTAGAATACAGGAGAGAAAGAGCTGACATCATCCAGGTGTACAAACTGGTCCACAGAATTGATAAAACCAACACAAAGTTGATCAATCTGGCAGAAAAAAACGATACAAGGCAGGGTTTTACGGGACGCAGATTTCTGCGTCGATATACGCATAAAATTCAGTCTGTACGCACGTTTATTTGCAACATGAGTCCACGGGACCCGCAAAAATAATTTCAGGTAAAGGGCTCTAAATGACTTGGAAACAGTTTAAAATACGCAAATGAGTCATTATCGGGGAAAAATTCAAACATGCACAATTTTATCGAAGAGATATTTTTTATGACACTGGTGCGCTTGTTTTGTCTTTTCGAGGACGGAATGTTCAGATAATCATGGTCATCTCGGCCCGAGAACGGTCTTGTTTGTACTCAGGCAATTTGAGATCGCATTCTATTATTTTAAAGTCTGTTAGTAACTATAACTTTGTCATATGATATTACAACAACAAAAAAAAAAAAAACCACAAGAATTGTTTATGAACCATTAAAGAACTTTAGTAAACTTATTTAAAAGGATAGATTTTTGTTCGATTGAAAAATCGAATCGGGCCTTTTTTTAATTCATTCGGATTGTTCGTCAATCTTCCTTGTACACAAAATTGATACGTCGCTTACGGAGACCGTCGTATACCCTTACGTTAAAGGGATTTTGTGTTTTAGTGAGCAATTTAGTCATCTAACTTTGTTAAAAAGCTAATGACAGAGATGTAGCGATGTTTCCCCCTGAAATGAGCTCTGGTCCTCGACGAGTATGTAAAACACCACAACACCCAAAAAATAACACTAACTTAATTCAGGCTGATAAAAATCAACCACTGGTTACGTTGTCTTATGAAAATAACTGTATGTTTTGCGATAATGCATCGTTCCTACATCAGATCCGTTCACTGAGTGATCTTTAATATTACTCATAATATCCAGTCAACTGAATCATTACAAAAATCTAAAATCACACCGGAACAAAGTGAAATGCTATATTCTAAAGTCCTAAAGAGATTAGGACAAGCACTCTAACTGATGTATAAGCGGAAACACAGGTAGCCAACAAGGGTGGGGATAGTGAAATATTACCAAATATTAACCACAAAAAATCATTATATTAATTTTTTATCATAATACATAATACAGACAAGGTCCCGAACTACCCACTTTCGTGCAGAAAATCTGGTCGACCGAGATCGCTCAAGTCCAATTTACACCTATAAATCCATGTTAAATACGATGGTCTACTTAAATTACTTATTGCATTCTAAAGATAACATCTTTTCCTGTCACTTACCACCTAATTCTTTGCAGAAATGCAAACAATTCAATAAGTATTCACTTATCAATTTGATACCTGGAAGAAAACATTTCTCCATCGGCCATTTTTGTTTGTAAGCCTTCGACCAATCAGATAGCCTGATTCTACAGTTTAATTGTAACAGGTTATCTGATTGGTCAAAAGCTCATAAACAAAAATGGCCGTTGCAGAAATGTTTTCTTCCAGATTCCAAATTGAAAAGTAAATATGAACTGAATTGTTGGCATTTCTGAAAAGAATTAGATCGTGAGTGACAGGAAAAAATATTATCTATAGAATGCAATCAGTAATTTAAGTAGAGCATTGTATTTAACCTGAGTTTATAGGTGTAAAGTGATATTGCGCGATCTCGGCCGACCAGATTTTCTGCATAAAAGAGGATAGTTCGGGACCTTGTCTATATTATACATTGTGATAAAAAAAAATTAGTATGACAATTTTTTGTGGTTAATTTTTGGTAAAATTACACTATCCTCACCCGTGTTGGCTACCTGTGAGCGGAAATATGGAAATATTGAATTTTGAGGAAATGATAAAATTACTTTTTATATCACTCATCACAATGTTCCATTGTTTGAAATTAAAATTTCTGAACTTGTCTCGTTGGGATCCCTGAAATAAGGACAGGGACCCCTGATATTTTCAAGGTTGAGTCCTTGGGACCCCCAATTTCGAAAAGCTCGGTAAAACTCTGACAAGGGGAAATACATACAAAATTTTCAAAAAAAGGTTCAATACAGAAGCAAGAAAAAATTCTTTCAGTAATCGGGTAGTTGATATTTGAAAGTCTTTAGGCAACGATGTAGTAACATCCCCAAATATCAATACATTCAAAAGTAGACTAAACAACCATTGGAAAAACCACTATCTAAAGTTCACTCCAAGCTGCTATAGCACCTAAACACAGAGTCAACAAACACGAAGAGATGGACCTCTAGAAGTCAGAGACTTACCCTCGGTTAAAGGAAGGTAAAAGGTAAATTAAATTATATTCTACCTGTATCTTGAGTAAATACCATCAGTTGTGGCGTCTGTATGAATGTTTGCCCCAGTAATGTTTTGTGAAGACATTTGTCCTAGACGCAAAATTGACGTTAAATCTCTCAACATTTAAGTTTGGCTTTCGCAAATGAAGTATGTTTGGTCATAAAATTAAGAATTAAATGGAAGCTTATCCATTTAGTTGATGCTTTGTGCATTTAGATTGGGTAAAAACTGACTTAGAAATAGACTCGATAAGTGCCGTGTGATGTTCGCTCCAAAATGGATTTTGACCCCTGTTTATATTATTATATATGCTTTTTAAAAAGATCAGCGGGACATTTCCCTGTTGTCTAAACAACAAAAAAGGGTCGAACAGACAAGACACATGTATCCGGATACATTTGCATCCGAATTCAATACCACTATTCATCAAGAATACAGTAATATATTAAACTATATCAAGCATTATCATATCAAAAATACAGTCAAACCACTTGGACTGCTCATTTCAAATTCAATAGTTAAAAGAACATAATAGCAAAACTGAGGGGTAATATTTCAAGACAATTTTCAATCACACGAAAACCAATGACCAACAGTTTTTCTTACCGGTTCGTTTATCTCCAAACCAATCTGCTTTAGCGGTTTATAAAATTTGAAAAGTTTGTCGCCGTTTTAGCTTTTTGTTATTTTGGCGGATCTTAAATGGTATTTTACCAACAAATTTCAAGTTCTTTTCTAGCGTCGATGGATGCCCGTTTAAAGTATTCAATTGCGCATGCGTACGATCTATTGTTTTCTGTTTGGATAGGCTTTTAAGAGTTTAAATATTATTTTTGTACCTACATACACCACCATCCGATGTGGTCTAGTGGTTAGGATTCCTGGTTTTCACCCAGGCGGCCCGGGTTCGATTCCCGGCATCGGAACTTAATTTTTCAAACCGCATGTTATGTCCTTTAATTGCTTTAATTTTATACACCAAACACATTTGTAGATTTTCAAGTTCATGTGGTTGTAACACTACAAAATGGGGGATAGCTTACCTCGTGTAATAAAATTTTTATTGAACCTTTTTGACCACAAGTATTTGGGATTTAGAGGGGATTGGTTCGAACCCCTCTGGATCTGCCACTGATCAGGCATTGATTCGCTTATGTTTCAGATTTACTCCTTTCATTGCCGTTTGTTATATATAACTTGTATTCGAAATGAGTACTTTATGCCAAGTGCCCTTTAAAAGTTTCTAGTTTTCGATTGTTGTTGATTGTTTGTTGATATGTTGCCAGGTTTCATGTTTGCATTTTATTCGTACACAGTCTATGGCCTGCGGCTTATCATTTCACGGAATGCCTGAAAAAAGGCTTACATAACCGCGTAATGTATGCCTAGTTTAATACTGAACAGCTTTAAAAGTATGGTATATATACTCAACAAAAAACTGAGAAAGTATCCACTTTTCCTAATCTTTATTTAAATAGTTTTACGTCGAAGTACGTCACGTGAACGACATAGAGACTCATTTCAAATGAATTCAACCTTTGAAGCGCCGCGATTAAGAAAATCAAACAATTTTAATGCTAAGTACCTTTATAGTATTGAAACGAGTCAACTTGAAGAAAAAACTTATACACATGCAAAATAAAAACTCGTCGAGTAATTTTTTACAGGATTTGTTTGAACGTGAAAAGAAAGTAAGATTTTTTAAGCCATTTCCGGTAATGTTGTATTGTTAGTGGCCCTCCTTGACTTACGAGGGTTGTCCAAAAAAAAATCGTAGACAACGTTAATAAAACAAAAACTACGACTTTGATTTATCTCGTTTTGTACATATTGGTCCGATGCCATATAACATATATTTTATTAAATTACAAGCGAAACAATTATCTAACTAAAAAAAAAAAAAAAAAAACCAAAGAAATTAACAGAGGCATGTGCCGACCTGCGGCGCACGTCACAACGTAGTCCACAACGTCACGCACGACATAATATAGTAACTGTGAAGACGTCATGCCAAATTCACTCGCTCTTGCTTCAATGCTTCCTTTCCAGCATTTTAAAAGGGGAGCAAAATAAAAGTTTTAAGTAATTCAATTCGAACTACACTCGACAGGTTACACTTTTCAAATAGATTCATACGAGCTTATCGTATGAGTCTGAGTCATTGCGAACGTAACTTAGCAATGCACATTTTGTTCAAGTATTCGCTTAAAACTGAAATAGAGAATCTTGGGATGAATTTCCCTGACAAAGGTACAAAGCGTCAGGGTTGTCTCAATTTAACTTTTCAAGCTGCATTAAATGAAGTTTGTTCTTTTTCGTACATTAGTAGTCAGTTGACAGGAAGCAGCAGAGAGTTGTCTAAAGTTGTCTTATCGATCGAGATTATCTCAAGTCTTATAAAGGACTATTTCGATAGTTTTTAGAAAAAATAATCTTTAAATATTTTTTTCTAATTTCCATAACGGTAAAAGAAAAAAAGTTTATTTGCTAGTTTTTGTATGAAATAATAATTTCAATGGTAAGCGTATTTATAAAAATCTCAAAATTTAGTTATCTCTTCACAGGACGATAATATGCTATCGGATATGTGAACAGACAATAAAACAATAAAACATCATTAGCTCTAAAGCAAAATCTAATTTTCTATCTAATCAAGAAAAAAATATTATATTGTTATGATATCTTTAAGATAAAACTTCCGTTATACCCCCTAGATTGACAAAAAAGGTGAAAATTGGGTTCTTGGATAAGAGATTTTGGAAGATTACAAAAAATTCCTTGCATACCTTTTTTATGTGAAATTTGATAACTGGTTTTAAAAAAGAAACGAATATGCTTACGCGCTATTTTTGTCATAAAAAAGTTCTTACCGTGACAGCTAAATTACCAAAGAAAACGCAAAATTCTATTAACTCTGGCTTTACGGATGTTTGTTAATCATCGAGTGGGGAGTGTTGAATGCAAATTTCGTGACTGTAGACAGAATGCTTTGGTCAGACTGAAAGGTCAAAGGTCAGCGTTTGGGCAGCATTTTAAGATTTATTCAATAGTGCTAGTAAGTTGATGTTGAAATAACTTGGCAAAAAAGTATAACACCTCTTAGTGATGCGTCACGCGCATACACGATGTCGAAGGTCAAGGTCACGTTAGAAGGTCAAGGGTCACAATTGCAATAATAGTGCAAATTCACGTTTTTTCAGGCGTTAACATTTGCAGAGACCCTCAAAATGCTTTAACGCCCTCGTGCCTCGCACTCGAGCGTTAAACTATTTTTCGGGTCCCTTCAAATGTGAAGGCCATCAAAAACGTGAATTATCCATGTATTGTATTACTGAATGAGAAAGGACAAATATTATTTTGATTTAAGTGACAGGCAAAAGTAAACGAATTCGTTTTTGAGTTCAAAGTTTTGTTGTTGACGTTTGAAGGAAAGCCATTTAAAACTTTAATGACAAAAAGTTTTTGGTATAAGTAAAAATTGGGAATAAGACAGTTTGACAAACTAAGAATGTTAACAAATATTTGTTCTTCTGGGACCATGAAAACAATCAGTGGCTAACAACATAAATTTCATCTAGACGAGACAAATTCTTTTATTACACTCTTTGATAGCATAATTTTGCTTCATTGTCATGTTATCATATATTCTGTATCTTTGGAAGCTTCCAATAGTTTGTGAATGGTTTTATGCCATATTTCATAACTGGTAATATTGCAATTATTCGGTTTTTTCTCTATAAATTCATAAGCTAGATACTCTTGTAGTCATCTTCAATGTTTTAACAAGGCAACTTTTAAATGATTTGATATATCTATTTGGATTATATATGTTAAATGCTTCGAAATATAAGATTTGAAATATTAATTAAATGTAAGTCCTTTAATAGTTTCTAATGTGAAGCTAAAGAAAAATAGAATTAATCCATGAAAAGAAGAAGTATGTAGTATAAAAGATTTTTTTAAAAGTTGTGGTTTCAAAAGCTTAAAGTGATGATTATATTATAAATAGATAGTTTGTCCTGTCTCTCCTACGACTTCGTATTTGGAAGATGATTAAGTCGAACATCTTAAGCATACTTACATTTGTCTTACGGTCCCTGTTAATCAACTCGCCTAAACACCAAAATTGCGGAAACCTAAAGCTTAGAACATAGTGGAAATGACAATACGAGTGATTTAGGAATGAAATTGGATGATAAGAATGAGCGAATTTTTATTGAAAACGTTGTTTGTTTTAATTAAGATAGGTAGACTCTCGCTAGCCAATGGAAATATTGAATAATGTAGCTTGATATATACATGTATTTTCTGTCGTTCAGGCCTATGATCATGGACGCCGAAAAACTTACAAGGCTTTATGGTGACAAATTTTATAATTTCCCCTTCAGTAAACACCATCCGTTTACTCATTGACAGAAAGATTAGGGCCTAAAAGTAGATTTCATTAAAACAATCGATTTCTTAGCCTAGTTTTAGCAGCATTTACCTCTAACAGACACAGTAACTAAATTATCCATCGCCTTAAGCAGTAATAGTGCGCCCTTTTGCCGGACAACGTTGCAACGCCGTGTAACAATCATAATGAAGTAATGAAGCCTGCGGGAAATTATGGTGCGTTTCACAACCACTTCCATCAATTTTATAACAAACTGAGTTATATTTCTTGATTTGGAAAAGTATCGCCAATGCACTGTATCTCTTACGAGCGAAATCCTTTCGGGATATGTATTTACGGGAAAGGGGAGAAGGGGCAAATATCAATGACGTCGCTTAAACGTACAAAAAACGGCGTTGATGTCACATCCCGTATAAGATAACAAAATCTAGCGGTGTTGATTAATACGATATAGGTCTACGTGATTTTTGCCTAAATATTGAAATAAAATATTTCGTAACGTGTTTTAAAATATCCCAGAGAAAGCGTTTTTTTTTATTTTAGTTTTGTTCTATTTACAGCGTGAATTATTTATGAAAAATACTGATGTTTCGGCGTAAATGGGTGCGGGGTACCACAGCCTAGCCTTAGCTTCCTGTTGCGTATTGAACCGAAATTTTCAGGAGCGAATTTATTCTGTCATGCGGTCCATGTTGTGGGAAATACAGTTAAAACCCATCGTGAAGTTGACAAGGTGAATGATTTTGGAATGATTTAGTTTAGGAATGAAACTGATTGAGTGTGTGAGGCAAGTTCAGTTTGAGTGAATTTAAAGGGAGGTAATACAATGTCGCAAATTTTGTTCATAATGAACAAAATTAGCTATATTGATTACCTCCCTTTAATAAAGATATGCATACAAGTTCTAAAGTTAGATTCCTATTTCGCCAAGAACCTATTAGACGCTTGGAATTTGAATTATGTTAGGGCAATTGCGTTTTTTCTCTAGCCAAATTTATTTTGAATGGCGTTGTTAATTCTATGTCATTCAGTTGGTTCGAGCGTTTTTTATTTGGATTGAGTGAGAGTTTAGAACGAATGAATGGAGCGCTGATTGAGCGATTTAGAATGGTTTTGATTGAGGTGAATGTCAATTTCACGACGTACTAACTGTACTAGGTATCAGCTATTAACCCCCTGCTCCCATTAAACCACATTGATGCAGCCTAATTACATATGATATGACCCTTGTCACGATTAAACATGAATAGTTCTGCTTTGGAAGCAGGAATAAACAGTGATATGGCTGTTTATAATGCATATAGTCTGATCTAAGTCTATACCAGTATGATGTTGGTCTAAACCACCTGGTTTCCCCTTTTTTAACTAGAAAAGTTTAGATTTTTTTGAAAGAAATACTGACTCACATTAAGAGCACTCATTGTCTCCAGCACTTTGATTTTAATGCAATTCTGATAAGTTTTTGATTCGGCATGATGAGGGTTTCGTATGATTGAAAGATACGAGTGTTGTAAAGAGTTACCAGCCCTGCGTTCGGGATGAAAGTGTTAGCGAAGCGTTTTCGAAATGATACCTCGCTTTGCACGTATGTGCACGTGCAAAACGGGGTATCATCTCAATGCGCTCGCGAAACGTTTTCACAACCTGAACACAGGGCAGGTTTGACACTTTGATTATATTGTGTATTTGGTAGTGCACTATGTATAACCGTACAGTTGCCTTAACCGGAGGTTCAGTGAGTTATCCTCGCTTAAAAGACAAAAGGGAATTTTCAAATAAGAATATCTAAAAATCGGTACCACATCGTGAGATCCGATTTTTGCTCATATAAAGTGGAACTTATGGTTATTTCTATGCATAATTGCCAAAGGTAAGGCTTGTCTACTTCTATCTTAAATTTGCATTTTAATACGCGGATCATCCGACTAAGCTGAATTTTTCAACAAGACACGGGCGATTTTCTTCTTTAAAACATATTTCGACACAATAAAGATAGAATTAAAATGGTTAAAATGACTCTTTATGTAATTTTCTTTACATTATTGCAACCCCTTTGCCAAAAGATGCCATATTCTTTGAATAATCATGTTCAGAAAACACCTACCCTCTCAAACTAACTGTACGGGATAGTGCCTTATGTTGATTTTTTCAATGTACGAATAGTTCATTAAAACGATTCACTTGAAGAATTTTATTTATAAGCTTAACGCAGTCAAGTACCTCTAATATCAAATCATTATCTGTTGAAATTTTCAATTGCGACCATAACGGAATTCATATTCATTGATCTGTTAACTCATCTTTATAGGAAAAAGGAGTCCGCGGTGTAGATGTTTGAGTTGGTGTTGCTGGTGCGGCTAACTTATATCCTGTTCATAACTTTATTTGCACTAAAGACATTGAAAATTGGCATGATTGTTCAGTGTCACAAAAGAAGCAAGATGGATACATATTTGTGTGTTTTGCATGTGCATTACGTGCAGCGTATTTTTTTCTCAAATTTTATATTTAATGTGCTGCGACCTCCCAATACCACAGATCTACATAAAACACATTCGTAGATGAAATTACAATTAACTCCGTGAGCAATATGGAACCTTATAAATCAAAACTTCAGAAAAAAATATTAAGCCGATTAACATTCCAATAAACCTCGAACTTAAGTACTTTTGTAAGCAATACAATATATTGGAAAAATTATGGCATCTATCGATGAAAAGATACTTGTCTAGCAGCAGCACAACGTACTGACGTTGACGCACAAATTACGCCTGCTTCGTCTTTCTGTTACAACGGGTACAACTTACTTACATCTTCTATTCAAATATCTAAGAATACCTATTTAAATCTCAATTCAATATTAGCAAATAGCTTTTAGGGATGAAGGAAAGTGCTGATTTTCCGTTGAATCTTAGTATACAACCAGGTGCCGAATTATTCAGCGTAAAAGGGTCATTGGAGAATCGATCGGACTTTTTCGTTGACTGGAAAATAAGAAAAATGACCGTGGGTTTTCGATTGAGAAAAAGGTATGCCAGTCATATTTGTGATTGTTTTACTTGCGTATGTTTAAGAAAGGTTTGCGTTTCGTCATAATAACGTTCCAGCTTAAGCAAAGACTTCGCATTAAAGCAGCTTTACTAAGAATTATTTTAGTACTAGTTAAGGGAAATTTTAACTGAAAAATACCATATGTTGAGAATGATTTGCGATTTGAAATCCTGTATCTGATAGAATATGTTTAGAGGTATATTTCTTCGCGTTACCCGGATTACAAAGGAATATGCAGCTTAGACGCTGCTCCGCCGCAACGTCCGACGGCGTCATTTTCCGTTCCATCTCGCGCACGGGTTGCTTAAATATTCTTCATTCATTCCAGTATTTATGAAGCGATCACTTTGAACATATCACTAGATAAAACTCATAAATTGGGCACAATAAATACATGTTAATTAGGATATTCTCATAAGTTCAATCCCTTGAAAAATCGCTTTAGTATTCAATCGTAATCGGTAAATATATACAATTTCGACGTGCTCCGGGTACCGGTAGGTGGGGTTGCTAAGGCAACTGTCATATTCATGTCAATAAAAATTTTGAACATTTTCCTGCTAGTATGAAGTAAGGGATAATTAGGGTAGCGATTAACACAAGGATTATGAATAAATTGAAATTAATTAATGAGAATTTCACACTGTCTACGAACTTTCCGGACAACCCTCGTACAGATGTTCCCGAATTCTTTAAAATGTAAACGTATCAGGAATCTATAAGGAATCGTAAATTTTGTATTGGTTTGAACCTATCTATATTTACTGCCTAACTCCACTTTGGGTATTATTGGCAGGCGCGCGTCTGTGCTGGAATAAAAATTGTAAGTCATTGGTAAGGGTGCCAAATTATAAAAATATTGTGAATGTTAGATTAAAAGATCTTAAAAAACAATTTTAGTCATTCAGGACGGCTGACTATCTGAAAAGAATAAAGACTATTTTTGAACGCGGCAATGTCAGGTTGCTGCACGAACCCGGTAGTAAAATTCATAATGCTTACTTAACGGTATGTTACGCAAATTTTAGGATTTTGACTAGTGACCGTTTACAATCGCTTTACGGGTTACGTGCTTTATTACGATTTTACTTGGAAAACATGAATCACTTTACATAAACCCTATCACACACATCCGTCATTTATGTTGTAGACTAACCCTTCGTTCATTACAGTAAAATGATCGCGAGCGCCCCCGATCTAGATACGCGCATACTTATAAGATAATCTTCTCTGGGTAATGCAGAAAACAATTTCTTCTATGTTCATGGGTGCTTTTCTGCTAAAAAAAGTCCGCTGGTCAAGATGAAATTAAAAAAAAAACCGTTTCAAAATGAGTCATTGCTTTTTTATTAATGTGCAAATACAAAGAACGGCACAACTGCTTTAAGCTTATATACTACTCAAAGTTTGCTAAGCACCAAATGTTTTCGCTGAATTAAAAAAAGATACATTCGTGTTCGTATTGAAAATTGCACAATAATGTATTGACAAGATATCTAATGTATACATTACCTTTGACACGCAATTTTCTCGCGAGACTCTTGCAAAATAAGGAACCCCCGTTTTCTACCAGTCCTTTCTCATTTTCTACATGTACCGGTTTCATGTAGATGCTTAGTTTCTGTTTTTACAGTACTTTATTGACTTTTAAGTCGATACTTATGGCTAATCCAAACGTCAGACGACATTTATCTGTCGAACAAGTGTAGGTATTGTGGAGCAAGGGGCTTCCCACCGTGATGTTGGCATGGTACTGGGGGTACACCATACTGTTGTAACCAGATCTTGGGCACGATGCCAATAGTATGGTACACCTGTAAGGAGACATGGTGGATGTAGGAGTAGAGCTACCTCCGTCGCAGGAGACCGTTTTTGGTAATTCAACCCCAGAGGAACAGGTTTGCTACGGCAACGCAGCTACGTTCCGACCTTCAAACGCATCGGGGGTGCGAGTTTCGACCCAAACCATACGAACACGGCTGCATGAGCATAACCTGAGGTCAAAAAGACCATGTATTCATATTCCGCTGTCCCGAGTTCATTGTCGGCGTCGGTTAACATGGGCATTGGACCATGTTGACTGGCGCATTAGACGGATGTGTGCAGGTATTGCCTAGACTACATTGATACGCGGTTAAGGGTGTGGAGAAGGCCGGGGGAAAGGTTTCATGCAGCAAACATTGCTGAGCACGATCGTTATGGGGGTGGGTCCATCATGGTTTGGGCTGGCATCTGCTGGGATGGGCGGACTGATCTTGTTATTATAGAAAGAGGCACTCTGACAGCTCGTAGGTACATTGATGAAATCCTCAATACCCATGCAAGATTTTACGCTGGCGCTATTGGGGACGGATTCATTTAATGGATGATGATGCCCGTCCACACACGACCCGTATGGTCCAAGAGTATCGCCAAGAAGAGGGCATTCCATTTCTGGACTGGCTGGCTCGCTCACCGGACTTAAATCCGATTGAGCATATGCGGAATGAGCTACAGGTTCGAGTCCAGCCAAGGACATTCCAGGAGCTCGGTCACATCCTTAAAGAAGAATGGTCTGTTATTCCCCAAAAAGTGATTCAAAACTTAATCAGGAGTATGCAATTGAAAGAACACCTTTTTTGGTAAAATTCGATTTTTTCAATTTTCAAGAAAACAGACCAATTTCTAGGGTCTCCCTGTTTGGTCTACATTTAAAGTCTTCTTATCATTTTCTTCTTAAAATTTGATAACTGATAACAATCAACCATTTTCATACATTTTTATTATCACATTTCTTTTTTCCCGAAATTATAGTTGAAAAAACTTTTGGTGCTTAGCAAACTTTGAGTAGTATATTTCTATTTTGAATGCAGGTTGCATTTTTCATGGGCCAATGAATATCAAGAATGTTGCGAACAGGAAACATGTACTCGTGTAGGCCTATCAACCTCGGAATGGTCGACCTCGTAACTGAACAAGTATCAACTGAAGAAGTTTGTCCATCTGCCGTCCGGTGAACATCCGAAAATCGTAATTTCGAGACCAAAACCTCATATTTAAAGAAACAGTTGGATATCCAAGCTGTTGTCACAAGGTTTTTAGCCCGAGAATTAGATATTGAAATGACTGCCTCGATATCTGTCTAAGGCATTTTGCTAGATGCTCGATTGTCGAGTACCTCAAATGATAATACTCAGAAATTCGCTCGTTTTTGTTATGCTATTTGGAAATGAAAGAAAGCAATACTACAGAGTCGTAAATATTCATACATGTGTGCGTGTGTTTCCGTTTATTTATCGTCGCTACTGTAGCACATGCCCATATGAGCGACGCCCCCAGAAGACGGTTAGTTGTCACGGGGGATAGTGCAAGGATACATGACGAAACTACTGCTGAGATCCGCCATGGTTCTTTAACGTGCTCGGTGTAAAGCACCGTCTCACGGGGCCTCGGTTTAATGTCTCATCCGAAAGACAATTAGTTTTTATTAGTGTACCAGCCCGGGAATCGAACCCTCGCCGCCGAACTCCAATGGTTTTGAAGTCCGGTGCTTTACCAACTGAGCTAATCGGGCTGGTATTCATACATAAATCATAGAAATTCGAAATATAACATTAACATTCCGATATTTACTCCTAAGTATCCAAAATGTAGTAACAATCCGCACTGTAAGTGTTAAAGGAAGGTTCCCACCTACGAAAGTTTCTAATAATTTCATACGGATTCGTATTTTTTGTAAAAATTGGCGGATCCTCATATATTTTACGCACGTTTTTACAATTCATTTGCGTGCATTCACGCTTAATTGTTACGTTGTTACGATATATTTACGGTAAAATTCCACGATTCTTTCCAAGTTCTTTTTGATAAATCTGGTAAATGAAAACTTTCAAGGGCTATTTATACATCATTTTGGTTTGTACGATAACTATTTTTCGACAGTTTACGTTTAAATTGCAACTTCTTAACGATCATTTGTGAATTCTTACGACTTTATTCGAGTCTTTTGTTTTATATATATCAGATATAATCATATTATTTATTATCAAAAAAATTGTTGCAGAAAAGGACTGCATAGATTTAAGAGTGTTTCTGCGTTTCTTCTCTCCGGGACCGCATACTCGCACCTACAGTTTGAACAACATTGAAATGTGAATTTTTGTTGACCTCTTGTTCCTTGAACCATGTGTCCGTAAGTTTTTATAATATAATATATACTCTATCTTTGCTATAGATTAAATTGAAAGTTCGTGTAGTTTCAAATTCTGGTTTCGGACGACATCAGTTCAATAATGTGCTTATGAAAAGGCACACATGTAATTATGCAAATGCCAATATGGGAAGCGAACTATTCGTACATTAATTTTACTTGTGTTGGTAACTATTGATACCGTACGGTTGTAACTATCACGTACAGTCAAAAGAAGAAGGTCTTCACTTCAAAGACCAATTCTAGGATAGTTCGGTGTTAAATTGAAATTATTTGATACAGATTATCAAGAATATAGCTTTTCTAACCTTCCGAAGGTAATTATGAAAAAAATAATGTTTTTCATTAATGCATTACAATGTTGGTAAAGTCAAACCTGCGGATAAATCGGTCTCAACTCAATGATTGGCATGAAAATTAAGGGGGAAATATTCACTGCATGATCAAACAAAACGCATATACGAAACAAAGGTCGAACAGCCTTTGCGAAACTGTAAAACACCTATGAATAGAGAACGTGGATTTTGCATAATTGCTTTAAATTACCAATTTGCTTCAATAAAGAAGGTGTCACCCCTGACAATCTATGAAGATAGCAGATATCACTTCCGGTTTACTCTCCTGTACGGTTATACACTGTGAGTGTAGCGAGTTGTTTTTACAAGGACACCACGGGTTGCTTATTCAAAGTGTGTGTAAATTTCGTGGTAGAAAAATATATTGAAAAAGTTTTAAAATAAAGAACTTTTTCTGGGGCTATTGTTAGATTTTTAAAGTACTGGAATTCTATATCATGGATTTGGTGTGACATGATTGCGTTTGAATGTGATTCTGGGTATAGTTCCGCAAGTTTATGTGAGTATCGAGAAAACGTTATTGCCCATTAATTTCAATGTAAAATTGATCTTTGACGCCTCACTCTAAATTATACAACTTTATTCTATCATTCTGTGACCATGTGCTTGTGACTCAAATGAAGTGTTTGTGTGTTTAAAGCTTGGTTGGCGTTTCTCAAAAATAGATCTCTTGCTTTCTATTGCATCTTGTTCAAACTGTAAAGTATCACGAAAAGTCATCGGTTTGATCCCTGGCAACGGCATATATTCTTTCGGACGTTTATGTCTCAATAAGGAACCTATAATCGTAAACCAAAGTGGAATATGAATTGATTTTATGATAGTTCTTCACTACTTGTGCGAGAAGTGACAGGTATAAATCTAGCTTCACTATGTTGTGGTTAAGGGTTATCACTGTGTCCAGTCTAGGTCACGGTCATGGGTCACTGAACAAGGGGAGTTAACCCGTCACTCCTTAGCATGCGGTAAGGCAGTCTTACAGGTGTTCTCTTAGGGTGCAGACTGACAAACAGATAAGAAGAGAACAACACATATATCCTGACGGTCTCACAAGACCACACACAGACACAGGAAGGAACCAGCACCTGAGGCAAGACACTTTAATGGTGTTAGAAGAAACTCGAATCCAGCCAAAAAAGCCAGTTTACAGTCAGGTGAGAACAACTCAGTTTCTCAAGGTCACCGCCATTAGAGGAGGTAACACTGTAAAATTTTGAGCTCGGAGGACAGAAGTAAGTAAGCTCGATTGATTATTCGCGTGGAATTGCCCAAACTTCCCCGAATTTACCAGAAACAATCTAAAAACTTACTTTACTTTCGTTTTGGAGACTTGTATGCGTGCGCATCGTAAATTTCCGGCGTCGGCATAACAAACGAAAAGTCTCGAGAGTGCTTGCTCGGTGCCAAGGTAAAACCTGTATTGTCGTGTGTGGTCCGAATTTTGCATTTTAGCTGCATCAATTTGCAAAATTTACCGTACAAACGTCGTCTGACTGGTCCAAAAAATTTGTCTGCAAGGGATAGTTTAGAATTTTTAAAAAAAAATCTGTACTCAAGGGATAGTTTCTTGTTTTGAAAATTCAAATAGCAATAATACCCAAATAATTCGTTGCAACTTGAAAATTCTTTGAAAGCCAAATTAAATCTTATCTAGTGTCAAAAGTAAAAGCAAAATAACTATAAAATTTAATAGAATTTAGATAAATTTGCATTACCATTCACGCAATACACTAGTAACCAGACCCAGCATTGCAACTTGAGCATACTATGCCCTCCAAAGATCGATGATGAATAAAATTTATGATGACAAACGGCTGGCAGACTTCGTGAATAAAATAGAGCAGTCATTAGAAAGGTCAAGGTCACATTGTGAATCACAATTAGCTGCTCTCAGTCAAGATGTAGAATTGGGACACCGTACTTTAGGCCTCTCATTTTCTACAACCTCAGTCCAGAGACACCGCAATGAAAATAAATTGGGCCTCTCTGATTCTGAACCAACATTGTTGGGACACTGCAATCCAATTCTCTCAACTATGTGCACTCCCAGTAGCATGAGTGAGGCATTCGAGGCGAAATCTCCAATGGCCAATCTCAAACATGCTTTACATGAAAATGGCAACAAGGTAGATTCTGAAAGCATTAGTGAAGCGTCCGAAGCAAAATTTCTGACGGCTGATGATCTAGAATATGCTATAGAAGAATTAGAAAACTTTGTTAGGAATACTAGCATGAGTGATTCATCCGAGGCAATGGCTCCGATGACTGATCTCAAAGATGCGGTAAATGAACTTGAAAGTTTTGTAGATTTAGAAATCGAAAAGATTGTAAATTTTCAGAGTATGAGTAATGCATCCGAGGCGAAATCTCCGATGGCCAAACTCAAATGTGAACAAATTCAAAATTCTGTTCCCGTGAATGGTATGGTACAAAGTTGGCAAAAAGAATCCAAGACTGTGAGAAAGACATCCGAGGCAAAGGCTCCGATGTTCAATCTCAGACATGACAAGGATCATGGCTTGCGAAAGGCTCAGCCCTCTGTTCCTGACAAAGACATGGTACAACAACATGGTGACGACATTGATACACAATCAACAAGAAATGGCTCTATTGATGGTAACAGCGCCAGTCAAGAGAGGAGAATTGGTTACTTGGTTGAGATGATGCCAGAGACAATGAGATTTGATGGCACAGAGAAAGAGAGTTGGAAGGCTTTCAAGATGAAGTTCAACCTCTTTGTAGAAGTATTTACACTGTCACATGATGAATGTATGACTTTCCTTGGATTATGCCTACATGACAAAGCTTCAGAATACTTTGCATTGATGCGAGAAAGGCACAAACGAATGACCTACAGTCACATGATGAAGAAGCTTGAGAAAAGATTTGGTAACAGTCTCACACCAGAAGTAGCGATGATACAGTTCCAGCAGGCTAAACAAGAAGAAAATGAAACACTGGAAGAATGGAGCCAAAGAGTGATGTCCCTTGCAAACCAAGCGTTTGCTGATTTGCCAAGCTGGTTTGCCACAAAACAAATGACAACAAAACTCTGTTACGGTCTGATTGACAAAGAAGCAGGTTTCCATGTCAGTATGCTAGATCCAACAAACATTTTTGATGCTCTAGACAAAATTAGATGGTATTGGTCTTACAATGCACATGCAGCCACTGATGATGCCACTACTTCAGAGCCAAAAGTTATGGATGAAACTGTCATGAGCCCCGACAACGCAAAAGAGACAAGTAACTCAGACCTGAAAATGATGAAAGAAATATTGGCCCAGATGGAATCTTTGCAACAAGAGCTAAAGACCATGCGCCAAAGGGAGCTGGAAAAAAGATGCTATGAGTGTGGAGACAAAAACCATTATGTACGAACATGTCCATACCTGAAGAAAAAAGAGTTGCCACTTCATGAAACTGAAGAATTAGGCCTAGCTTCAGTTACAGAAAATATAGGTCTCACTATGGATTCGATGAAAGATCGAGATCCAGGAGCGAAAAGTATAGATGATAACGAGCATATCCAAATCAGACAAGTGGAAGAAGTTTCAGCTAACGACCCAGTTGGTGCGAAAGAAGCTGACTATTTTCCTGTAACAAATTCCAAATATCACCTGAAAGTACAAGTAGGGGATAAAAATGCAACTGCTTACATTGATATGGCCGCCAAAGTGACGATGATGTCAACCAAACTATATCAATCACTAAGAAAGAAGCCAAAGAAGCAGAATGATGATAGCTTTCACAACAGAGGTAACCACAGATTTGCTGAGCAAAGTCGAGTTGGACCTGTGAAGATCAAGATTGGTTGCAAATGGTACTACGAAAGAATGATGGTTGCACCAATTCAGCAAGAGATACTTCTTGGCAATGACTTTCTAACAAAGCATCATGCAAATTGGAACATTCAGACAGGTGAACTGACCCTTGGTGGAGAACATTCGAACATGACCATCGATGGTGCAGAATATCCGCTTGTTACTCCAGTCACAATTGCAAAAAGAAAAGTCGTACCACCAAATTCCGTGGTGATGGTAAAATGTTGCATGGATGTACTGATGCCAACATGTATGATCGAACCAATCAAAGGACTGAAAGTACTGATTCCCAGAGTTGTCTGTGAAGAGGGACAAGTGCCAGTTGTTTGGGTTATCAACTTGACTGATAGATACCAACTACTGAAGTGGGGCAAGGTGATTGCTAGAGCGTTCCCAGTGTCCGAGGTCCTAAAAGACAAAGAGGGAAGGGAAGTTGGTCATAGACGTACATACAACAAAGGTTTACCATACTATCTTCAAGAGCTGTATGAAGAGTCAGGTCGACACTTGAGTGGGGATGAAAGAGATAAAATGTGTAGGCTGCTTAAAGATTTTCATGGTCTTTTCAAGAGCAGAAATGGTAGTGGTGCTTACAAACAGAAGAAAGATGCTACTCAAGATGAAGACAAAGAGATTACACAATTATACAACTCAACTAGTAAAGTGGAAATGGTACAACAATCTGAAGAAAAAGAGCCCACAGACTGGATGTCTTCTACTGTTCAAGTCAGAAAAGAAGATGGATCTATATGCTGGAGCCTGAATGGTCCCGCAGAGAGATTCATAACAAAAGTATACCCGTTGCGACTGGTAGATTATGACTTAAACAGAATTGCAGAATGTGCATGGTTTTCCAGACTAACTTTACATGGACAAAAATCGAATATGGTGTGCACAGAGTCTGCAACATTTGCAAAAGTGACTAATCTTGCTACAAAGATGAATGACAAACTTATGCTCGCCTGCTTTGATGAGGTAATACTTCTTGGAAATGACTTCGAGGATCATCTGCAGAGAATTGCCATGGTGATGAGCTCATTTCAAGAACAAGAACTTCTACTTAACCCAAGACGATGTCTACTGTTTCAGAACAGAATAGAATTCCTCAATGGGGTTATGAACAACAATGGCCTGGCTTTGTCCCGAGATAAAGAAGTTATTCGCGACTGGCCAAGACCAAGATCTTCCAGGGAACTTGAAGATTTCATGGGTTATGTGAATCATCACATGGGGTTGATTACTGGTGATATACCCGAAATCGCAGAACCTCTGTATACAGTGATGGGTTCAAAAGAATTTCGTTGGGGTGAGAAAGAAGAAGATGCATTCTGCGATTTGAAGAAAGTTCTGACAGATCCAAAGATGGAGTACCTCACTACTTGTGATTCGCTACAATTGGATGTGTGTGTCAATAACGTGACAATGTGTGCAGAACTGAGTAATGTGCAGAATGGTAACAAAAGTGTTATTGCAAGAAGACGTTATGCATTGACAAGTAAGCAAAAGAAATATTGTCAGACCAGAAAAGAGATCCTAGCAGTGGTAATTGCCTTGAAGTGGAGCAGTCGTTACTTGTTAGATCATCTTACTGTGGTTAGAACTGACTACCCGAGCCTAAACTGGTTGTTACAACTTTCCAATCCACAAGGACAGTATGCTGTTTGGAAAGATGAAGTGAAGAAATGTCAGAGCAACATCTTAATCCAGCATAGGTTGGACCGGAAGCAAGAGCTCGTAGTGACAAGGGGCCCTGGAACTACTCGAGAAGCTTCGGAGGAACCTCAGATACTGCCATGTGCCTGCAAAAGCTGTAGAGAAGCCGAACTACATACAACACAAACTTCTGTCAGCAGCAAGTGTAACAATCAGGAAGAAAGTGATGGTAGAAAGATGGCTCTATCGCACAAGGGTCAAGTGACAATGGTCGACGAGAAAATGTCCACCAAATCCCCAACACCCAGGAACGAGGAGCAGCTTCTAGACTCAGATGACCACCTGGATGTGCTCAAATTCCCATGGGACCCTGGAGGCTATTAACGTCCAAGATCCGGTGTATCCCGATCTTTGGGACGTAAGCAGATCATCTGTGGAGGAAGCAAAGAGTCTACTGTCGAGACAACAAACCTCCAGTAAGAGAAAGAGCATCTCTAAGACGGTGCTAAGAGAACAACAACGCCTACCTACAGTGACAACGCAATGGTACAACAACCACAGAGACGGACGGTGATGGCGAAGATACCATGGCTCCAGTCCTTTTAAATAAAGTCGGGGAGAGTGTTGTGGTTAAGGGTTATCACTGTGTCCAGTCTAGGTCACGGTCATGGGTCACTGAACAAGGGGAGTTAACCCGTCACTCCTTAGCATGCGGTAAGGCAGTCTTACAGGTGTTCTCTTAGGGTGCAGACTGACAAACAGATAAGAAGAGAACAACACATATATCCTGACGGTCTCACAAGACCACACACAGACACAGGAAGGAACCAGCACCTGAGGCAAGACACTTTACTTCACTAGTAGAAGACCAGCAACATATTGGCACGGTGGTGTGTCCGCCATGCGTTCGAACGTCAGTGCGTAAACTTCAAACATCTTCTCCTAAACCAATAGGCGGGTTTTGATGAAAATGGGCAGACACGTTCATTTGGTGGCCCTTTTCCTTTTATTGTTCAAGAAAGTATATGCTTGGCCCAAAGTTTTGGCGTAGCAGGGCTTGGCTCGTTTTCACTTTATAATCTTTAAATTCTCCCCCAAAACTATTAGGGTCATTTCAAGGTAACTTGGCATGAATGATCCTTTGGCGACCCTTTACTTAGATTGTTATGGAAATTTTGATTGACCCTTTAATATGGGCGTGGCTATTTTTACTTTATGATCTGCAGAAACCTTCCCCTCAAACTATTTGTCCGATTTCAATGAAACTTGGCATTATTAATACTTGCGTGATCCTTTACTTATATTTTTAAATACATATTGATCGACCGCCCAATTATTGGCGTGGCAGGGTGGGACCAATTTTCTCATTTTTTTCTCAAATCTCTCTTTGGAAACTTAATGGTGGTCAAGAAGGGTAATTGTATGAATTAGTTTTAGAAATTTAATCTTTAAAAACATTTTTTGGCCACGTTTAGCAGGCCATAGGAAACAACCATGTGTCCTGGAAAATACCAAGGAAAAAGATATAGTCAAAAACCGAACAACGGATGTACTACGTAGCTTTTTTGTGCTTATACGCACGCAAAAATAGTTCTAGTATACGTCAACAACTTTTGTGCGACACGAAGTGCTTTGTGTGTTCAACGCAGTGCTTGCATATCACTAAGCTGTGCTAAAATCAAAGTAATGATAGTACAGAAGGCGAGGGTCCTGAATAGACAAAACAACACACGAGGTCATTTTTCTGGAAAATAAGCTTGATTATTCTCCTTGTCCTTATCATTTATACTAGATATTTTCTTATCATTGCCAAAATCACTGCTGTGTTAAAGATACATAGCTTTAATATGTGCTCTTGACGGATGACCTTGCTTATAGGGAAAAGAAGAAAATGCTGCTAACTAACACTTTCTCCTTTCTCCCTAATACTATCTACCCTTTCTGCTACAAATTTTACTAATTTGCCCACATATTGTATGTAATCTGCAACCCTTTTCAATTTGGACCAGTCTAAACATTGGTTGTCTTGTTAATCTGAATTAGAAATATTAAATAGCCTTGACCTATCCTTAAACCCTTAAACAGACGACAAAATTTAGACTGAGCCAACTTGGAACAGATGTAGACAAAAATATATATCTAGGGTAGAAATTAAAAAAAAATAATGGTGTATGCGTATAGGGTGGACCATATTGTAGGAGAAAGGGAGAAATCGACTCTATCAATAGAGTATTTTCACACAAGTCTGCGCATGCGCGGAACCCGCTCGACTCTGCACCTTTTACAAACGAGGGGGCATGCCATTTTAGTCCAGTAAAAAATTATAGTGAAATAGTATATTTCAAACCACCAAATACTCGTCGTTATGAACGTTATCAAAGTTATTTTTTGCACATGAAATAAAATTTGCTTTAATACTTAAATTCTTCATGCCTATTTTTGTCATTTTTTTTATATTTTTTGCTTTTGATAAAGTTATCTTAATCTAACACTATCTTGCGTGCCTGATCTATCAAGATTTAGTATTTTCATTTCTTTTTGGCAATAACATACTGACTTTTTTTTTTTAAAAAATTGTCATTTAAGTTTCTCTATGAACTATTTTTATTCATTTATTATTCCCTTTTTTAATCAAATCTTATCATTTATTTCGCTTCACATTAAAATCACAATATTACTATAAAATTAAAAAAAAAAACGAAGTCGGCTCAATTAATTGTTTATATAGTACTATAAACATTTCTTTGTATAAAACATTATTACGATCACATCGTAATCAACACACTGAGACAAGGAAATGTATTTTGCAAAAAGAAGAAAGAATAAGAAATAAGAAAACAAATAAACCGTTGAACGCTTATTCTGACCAAATACACCACCTCTTTAATTAAATTGTTTGCGATATTGCGATTTTGAAACTGCGTGTCAAAATAAGAAACACATTGACGATCTTTCACTTTGTGAAGCATGATTTTGGAAATGTAGACCAGTGTGATTTTTTGACCTTGCAATATACATTTCTTTGTGTAAAATGTTATTTATTCATTATAGCGGTTTTTTTGCACAAGAAATGTTCATCCTAAGGAAAAATTAAATGATAATGATAATAAGTACATGTAGATAAATAAGTCGTATTTTGTAAATAGCACAGAAAGACCAGACTTAGTTAAAGTTAGATCCATATTCTTTATGGTGTAGGGGCCATATATCTGATATGTTTTCGTCTTTTATTTTTCGCTAGAGTAAAACAATATATACTGAGCAAAAATAAAAAGTATCCACCCAATTAAACTTCGGATTTCTTTAAAAGTACAGACAGGAATTCTATGAAACATATTGCAAATTACGCCCTAATCATTTGGAAATAGATTTGAACAGTTTTATGTGATTTGAAGAAGCCGCTGCCGAATTGTAGGCGCTAACGTAGCTAGGGGGTCGTTTTCAAAAATCGCAGACTCTCAATTAAAAATTCAAATGAATTTCTGACAGTTTTAAGCTTGCGAAATGCAATATTATTGCGTTAGGTATTCTGGAATTGATAAGGCAACTTGATTTCTCCTGCCTATTCCTTTTAAATTTACGTCAAATGAACACAAACATTCATAAAACATCTTGTGCAGATTCAAAGCTCAAGTTAACAAATTTTTGTCTGCTCGTTCCTTGCCAAGAAAACCAATCCCAAAATGCTCTACATGTATTTCATTTTTGCTGAAAACAAAGCAACATTTGCATTGCAACGTTACGTTCACATCTCATCTTGCTCATCGTAGAGCCTCGTATAAATATCAAGGAAATTTGCTCGCCTTACACCCATTAAGAATTAAATAGCAATTGACTTAATTTTAAAGTTTGACGTTTTTAAAGGTTCAGACATTTATTTCACTTCCGCTTTAAAAAATCGGTTAGGAAGCGTAGAGGCAATCGCGTCAACGTGAATGAGAAAATTTGCCGTGACGTCTTCCGAGTAGCTCTATTGAGTTGAAGAGGGCGAATGACACTACTGCTCTATCGTAAATGGCCAGCACACGTCTTTATTGTTCTTCTCTATCAACTAACGTCCGTAAAATTTACTCAACGTTTAACGGTTTTTGATTACGCATGTGGTCATGTTTTTTTGGTCTCGTAACAAAATTGTGTTCTACAGAACACAACCATTGTTTGATTTTCTTAATCACAGAGCTTTAGAGGTTAAATTCATTTGAGAAGAAACTCACGATCGAACACGTGACGTACGTAGACATGGAAAACAAACATTTCGACATTTATTGAAAAACACCAAAATTGACATGTTGCTTGAATGAAAAATCATGTTTGCATGAGAAAACGAAGCGCTGCAAACACAATGGTACCGGAATTGATTATTTAATCTTAAAAGTATAAAGGATTTTGAAAAAAGAAAAGTGGATACTTTCCTTTTTTGCTGTATATGTCTATGTTGAAATTGCATTCTGTTGTATGTCGTGTTTGTTGTCTGTTTTTTTCATAATTTTTTTTATTATATATTATATATTATTTATTTTTTGTAATTTTTTAGTTAATCCATTACGATCGATTTGTGTCGAACAATAATGCAATTACTATTATGGAAATAATGAAAATGAATAGTCAAAATGAAAGAAATCTAAATAAACTATCAAATCAAAGTGATTTCTCAAAACAGTAGGTTATCAATGAAGGATATCTGTTTCGACCAAAAAAAATATAAATTCATCAAGTAGAAAACTCTGAAGAGATATCTCAGCAATTTATTCACCCAACTAAAATCAAACGTCGCTTTTTTTTCAGTATTTCAAATAAAAAAAATCCCAAAGTCAGTCGAAATAGTTTCTAATGACATTTAAGTTTTGTTTTGAGTGATAAAAGTTTGATAATCTATTTCATTAATTGTTGGAATCGACTGATTTATCCGGATAAATTTCAATGAAATAAAGAGTGAAGAAAAGAAGGACGGCCGACGCCCCCTCGTTTGCATTGTTATGTCCCTTTGACTGAAGAGTACGCAAGGGAGATAATTACGTGAAATACCTCTATTTCTTGTATTCCCAAAGTAAAATACAACTTCTTTATGTAAATGAAAGAGCCGATGAGCTTGTACCCCTAGAAAAAAGACATTATCACGATTGTTAGACGGAATGATCGAATGGATAAATTGACTGACTAGTAGCAAACCAATTAACTCAACAAAAATTATAAAAACGCGAGTTGTGCCTGTCTGCAAAGCGGTATCGGGCATAGTAATCTACACCTTGGGAATTATTTGTTTTAGTGAACTCAGCGCTAGATAGAGAGCATACCGGTCGACATATTTCCTTTGAAGTGAGTTCGGAATGTGGCTAAAGATTCCTTTATGTTATGGGAACCATTGGTTTCCCTCTCCTAAAAAGCCTTGCTCAAAAGATTAAAAAAATTGGAAAACAAGGCCTTCAGCGCTTTAAGCACTTTGATAATATAATAGACTTCTTGTTACAAGTTTATTTTGGTTATTAGGTGGGTAGAGGGTATAATCCATGATTGTTGCCCTGGCAGGGTCGAGCCTGGGTAGTTGGTCCTTGCGCTTAAGGTTTAGGTTAATCAGCATTTTCTATGTTAACTCATTTTACTGATCATAATTGATAATGTAATTTTGATAACGTTAAATCACCTTTCAAAGCTGAAGAAATGATTTTTTTTGTAACCTAACCGTAAAGTATTCAATTTTGTAAAACACGTTTAAGCCTTTTTGGTTTACGGATACGGTTATCAACACGCGTTGGCGATTATTGCCATATGTCTATTGAAAGAAACCACGTTATTTAATTATAACCTCGCCAAAGTACGTCACGGCTATACCTCGCCTCGTCAGTTTAACGAGAACGAAGAATATGTAGGTAAGAGTGATTGTTTTGAGGATTTTGATTAAGCTCTCCGAAAAATCTTCGAGGGAGCCTAAAGTCGTCGGCTTGTGCACGCGTCCGTTCGTTCGTCCTTCCGTCTTTCCGACATCGTATCTCAGGAACCGCTTGGCCTAAGTGCTTTAAACTTCCATATGATCTTCCCTCCAAATTTTCAAGACATATCTTTTTTGATATTTCTTAATTCAAGTCTGCATCATGGAAAAAAAAGACCTTAATGTAAAAATTAGTTTTTGTCAATTTCTCTCAGTCTAGTCGTCAAAAATGTATTATATTTAATATTGGAATAAAAAATCTGATCCTCTTTACCTTTACCGTTCCGAAAACGTGTCATGAAAAAGGGGCCTTAATGTTATAAGCTTTACGTAAAGTCTCACTTTGTCATTCAAAAACTTATACTGGCCATAACTTTTGATTAGTTACAGATATAGTCTCCATATTTCACATGTGCACTGCTTGTGGCAAACCCTTTTTGTTTGTATTAAGTTAAAGATCATCAGTCAAGGTCAAGGTCATGTGACATGGTCACAATTTAGAAAATTAAAACTTTAAAATAAGCCATAATTTTGCAATGGTAAGTGATATAGCCTTCATATTTCAAATGTTTATTACTTGCTTTTATTCAATAAGCCTCCAGAAGGTCTTTGACCCATGAGGAGATTACAATAATTATTACAATATTAACAAATGACTATGGCGGACAACATAAATTAATTTTACATATTCATGTATCTGTTATAAGTTTTGATAATGTATTAAATTAAGATATAACAAAATGAGAAATGAAATATTGATCCACTTCTCCAGGCTTGTGCAAAACGAAAAACAAGTCAGGATTGTGGGGAGATTATTATTACTTTTTATGGTGTAGTCATATAGTCGATGGGCAACGAGAACAACGTAACTTCAGCTTATTCAAACTGATGGTACGAAGCCACATAGCCCCATGAACACGTGAAATATGTATAATTTATAGAGACAAAATAAGTATTACATGAAAAATTATCAAGTGAAAACAAAGAGAAACAAAGTCTCAATCTACAGCTAGAAACATCGTGAAATTAGCTTTCTTGATTTTAGAATGATAGTGAATCAAAGTGAAGCGAGTTTGGAATGGTATTCATGGGGGGTAATCCAATATCACTAACTCCGTCCAACGTGAACGAAATTAGCCATATTTATTACCCCCTCTTTTAAAATCTAGGTATTTTCTATTTCTGTGTCATCCCGGCCGTTCAGGCGAATTAAGTCAATAACATCATCCATTTGTTTTTAGTCGATTTGATTGAAATATCGATTTTTATAACAATTTCGAAGATTTTTTAACAGTTTCTTGATGACAGGTAAGAGTACTGTGTGAGTGATTTGAGTGGTCCTGATCGAGATGAAAGTCAATATCACGGTGCGCTCAACTGTATAATTAAGCAACATTGTCATTTTTTATTATACATTGCAATGTTTTCGCAGCAACTAATGTATTGTAACACTTCTAAAAGTAGAGGGATGGTTTGAATGCTTAATTTGAGTACATTATTTCACTCCTTAGCAAAAATGCTTTATTAATATAGCTTCCTAATCGTTTAATAAGAGTCACATTTTCCGATTTCATCAATTCAACGAATTTATACATATTAGGATATTTCCAATAATAACTGGGTAAAAATTGTTTTCTCAGTGTTTTATAGTGACCACATTCAATAACAAAATGGTATTCATCTTCTAATGTTTGACACCGTGTGCATATTCTTTCATTTAGTGGTGTACTTGTAGGTCTATTCCATCTTCCCGTCTCAACGCACAACCTGTGCGATGAGACGCGAAGCCGGCTTAGGCTTACTCTAATTTTTTCTTCTTGAATGAAATCAAGATAGGGTTGAAATCGAAATTCCGCCAGATTTTTGTGAAATAGTGCTCTACTATAATGCGACCCATCCAGTTTTGAAGAAATTGGTCATGTATTCTCTGTTTAACTAATATCAGAAAACTTTTACGCTCCCCAAAACTTTGATACAGCCATGCCTCATTCAAGCCCAATTTATTTAGCAAGTCTCGACAAAGAGAACACCAGTTTTTGCAATTAGGTTTGTCTAATAAATCCTGATATAGGGTATTATATGTTATCTTGATGAATTTCGTACTGTCACTACTTGTGATTTCAGTCCAAAATTTGATTATATTGAAAAATCTATTATTTTGCAGTGGAAATCTTCCTAATTCTCCATAGATAAAATCATTTTGACAAGAATTTTTAACCCCAAGTAACCTTTTGCAAAACTGCAAGTGTACCCTATCTAATGCTAGACCAGAGTGAAATCCCCAGACTTCACTCCCACAGTTCATTATAGGCATAATTAATTTGTCAAAAAGTTCTAATTTGTGTTTAATCGATATCTTTGTAAATCTATATAAGTATTTATTTAGTTTAAAGATAGCCTTGAGTGATTGACCCGCTAATGTGGATTGTGCGGCGGCAAAAGAACCATCTGAAGAGAAAACAATACCTAAATAAACTTTTCAACAATTCCTATTTGGTAACCCCCATAAGTGAACTGTATATTGTTTTGGAGCCGTCCACCCTTTCTGAAAACTATGACTTTGGTCTTCGTGGTATTAACAGAGAGTTTCCATTTGGAGCAATAATTATATAGCAAATCGAGGTTATTTTGAAGTTCCGAAGAACTATTTGCAAATACAACAATATCATCAGCACATAAAATCATAAACATTTTAAACATATACATGTCAATACCACCACTACCTTTTTTAACATATTCATCTTCAATGTCATTTATAAACATCGAAAAAAGAAAGGGAGAAAGGTACTCACCCTGTCTCACTCCAAGGGAGCAACTAAAACTATTACTTAAGTTATTCGCGTGTTTAACGCGAGATTTTACGTTTTCATACATTGATTTTATAACATTAAAAATATTACCCCGAATGCCTAACTTAATCAGTTTCAACCATAGATTATCTCTCGTTATATAATAGAAAGCCTTGGTAAAGTCAATAAATGCACAGTATAACTGTTTTCCGTTGGTAATCATATGATTAATAACCCCATGCAAAACAAATATATTATCGATTGTTCCCATGTTTTTCCTAAAGCCTGCTTGGGATTCAATATAGACACTGTATAGTTTTGCCCAATTGCATAGTCTGTTATTCAACATACGCGTAAACAATTTGCCTAATGTACTTAATAATGTTATGCCCCTATAATTATTAACATCATTCAAACTCCCTTTTTTATGCAATGGAATTACAAATCCTTCAGACCAAGACTCTGGAAAGTAACCGAGATCGAAAATTTTATTGAAGAGTACTAATAAAATAGGGGAAAGTTCATTTTTTCCGTTTATAAAGAACTCGTTGATATACATATCGGGTCCAGCCGATTTTTTATTGCTAAGCTGGGATATTGATTTGTAAAGTTCATTTTGTGAGAAAGGTTCATTTAGCTAATTAAACATTATATTAAATTCGTTATTTTGATACCTTTCGATGAAGTCTAAAACGTCCTCATCTGGACTAAAAAAAATCACTATTTGCGTTGTTAACGGATTTAAAATAGGATTCAAAAATGTCAATTGAAATTTTTGAATTTTTAATTCCACATGTTTGTTTAAGCATTCTCCAATATAACCTTAAGTTTTTTTCCCTGGCTTTCAATATCTTATTAGTTTCCTTATCATCATATTCATATTTTGTTTTTCTGATACATCCTTTATAAATCGATCGGGCTTTGACCATATTAATTCTATTTTCTTCAGATTTATTTTCTCTAAAACGATTTAAAGATTTGTTAAATAACTTCCGTTTTACATGACACTCGCTTGTAAACCACTTTTGCGACCTATTTTCGCAATAATTTTGGCCATCATCATTAACCCTGTACTTGAAAATAGGGGACACAACTCTGTCTTAATCTGTGTTAGATTATCTACACAGTTGTCTATTTCATTGTTTGAATTGCAGGATACTTTCGTTTGATTTGAAACTGAAAGTAAAATTAACTATACAATGATCTGATAAAATGTTCGGATCTTGCACATTAAAAGTTTCAATAAATGGAAACAGATTTTGAGTGGCAATTATGTAATCCACTACACTTGACCCCCTATTGCCAATAAAAGTATAACGACCGACGTCTTTGTCACTGCCGACTCTACCGATCATTATACGAAGCCCAGTCTGCTTACACAGATCCAGCAACATATTACCATAATTGTTTAATCTACCCTTATCCATTGAAGAACGTTTTTAAAATGAATCTGTATAGTAATCCTCTGGTAAAACCTCGATATTTGTAAGGGAATCATCTATTACGTAATCTGGCAAATCAGAAGTGTGTGAGTTAAAATCTCCGCATAAAATTAGATTAAGATCGGAATTGTTTGAGTCAAGCTCTAGAATGTGATTATATAATCTATCATATGTATGTGAGTCAGCAAATGCTTGTCTACTACTATTTTCGGGTATAACAAAGCATAGACAGATGTACAAATCACTTTCTAAGCCTAATAACTTTCGATCTATTCGGACACAGACTTATGTCATCACTGTTTTTGAAAACAAGAGTTTTTTCATTGACAATATTACTTCTTAAATATATTATTAAACCACCAGATGCTCTTTTACAAGTTGACTTTCTTTCTGACCTGTGCAAAGCAAAGTAATCGAAACCTTCTACAACTAGATCTGAAAATTCGTCAGTCCAAGTTTCGGTTAAAAGTACAATATCATTTTCAGAAAACAATTGTTTTACCTCTGAACTTAAAAGTTTATTTGTTCGTTTTGAACACAAACATTGTACGTTTAACAAACTACAGCGGAGCGAGACCTTCTCGGCGTTTTCCTAAAGTACAGACTGCTCACTATTCGTCGGGTCGTTTGTTGATGCTCATTTTGGCTATTTATAGTCTGGGGTAAAACCGTGTTCGTCGTGTTACTATTTTTACACACGGGTAAAACCGGATTGTCACAGATTGGGTTATTTATAGATAATTTAGTTTTCGGTAAACTGCTTTTCCTTCGATATGTACTAGCCGACTCGGATCGTTGTAAAGACCAAGAGGCAGCACGTGTTTTGCGTGAACGGCCTCTTTCTGAAGACTGGTGGTTTTTTTCTGCAGTTACTTTAGGCTGCGTAGGAATATTTTGTGTGTTTCCCACTGTGTTAGAATTTATTTGTTTCTGTTGACCAGTGTTAAACGAGCTTTCAGCAATATTCGGTTCTGCCTGTATATTGTCACTGCTTAGGGTATTTACACTAAGAAGACTGTATTTATTATTACACTGTATTGAATACACGGGAGTTTCATCCTTGCCCGATTCCGAAGTACGGGGCTCAGACACTGAACAAGTTTCCATTTGTGTATCGGACGGCTTTTTATGCCCCCGATAGGGAGGCATAATAAATTTGACTTGTCCGTCCGTCCGTCTGTCCGTCCGTCTGTCCGTCCGTCTGTCCGTCCGTCCGTCCGTCATTCCGTCCAAAAACTTTAACATTGGCCATAACTTCCTTATTACTATCAAAGCGGTGTCGGGGGCATTGTCATCTTACAGTGACAGCTCTTGTTTTCGTTTGTAACGATGCTGTGTTGTATTGTTACATTTTCGGAAAGTTGGTTCGTATAAGCGTGTGTCTCTGCATTACTTGTAAATGTGTTTTGTTGTCCTGACTCAAAATTCCATACTTGTGACTGGAGTGAATTATCATGGATTATAGGTGTTTCTTGTGTCATTCCACGGATTTGTGTTGCAGGTGGATATGACTGGATAGGAACCATGCTTGGATAGTTAGTGCTTAGTAAGTTCACTCTACTTAAACTCATCCCAGCCATATTTGTACAGTTTATTTCACCTACTCGAGTATTTACGGCATAATATGGCACATGATTATGCATTTCATACACTTCATTTTGTGGTCGAGCTGTTTGTTCTTCACCCAATTTAGCTATTTGTTCTAGTCTATTTTTGTTTATGTGTTGTGACCATTCTGGGAATTCATCTATGACCACTCGACCGTTTCTTATTAATTTGGCCGGATACACAATTTGCACCTTATCATCTTGAAATTTTCTTCTAAACTCTTTATAGTGTGGCCAGAGACGTTGGCGCGCCTCTTGAATTTCTTTAGGAAAGTCATAGTCTATAGATATTTTGGTTCTTTTAAGCATGTAACATTCGCTCATGATATTTTCAGTATCGCAAAAGTCTCTGAAATTGACGATTATTGGACGCATTTGATTTGGATTTTTTGGGTCAAATCTTCCAAGTCTGTGAGCCCTTGAAATGTATATAAGCCCAGGGTCAATATCTAAACGATTATCTATCACATCTCGTACAAGGTCAAAACAGTTCTCGCCTCGGTTTTCCGCTATTCCTCTGATTATCAAATTGTTTCTTCGTGATCTAGCTTCAATGTCAATGGACCTGTAGGCAAGGGTTTTCATGAAACTTCTTTGGGCTTTTTGGGTTTGTATAACTTGTCCCAGCTTCTGATCTATTTTGTTGATTGATTGTGCAAAAAGAGACAGACCTTGGTTACATTTAAATTGTTCGCTCCTGATAACACGCAGTTCGTCAAACATGTAAACAAGTTTGCCCTCTGTAGTTGAATTAATAAATTCTTGACGAGTATTTTCCTTTTTTCTGTTTATTGATGTTTACTATTCTAATGTTTTACTTATCTGTTACTTATCTGTTAATATCTTGTAGTTTTCACCAGTTTTCCTCTAGAATTATCTGTATTATCTGTATATCTGTGCGGTGATTTGATCGTGAGTTTTACTCATCGATTTCAGTTTTTCCATTCAAAGTCCAATTTACATTCTTCACTATAAATAATTCTTCCTATCGCTCGCATACTTTTCACATTAAACCATTACATATCGAATATTTATGGAAATATCACAATTTTAAGCGTTCTTCCCTATTTTTTCGCTAAAAAAAAAATCTTCCTCGGGAAAAATACGTCTGTTGTCCGCCATATTTAATTACCCTTATGAAAGACCTTTTAATAGAAAAATAAGACAAGGATCTTGCCCAATGTCAAGGCCAAATATTCAAGGTGTAGGGTGTGTTATTTTCACCTGTAGGACTATTTGAATATATGTTGGTTCAATAACTGGTAAACGGAAGATACATCTTGTAACGATAATTATGCCCGCCTTCGAAGAGGAGGGGGTATATTACTTAGCATTTGTCGGTCGGTCGGTCGGTCAGTCGGTCCGTCGGTAGACCGTTTTTGTCCGGAGCATATCTAAAACATTATGCAAGCTAAAATCGTGAAACTCTACAGGTGGATAGATCTCATTGAGGAGAAGTGCGGTGAATAAAAACCATAATACTATTTATCGTATTTCATGAGTTATTGCCCTTTGTTTATTGACAAAGAATAGGCTATTGACCTGCTTTTATGGGGGGGGGTTAATGTTTTACAAACATCTCTTGTTTTTTAAAATTGTGACTTTCCTTACATTTCTGTCACCAAATAGTCACCTTTCCCCAGTCTTTTTGATGTATCGACAATTAGCTTTGAAAAACCATTGAAGCAAAAGTTCTTTTTATTTGCACTCTTTCATTCTTTATTTGAATGTTGTCTAAACCGCACTTCTTTTGTACTGTAGGATGCTAACATATGTCGGAATTCTGATCAGTCAAAACAAAATAGTCTAGCTTTTGATGAACAAAATTTATTTAAAAATTCCGAGTTAAACACAAATGTTTACTCCTTACGCTAGCAAAATTATCAATACGAGTTAAGTTAAATTCCCTTTGAATGCATGGGACTTTTAGGACCTTCAGTCGATTGATAAAATTTCTATTTTAAATAATCCTTTTTAATGCCCTTAACAACTTAACATTGCAAATTACTTTAAGGGTATTCAAGATATAATGTTCACATTTGCTAAGATAATAGATCTCAATAATACGCATCTGCTGGTACCAAGGTCAAGGTCATGGTCATCTGTCAATGTCAATTTGAAAATAATGCCATTTCACAATTTTTCAAAGCAGTGTTAAATCCCATTCAAATGAAACTGAAGTATGTAACTGCTGTCAGTATTGGTGCGAATTTCATATGTCTTTTTCAAATGATTAGCTCAATCTTGACAAGGGTATATATACAGTGTTATATATCGAGGACACCTTCAGGGCTTTGAGCAAAAAAATAGTAAGTGTCTATATAGTGTATAAACACGTATTATGTCTTTTCTATAGGCCCTCCTCACCAATGGGTTGACAATCGTAGACCATTGTGAAATAGCAGCTGGAGGCTAGGAATGGATGTTATGGTAATACCGGTGAGTGAAATACCAGTAATCCATTGTAAGGTGCCTACAGCGCCTGTGTTATAAATGAAATATTGTTGAAAGTGGCGTAAAATCCCATTCAAACAAAATCTGTTAGCTCTCGATATAGTTCTCAGTCCTTCAACTACTGTCAAGAAAATGTGTACATGTAGTCATGCAAAGGGCTATTGAAACTTTTATCATGACTTTACGTCCGTTGTGCATCTATAAAGTTTAATTTTCTGTCTGTTCGATTTTATTTATGCCGCCACCATAGCGCAGTTGGTTAGGCATAAGACTTCAAATCTGGAAGTCGTGGGTTCGATCCACGGTGGCGGCAAATATCCTTTCCGACGTGTGTCTTTCACCAATGGGTAGATAATCGTAAACCTATGTGAGATAGCAGTCGGAGGCTAGGAAAGAGTGTAATGGTAGTACAGGTGAAAGAATTACCAGGAATCCATTGTTAGGTGCTCCGGCCGCCGCAATATAAATGCGAAATTGTTGAAAGCGGCGTTAAACCAATTCAAACAAACGAACAAACAAAATCGTATGATTTGAGTCGAAACTCACACTCCCGAGGCGTTTTGAAGGTCGGAACGTAACTGCGTTGCCGCAGCAAACCTGTTCCTTCGGACTTGAAGACCAAAAAACGGTCTTCTGCGACGGAGGTAGCTCTTCTCCTACCTTCGCCAGGTCTCATGTACCATACTGTTAGAATGCTGCCAAAGCTCTGGTGGGAAGCCCCTCGCTCGACCATACCAACAGCACGCCACAATTGTTCGACAGATAAATGTCGTCTGCAATTTGGATTAGTCACGAGTAACGACTTAAAAGTAAAAAAATTACTGAAAAACAGAAACTAAGCATCTACACGAAACCTGTACATGTACAAAATGAAAAAGGACAGGTAAGAAACAGGGGTTCCTCATTTTGCGAGAAAGTTGAGTGTCAAAATTAGAAATGTATACATTAGATATATTGTCAATACATTATTGTACAACTTTAAACACGAACGCGATTTTTTTTAAATCAGCTCATGTAGGACAGCGAAAAGTTTGGTGCTTAGCAAACTTTGAGTAGTAGATTGAAGTAGAAGTATTTAGCTAAAACAAAATCTAGTTGTCTATTTGTAAGCACGTAATTATCAAATTAACAAGAAGGTACCCTTTTCTATAACCTAATATAGTCATATAATTAGCAACATTTCATTTCACAAAAGTCTGTCTAAAAATGTACAAGTATGTGATATCAATAATGCTGTATCACAAAGGCCCCTTCCTATACACAACATTACATCATCTGATAGAGCATGTCCCAAGGATCATTCTTGTGAAAGTTTTGTTGAATTTTGACCAGTAGTTTCAGACGAGAATATTTTCTTTATAAACTCGGCTATTACCCGAGGTATAGCTTAGACCTTTGCGTCGTCGTCGATGTCCACGGCGTGCGAAAACGTTGACTTTTGTGATATCAATGGTTCTACTGAAGGCAATCCCTTGTCACTTGGCAAACATGTTCACAATCAAAAGAGTTACCTTCATTTTCAAGGATGTAAATTGTAAATGCATTTTGTGCAAACTATGCCCCTTTTTTTACTTTGATTTTCCTTCACCATCCAGCAAGATTTGAATTTTTACCTTCACTATTCAGCAAGTTAATCCACCATCCAGCATGTTCATCCACCATCCAGCAATCAACGGCCAAGCGTGGGCTCCCGTAGGCGGTTCTCTTGTTTCGTCTTATGGAACCAATATACGGTGACGCGACAGTTCATAAAGCCCATGTTACCAGCCTGATCCAAATCTAACCAAGAAATCTAAAAAGAAACATTTCATAAGCATAACTTTTGTGAAGTTTGGTTAAATGCTGCCTAATATTTCCAAATAAAATGGTTATACTACAATTCATTTCCGTTTAATTTTTTTTATTTCATAGGTCCTAAACAAGTCGTATGCAGTAACTGAACGTTCAAAAAAGGATATTGCCTTAGGAGCATACTAAACGATATTTTAAACGGTTTAAAAAAAGTATAGTAATTTTGCCTCAGGAGACAGTCATTTCAATTCCTAGCCGCTGTCATAGCGCAGTTGGTAGCGCGTCAGACTATCAATGTAGAGGTTCCAGGTTCGATCTTCGACGGCGGCACTCATCCTGTCCGACTATTTGTCCTCCAGCAATGGGTTGATAATCGTAGACCTATTTGGAATCACAACTGGATGCTAGGAAAGGACGTAATGGGGGTTATTGTGTGAGAAATACAAGGAATCACTTGTTAGAAGCTCAAGCCGCTGCGGTATGACTGAAAGATTGTTAAAAGCGACGTCAAACTCCAACAAAAAATATTTCGAGTATGATTTGAATTACAAAATAAATACGAAACTAGAATGCTTTAGCATGCGATCTATTTATGTCGAAAATTATGTTTGGGCTGTATTTTTATTTAGAAGGATAAGATTCTTCTCACCGTTTTACCAAATCAAATTAAGGTTTCCAATAGTCACGAATATCTTTCAATATAGGGAAAACTTGTAGGCATAAGAGCGTTTAAGACCCTCATGGGTCTCTCGTTCCTTTAACCTTTTGTTCTGAACCTAGCTAGTTCAATTATGCTTGAGTGTCAATCCTGGTCCTGTTCATGATCATTAATTCGAATCCCAACTCGGCTAACTTTTATCTAATATTAACATAAGACGATGTGACAAGTGCTGCTAGTCTTCAACAAGGTAGTACACCTTAGTGGGATGGGCAGCTAGTGGCTTGAATGAAATGTTTAGGTTAAACAGCCATGCGTTCAGGATTACAAAACGGTGCAAACAGTTTTCCAATTATACCCCGCTTATATTGCGCAATTACATGACCGTTTACACCGTTTCTTAATCCTGAACGCAGGGGGCTCGTATGAGAAACAACAGGAAGCCATGGGTAAGTGCACCAGCTGTCTTAACTGCAATTGTATCGCACTTTAAGACCAGTGTCTTTTACGGTCTTATCATAGAAAAATAAGATTCTTCAGGTATCGTTCTGGGTTTACTTGTTTTCAGCAATGGATCAAACTAAAGGGTGTCGAACGACTATCTAAACTTTGTCATCAAAGTTTTGGCTCAAAGAGCGACAGCTATTGACAAAGTAGATTCTCATGATTCCAGACCGAGTTCTCATGGTCCTGGTCATTCGGAACATCGCTCGGACATTTCCGTAAACTGGAAAGTACCTCGGACATAAGTGTAGTAATTTTTGGTCATTTTTTTTGGTAATTCGGCTCCTAGCGGCACTTTGGTTAATACGCTTGAAGAATAGCAAATTCCTTAAATACTTTCAGCTCGTCTATAGAGATTGTTTTAACATATCATGATTTGAAAAAAAAAAAAAAAAAAAAAAAAAAAAAAACCGCAGTAAAACACTGCGTTTTGTTTTCAAATCATAGTATACCCGATTTTTGCCTTACGTAGATTTTGTTTTTCGCAGCGTCATTCTCAATTATATATGTGACGTCATATAAACCCACGTGCGAAATGACGCGCTTTCATGGATGCGCCCGCATTATTCCCAAGGTCTATTCCGTAGAATCGCCGAGGGTTCCCGATTGGGTCCTGGTAATACTCCATCATTCTTTAATGTCCTGCTGGAATCTAGGAAAGGAGGTGATGGTAGTACTGGTGAGAGAAATACCGGGAAACCATTGTTAGGTGCTCCGGCCGCCGCGACTTAAGTGAACAATTGTCGAGGGCGGCGTTAAACTCCATTCAACCAATCAATCAATGTCGTCGATTCTTAAGAGATCTGTCATATTAAAATTTTACCAGGCTGAAAGTCTGAAATAAATAGCCCAGTCGATCAGAAATACAGAGAAAATTGTGGTTTCATTACCAAGTGGTTTTGATTCTTGATATTTGCAACTCATGCAATAATGAAGGACATAGAACGTCATGGCCTGATCAATGAGTTGAAAACAGGAAGAGCAAAACTTTGGCGTCTTGTGCTTGTCGGAACTTTAAAACCAGTGTGTCAATTTGACATGCTGCAGTAAGGTAAAAGATAAAAGAGCCTAGCAACCCGAAATACTTGTAAATCCACAAATGGGTTTATAATCGTAGGGCTAAGTGAGACAGCATCCGGAGGCTAGAAAAGGATGTAATGGAAGTACTAGTTTGAGGATTACCAGGAATCCGTTGTAGGGTACTCCAGCCGCCGCGATGATTGAGAGATTTAAAAGTGGCATAAACCCCATTCAAAAAACAAACCAAATCGAATACTTTCTTTTTTGAAAATGTTTGTAGATGGTCCGCCCTCTAAAACTTAATTGGCCAATTGGCCCAGTGTATTTGTTTTTTAGGTAGAACCCTGCAGTTTCTGTATGAATGTATGAAAAATATTTAGAATAAAGAAGAATATGAGGGTATGGATGCATTACCCATTGTTTTATCAAGATATTTTTTTTTTATCGGATACAATGTATGATGTCATACAATATAGATATATTGTTTGATGACCAAGGGTTAACTCTCTATCCCCAGTTATCCTCTTTGCAATCTAATGTTAGCATATTAGACACACGCAGTTTGTTACCATGACATAAAGATTTGACCAATTTATCCAGAGAAGATTGAAAAGGCAATCATATTGTATCCAGGTACAGTCAAAGTAGCGTGAAAATAAGCTATACTGCAATTTAGGTGTGTTATGTTTTGCCTCATGTATCATACATGTATATATAGAAGTCATAACAGCTCTGATGTATCACCAAAGACGGACCAAGGCGTGCCAGAAAGGGCGTCGGTCTATTCAGGGATGACATCTGTATGACTTACAAAGGAGTTGTTAGTATGACAAATATCAGAGGCCTTGAATAAACAAACATTACCTAAGAAAATGTAGATAATACCAGCATGATAAGTATAAAGAAAAAGAAGTCATTGTTAATTTGCTTTTGAGCAATGGAGATGAAATATAATGGAGTTCACGTTATTTTTTCAGAATTATGACCACGAATGTGGTGCCCAGTACTAGATTTAAGAGTAAACTTTAAGCAAAAAATGTGTTAGTACTGAGAACTGAAAAATTGACAAACTAATTTGCCTTTTCGATCTTATGGTATACTCAGGGAACTGCCCGTGAATCGACCCGCATGTTATCATTCCATAACAGCGGGGAATGAACCCATACTGAAAATCTTCTGCTTAATTTCTAAAGAATTATCATAAAGAAGCTGCATTGATCTGTCCAAGAATCAATGTTCATTCGGCCAAATGGCCCAATAGGTTTTAAAAATGTGGGCCATCTACTATCCTGTTCAATACTGAATATATCCGACCAGTACTTGCATCATTCGAAATTAAGTTAATCCTTTGGTTTGTTTGTTTGAATAGGGTTTAACACCGCTTTTAACAATCTTTCAGTCATATCGCGGCGGTTTGAGCATCTAACAAAGAAATCTTTGTATTTCTCACACCAGTACTTCCATTACATACTTTTCGAGCATCCGGGTGCAATCCAACTTAGGCCTACTATCATCAACCCATTGGCGGAATTACAAGCTTTTTGGGCTGCTTGGCTCTTTTATCTTTTACCTTAATTGCAGCATGACACATTGACATACTAGTCTTAAAGTTCTTACAAGCGCCTGACGTGAAAGTTTTGCTCGTTTTGTTTTTAACTCATTGCCATGATGTTGAATGTCCTTCGACTGCCTCGGTGGCCTAGTGGTAAATGCACTCGACCCGTGACCTGGAGGTCCGTGGTTCGAGCCCCACTGTCGCCTGGGTGTGTTTATGGGCAAAACACTTAATAGCCAGCCCCAGTTCACCCAGCTGTAAAAATGGGTAGCAGTGGGTTTAAACCACTGCCTCTCTCTCGGGGACGTGAAAACATCAGGATTGAGCGTTCGAGAGCGATTTTTTAAGCTTAAGCTTTCGTCGCAATCGAACTAAAATAAATTAGTATAAAATTAAAAAAAAAAAATGTCCTTCATTATTTAATTAGTTGCTTTAATCAAGCATCAAAACCACTGCGTCATTAAACCCCAATTTTCCCTATATTTATGATCAGTCGGGTTATTCATTTCAGGGCGATTGTCTGCTGAAGTTTAAATGGGACAAATTATTTAGAAATCATCGACAATGACGGATGATGAAGCCTTACCATGGCCATGAAAACCCATTCCGAGCTCAGGGGAATTTACTTCGTCACAAACTTGAACTCTTTTGGTCAAAACTCAAATGAATAAGTCAAAAATAGTCTTAACACAAATGTTCAAAAGCATCTTAAAACGAATCGTGCCCGACTGATAAGCTACACTGGACGAAGTCCAGCGGGGTTATTTTTTTTACCTGGTGTCCTTCGTGTGTGCGTCCGTTAAAGCGTCCATTTACTTCTTCTTGACACACCTTCTCTTAAACTATTGACCAAAAAGAAACCACATTTCACAGGACCGATCTTTTAGACAAGCTCTTACAGATTTCTTCATAAAAATCCTGATCGAGATATAATCATGGGTTCTAAGGGCAATCGCGTCACCGAAAAACGGTCCCGTGTGATGGAATGTAAAAAAATACTATGAAACTGACCCGCCGTCAAAGCGCAGTTGTTAGCGCGTCGAACTTTCATTTCAATGGTCCCAGGTTCGATTCCCTTCGGCTGCACTCATTCTTTCCGACTATTTGCCTTCCACTGATGGGGTGATCATCTGATTTGATATCATAGGCGCTTTTGGCTTTCTCGTCACTCAAAAATAGGCCCATGTGCTGAAATCAAAAAAAAAAAAATCTGCGAAACTACTTGTCAGAATTCAACCTAACTTCACAGAAATGATCCTCAGAGCATGGAATTGTAGATTTTTTCGGGACATTCTGATTGGGTTGATAATATGGGCGACGGACTGTCGTTTCACCAAAAATGGACCCCGAATGGTGAAATATGATGAGATCTTCTCTGAAAGTACTTGTCAGAATTCAACCAAGCTTAGCTCGATGGATCCTTGGAAAAAGCTCTATCAGATGTCTAAATGTTAATTTCTGATTTGGCAGATAACATGGGAGATATTGCTTTTCATGTTTTCATGTTCCTCCTACATCAGACTTTGTTTATCGACATAGCCGCCACCATAGCGCAGTTGGTTAGGCAGAAGACTTCCAATCTGGAAGTCGTGGGTTCGATCCCCGGTGGCGGCAAATATCCTTTCCGACGTTTGTCTCTCACCAATGGGTAGATAATCGTAAACCTATGTGAGATAGCAGTCGGAGGCTAGGAAAGGATGTAATGGTAGTACAGGTGAAAGAAATACCAGGAATCCATTGTTAGGTGCTCCGGCCGCCGCGATATAACTGAAATAATTTTGAAAGCGGCGTTAAACTCCATTCAATCAATCAATTGTTTATCGACACATCATAGCAAAAATGAAATTATTTCATATATAAAGGTAAATAAATTATTGGTTTTTTTAACCTTGACCTTTGGTCTACTTTCTCAAATATTGAATTATCAGGTGTAATAGTTGATTGAAGATGATTGTCTGATATTGGCATCAAGTTGAACCTTTGAGGCACACCATGACCTTTGACCCACATTTCTTGAATTTATGATTATAGGGTCTAGGACTATGAAGTCAATAAGAAAGGTTGAAATAGTATTTTTAAAGTTCCACTAGACAGTCAAGCGGAGCTTTTGCCAAACCTTGTGATCGTCGTGAGTTCGCGCGTGCGTCCGTTTACTTTTTCTTTAAACATCTTCTATGAAACTACTGGGCAGAATTAAATCAAAGTTCACAGGAGTAATGCTTGGGATATTTTCTCTTTTTGTTTGTTCGCCGTCGTCTAGCGTAGTTGGGCCGCCGCCATAGCGCAATTAGTAGCGCGTCGGACTGTCAATCTAGAGGTCCCGGGTTCGATCCCCTACAGTGGCACTTATTCTTTCCGACTATTTGTCTCTCACCAATGGGTTGATAATCGTAGATCTATGTGAGATAGCATCTGGAGGCTAGGAAAAAATGTGCTAAAAAAATGTTGAAAGCGCCGTTAAACTCCATTCAATCAATCAATCTAGCGCAGTTGGTAGCACGTCGACATTCTAGAGATCCCCGACGGCGGCAGCCATTCTTTACGATAATTTGTCTTCCACCCATAGATCGATAATCGTAGACCTATATTTGATAGCACCTGGAGGCTAGCAAAGGATGTAATGGTTGTTCTAGGACTAGAAATACTAGGAATCCATTGTTAGGTGCCCCAGCCGCAATATAACTGAGAGATTGTTGAAAGCGGCGTTAAAAAACATTCAAACAAGCAAATCAGATGTTCTCAAATTCTGATCGGGCTGATGACATGGGCTCCATGGGCTGTCGCGTCTCTGAAAAATGGTCCTATAAGATGAAATATAAGAAATCTCTTCTCTGAAACAACCGTGTTAACCAAACCTTACAGGAATGATGCTGAGGACATGGTCATTCAGATTTTTTGGATATATTGTAATCACTGAAAAATGGTCACATAAGATGAATTATAAAAAAACCTTCACTGAGATAACTGTTCAGAATTGAAACAAACTCTAAATAATTGATGCTTAGAACATGCTCTTTCAGATTTGTTTCTTAAATTCTGATCAGGCCGATGACATTTGCTTCGAGAGATTTCATGTTTCTGAAAAATCGCCCCATAAGATGAAATATATATAAAAAAATCTTCTCTGAAATACTGATCAGAATTCTTTTAAACCTCATTGGAATAATGTTAAGAACATCCTCTTTCAGAATAGTTCATTAAATTTTAATCGGCGGATGAAATTAGCTCTACGGTGTCGTGTCATTGAAAAGTGATCCAATATGATGAAACCCAAAAAATCTTCTCTGAAACAACTGTTCAGAATTCATCCAAACTCAATATGGATGATTTTTGTAAGGAATGGTCTTCTGGTGGACCTCATTAAGATTTCTTTGTATTTGGCATTATGATGATGCATCATTGAAAAGGGGGGGGGGGGGGCCATCAGCGTGCAAAGCTTCTAGTTTACACAACTCAAACATTTCTTGATGAATTTTCTCAATGGTAAATGTTCCTCATGATTTGACCATGCACACATTTTAGCTTTATGGCAATATTATTCTGTAGCATGGAAAAGAGGCTTTCAGGTAAAATTCCTTGTAAAAGGAATCAAAATTTCGTGGATATTTTTTTAAGACGGTCATCCAATGAACATTCTAGTAAAATTTGATTGAAATCGTTCAGGAGGAGATGTCGTTCAAAGATTCCGGGCTCAAAATAGGCCCCGACCTGAAACTTTCGCTTACAATGTTTAAAAAGGGTCACCCAAAGTACATTCCGGAAAGTTTCATTGAAATCGTCCAATCGGTCCAGGAGAAGTTTTTAAGATTGTTGACGATGAACGACGCACGATCCTAAAAGCTCCCCTTGGGCACGTTATCCTCAGGTGAGTAAGAAAGATTATTGTTTTTCAACAAAGGGCAATTACTCAAACAATATGCCTGGTTCTATAGGTAGATTTTGAGCGGTGAGCCGTGAAATCTACCTTGAACGGTTAAATTTCCATGCTATTCTTTCAAAATAGATAAAACAGACATAACAAAGATACAAATTACCTTTCAAATGAAACTTAGTGCTTGTCTTAGATCTTACGGTTTACTCATAGACCTATGGTAATGGACTCAATGCCTAAGTCAGAGCTCAGTTTTGAAAATACTCCTATAGTACATGACACTTCTTCACAATTTCAAGTTCCTAGCACTTAATTATGCCCCCTTCGAAGAAAAGGGGGCATATAACTTAGCACTTGTCGGTCGGTCGGTCCATCGGTACGTCCGTATACCTATTTTGTCCGGAGCATATCTCAAAAAGCATAAAAGCTAGAATCATAAAAACTCATAGGTGGATAGATCTCATTGAGGAGAAGTGTAGTGCACAAGAACCATAACTCGACTTATCATATTTTGTGAGTTTTTGCCCTGTATTGACTGGCAAATGTTAGGCTATTGAGCTGCTTTAATGGGGGTATAAATGTTTTACAAACATTAAGTTATGGTTAGGAGGTGTGCTCGTGCAAAAAGTGAAGCTAAAATAAACAAAGTGCTGTCAGCACTGTAAGTCGGTCTTCAATGAATGAGTGGACAGACTGATGCATTTCAAACTTTCAAACTTGGATAAAGAACCATTTGAAATGAAAAAAATCAACGACCATTTAAAGTATATGATCAAACACTATTATGGGATCTAGACGGGATTCGAGAGAGTGGTTCAAGCAAACCCCTGTCTGTAACCAGATTATTTGAATTTAATATCTTGAAGTTAGCTAGCAGAAATTGCAAAATTAAGCCCTCCTCCACATCTCTCTATAAAGCAGGTAAGCAATTCCCTCGCAGGTACACATAAGTTTAGTCCAAGTTTACTTTAGTTAGATTACAATAAATACTCTGCTGTTAAGCTCATCAAGTCAACTAACCAACAGTTAATTGTGTTAAAACTAAATTGTTGATTTAATATTTAGAAAAAAACAGAAACTTAATTTAATCTAGCAATTATGTTTACAAAATGGGCATAATTGTATATGCCCTGTTGAGATAAAGACAGGTTGCAAAAATCATTATTATAGAATGGGCGAATTGTGGTAAAAGCAAATCGGCCTTGATACGGCCGACTAAAAGAACGGCAATAACTTAAAATAATAGACAAACTAGAGTTTCGGTTCTTTAAAACGGCTCATTTCCTTATTGTGATCAATACATTGTAAGTGTTTGAAGTTTCCAGTGGCAAGGACCTTTGGTTTAGGAGGTAAAAAGGTATAAAAAGGCCACAGAGAAATAACTCGGACAAAGGGCAGACTAGAGGTACCGTTCTTGTACATGACACTTTTCCACATTGTGATATACACGTGTAAACAGTTTTAAGTTCTAAAAACTTACTAAGCCGCCACCATAGCGCAGTTGGTTAGGCATAAGACTTCCAATCTGGAAGTCGTGGGTTCGATCCCCGGTGGCGGCAAATATCCTTTCCGACGTTTGTCTTTCACCAATGGGTAGATAATCGTAAACCTATGTGAAATAGCAGTCGGAGGCTAGGAAAGGATGTAATGGTAGTACTGGCGTGAGAAATACCAGGAATCCATTGTTAGGTGCTCCGGCCGCCGCGATATAACTGAAATAATGTTGAAAGCGGCGTAAAACCCCATTCAATCAATCAATCTAAAAACTTACGGTTGAGATATTATCCCGACAAAATTGTAAAGGCTAAAAATAATAATGGGTAATTACTAAAAAAGGACAAGCTAAAGTTACATGATTTTTTCACACTGACGTCAAAGAAGACGCCTCAATGAAAATTCTTGGTTTTTTTTTCTGTATGACATTTTTCATCGTTTAAAACATAAACATAGTCAAAAAAAAATTGCAACACTTTTGGTTGTTTTGTGAAAAAGTCAGTATTAATATCAATTTAGTGAGTTGATGTTAGACCGATAAGCTTATCGATTGGCTATCAGAATCAAGATTTTTTCTTAGCAGATCACCAGTTAATGCGTAGCGTGAGGTTTTATGCGTTTTACGTCGGTAGTTCCAATATACAAGCTACAGTCAGTCTGAAATTTCAGCTTTTCATCACTTTGAATTAGTACCAAAACAATTCAAAGAAAGCCGCTCAAATCATCGAATAGAACGGTGACAGGGCCATTAACGGAGGATGATCACACAACGGCATTTCTTTATTGTCAATTTTCTACGACGTCAAAGGTGTAAAAGAAGGGAGAAATGGCTCATGAACTTCCATATGATCACTTCAATTTAACCTGATAATTTGAAATCTGCCACGTCAGCTATAGATTCAGAAATTTGGAACACGTTAATCACGTAACGTCAACCAAACGTTTACATGCAGAAGATGCGTTATGGTATGAATGACAGCCAATTACTTCATATAACATTTTCTTAAATGCTTGTCGTTCCAGAGTGCTTAATATTGAAACGCAAAGCTGAAATCTGGACAAAAACTGACAGGCTGTGATATTTTAAATCCGCCCCTCGCGCCGTTTTGACTATGTTTTGTGATTGTATAGTCACCATTGGAACAAAGGAAAGCAACAATCTATTGATTAAACTCAATGTTTAACTTAATTTGACTTCAATATTTCTGCAAAAGAAATATATTTAGCGAAAGATATCAAGTGTTGCTAAACTTTTTTGACTAAGTATAGATTGGCTTTACTTAAACCCCCTCTACACTTTTCAAAATGATAAGATTTCGATTTCATTTTTTGTTGTTGTTTTTTGTTAATTTTGGTCTTAACATAATTAAAGGTAACCATGTTTTCGAGCATCATTCAATTTTGCGCCTTCTTAACTTTGTTGCTTCGATACAAAATTGCACGCGGGTCTTAGGCATTTGATAAGCCAGTGAGTCACGCAAAAATGTAGGAACATTATCACACGTTTTGTTACAAAGAAGCTAAAACGATTATTGAAATCGAATATTAAAAACTTGAAATGGGGACGATTCCAAAAATACGTTTTTAAGCTTTAAACTGAATTAGGTCTGACACTTGTTAAAACAGTTCGTTTGTAAACGTAAGCAGCAGATAATCTGGTAGACTTAGACAAAGTTATCCGCTTTTGACGTCTTTACGTTAAGATTACCGCTTCGGACAACGTCATTTACATTATCAGCGTTAGATTACCAAATCTTGTGCCAAAGCAAAGAAAGGGCTTGTGGACAATCAGTGAGTCAATAGCCATGGTTCAATGACTTGATGTTTTGATCAATATGGCCAAACCTGTAATTGTTTCAAAATAGGGGATTTTAATCATTGAAGCTGGATAAATCCTTCACAAATCTTGACTCAAGAACAGTTCTCTATTAGCTGGACTGCAATGAATATGTCGTTAATATGAAGTAAGAATTTTAGGAATGTGTCTTTTGTAAGAAAAAAAGCCATTTCTTTATGACTGAGGCGATTATATTGACGTCAGTATATAAGTATACACAGTTTCAAGTTCCTAGCAACATCGGCTTAGGATATATGCTCCAGGCAAAATTGTAAATAACCTATGGCAATTACTCAAATATGCAAGCTAGAGTTATGGTCCGTGTGAATGGTACTTCTCCACATTGTGATCTAAATGTGTATTTAGTTTCAAGTTCCTAGTACTTACGGTTTTAGGAGATATGCTCCGGACAGAGAATTAAATGTGAAAACAACAACAACAACAACAAATAGGCAAGCTAGAGTTAAGGATCAATTTTGCAGATATAACCCTGACATTTATGACTGACGGAGGGAATCAAGCAAACCAATAGTCCCCAAACCAGTAACTTGTGGGGGACTAATAAAGGTGGGAAGGTGTTTATCGACATTCTTGCATTATATTTAACCCTCGAACCCATTCTTGACCTTTTTTCTTAAATATTGAGTTTTAAGGGCTAGGACTGTTTAAAGTCAATAATTAAGGTTGGTATATAATTGTCTTTGCTTCTGGCATCATGTTGAACCTTGCCTCTGAACGTGACCTTCGGCCTACTTTCTAAAATATTGAATTAGCAGTTCTAGGACTGTAATAAATTGAAAAAAATACTATAAAAGGAGGAAGATACATGTGTATTTTCAAAACTGAGCTCTGGCGTAGGCGCTGAGTCCATTACTATAGGTAAATCGGGTATAAAAGAAAAGCAAATGATAGGAATTTAACCTGATCCCTTCACTGCAATTATGAAAGTGCATGTTTAAGTGAGCCTTACGTTTTAAGAAAAGCGATGACACTGGTTTAAAAGGTATACTTTATATTTTCTCATTGTGTTATTTTAACCTGTTTGATCTATTTCGAACAAATGGCACGAGAATCTATCAGTAAAAAGTTGATTTCACGGCTCACCGCGCAAAATATACCTATAGTTGTCTTTGATTCTTGCATGATATTGAATTTTTGACCCTGAGCGTGACCTTGTCCTAGCCTCTTAATTATTGAATTATAAGATCTAGAACTATAAAGGTTGGTTAATGATTTCGTTGGATTTAGGCATCATATTAAACCCTTAACCCTTACCGTGACCTTTGATATTGTTTTACCGTTTTCCGTCCGTCCGTTCGTTTGTCTGTTTGCAAACTGAAAAAATTAACTTAACATTGCCAATTACTTCAAGGCTACTCATGGTACAATGCTCATATTTGGAATGATGATAGACCTCAATAATACGCATCTACTGGTACCATGGTTTAGGTCATGTGACAAGGTCAAGGTCATCCGTCAAGGTCAAATTTCTAAAAAAATGGTCATTTCAGGGGCACTCGAGGTTCACAAACACAACTTGTTTAAATATTGAATTATAACATCTATGATTATATTCTTCTGGATATAAGTGTTGGAAGATGATTCTCACTGATTAACCTTTGAACCTGGCAATGACCTCTGGCCTACTTTCTTAAATTTAGAATAAAAGGGCCTAGGACTGTAAAGTAAATAGTAAAGGTTGGTAGACGATTGTCTTTGATTCTAGAATCATGTTTTATTTTGAAATCGACCTTGACATTTTACCTTCTTTCTTAAATATTGAACTAAATGGGCCAATAAGTATGTGTACGGCTGTTTTATGTCACATGTTAATTTTGGCAGAAGATTAACTTTGATTCTTGTATTCCCTATTTGAATCATTTACATAGACCTTGTCCTACTTCCTAAAATCTTTATTTACATTTTGACATAAAGCAAATTACTGATTCTACTGGTTTCCTTGGCGCTCCTTGGCATGTATTTCTTGATAGCTCACCTGAGCACGAAGTGCTAAAGGGAGCTATTGTTATCGATCGATGTCCGGCGTCCGTCTGTCCACCTGTCCGTCTGTCCGTCACGGCGTCAACTTTTTTCTTTAAACGACATCTCCTCCTAAACTTATGGGTCAAAACAACCAAACTTGGCAGAAATATTCCTTGGGTGGTCCCTTGTCAAAATTGCTCAGATGGAAAGGATCGAAAGGGGCATTAATGACAAATTTCTTGTTTACACTCTAGAAGCCACGAATATGGTTCAAGCTTCATGAAACTTGGTCAGAATGTTTGTAAGGTCATGAGGATAAAGTCTATAAAAATGGGAAGGATCCGTGCCATATCACGGAAAAAGGGGCCTTAAAGACAATTTCGTCAACAATTTCTTTAAACGACAACTCCTCCTAAACTTATGAGTCAAAATCAACCAAACTTGGCAGAAATATTCCTTGGGTGGTCCCTTGTGAAAATTGCTAAATTGGAATGGATCGGTGCCATATCACAGGAAAAGGGGCCTTAATGACAAAGTTCTTGTTTACACTCTAGAAGCCACAAATATGGTCCAATTTTCATGAAACTTGGTCAGAATGTTTGTTAGGTCATGAGGATAAAGTATATTGAAAATGGGAAGGATCCGTGGCATATCACGGGAAAAGGGGTCTAAATGACAATTTTGTCAACAATTATCTTTTCTTTAAACGACATCTCCTCCTAGACTTATGAGTCAAAATCAACCGAATTTGGCAGAAATATTCCTTGGGTGGTCCCTTGTTAAAATTGCTCAAATGGAAAGGATCCGTGCCATATCACGGGAAAATGGGCCTTAATGACAAATTTCTTGTTTACACTCTAGAAGCCACAAATATGGTTCAATCTTCATGAAACTTGGTCAGAATGTTTGTTAAGTCATGAGGAAAAAGTCTATTAAAAATGGGAAGGATCCGTGCCATATCACGGGAAAAGGGGCCTTAATGACATCTTTTTTTTTTATTACACACTAGAAGCCACAAATATGGTCCAATCATCATGAAACTTGGTCAGAATGTTTGTTAAGTCATGAGGATAAAGTGTATTGAAAATGGGAAGGATCCGTGGCATATCACGGGAAAAGGGGTCTAAATGACAATTTTGTCAACAATTATCTTTTCTTTAAACGACATCTCCTCCTAGACTTATGAGTCAAAATCAACCGAATTTGGCAGAAATATTCCTTGGGTGGTCCCTTGTTAAAATTGCTCAAATGGAAAGGATCCGTGCCATATCACGGGAAAATGGGCCTTAATGACAAATTTCTTGTTTACACTCTAGAAGCCACAAATATGGTTCAATCTTCATGAAACTTGGTCAGAATGTTTGTTAAGTCATGAGGAAAAAGTCTATTAAAAATGGGAAGGATCCGTGCCATATCACGGGAAAAGGGGCCTTAATGACATCTTTTTTTTTTATTACACTCTAGAAGCCACAAATATGGTCCAATCATCATGAAACTTGGTCAGAATGTTAGTTAAGTCATGAGACTGAACTCATTTGAAAATGGGAAGTATCCGTGCCATATCATGGGAAAACGGGCCTTAATGACAATTTTCTCGTAGGAGCTCCAAATGCCACAAATATAGTCCAATCTTCATGAAACTTGATCAAAATGTTTGCTAGGTCACAAGAAAGAACTCTGTTGAAAATGGGAAGGTTCGTGCCAAATCATAGGAAAAGGAGTCTGAATGATAATTTACTTGAAATATCAGGTGAGCGATTTAGGGCCCTCAGGGTCCTCTTGTTGAAAAATGTCACCAAAGAAACATTCTGGCAAAGTTTCATTTAAACTGTTCCAATAATTTAGGAAGGGGTGTCATTATTTAAGGTTTGAAAGAATGTTAAGAATTTCACCATTTCAAGAGTGATTTACGACTAAAATTTTATCGTATCGCAATCGTACTATTAAAATTGGCTTTCAAGAAACTTGTTTGAGTTTCAAGGAACATGTCGTATCGTGATACTTACAATCAAATTTTTGACACATTTAGACTAGTCGTACATTTTACTATTTTAATTTTTGCAAGCTTAGAAATTTCTCCGATTTAAATATACCTCTGACAGAGGTTTCTCCAATTATTCAATTTTGTACATGCCAATTGTCTAAGTGCATTACGTTGAAACAAATAAGTTATAACAAAAAAATGGATGCACCATCATGATGAAGTGTGATTTTGCTCTGCAATAATCGTGCGATTGTCGCAGAAATTTAACTTCATAGTATCAAGGTTCCGGGTTCGATCTCCGATGGCGGCACTCATTCTTTCCGGCTATTTGTCTCTCGCCGATGGGTTGATAATCGTAAACCTATGTGAGATTTTGATTTTGCAAGGTTAGAAATTTCTCCGATTTAATTATACCTCTGGCAGAGGTTTGTCCGATTATTCATCTTTGTACATGTCAATGGTCTAAGTGCATTACGTTGAAACAAATAAGTTATAACGAAAAAAATGGATGAACCATCATGATGAAGTGTAAACTGATCATTAACTTGCTATATTTATTTTTATGCCCCCGATAGGGAGGCATCATAAATTTGACTTGTCCGTCCGTCCGTCCGTCTGTCCGTCCGTCCGTCTGTCCGTCCGTCCGTCTGTCCGTCCGTCATTCCGTCCAAAAACTTTAACATTGGCCATAACTTCCTTATTACTTAACATATTCGCATCATACTTTACCACAACATTCCTTGGTACATTACCTTTCTGTAGGCACATACTTTGGTGACCTTGACCCCTGGATGACCTTGACCTTCAACATAGATTGGCCATAATTTAAAATCAAAGCGGTGTCGGGGGCATTGTCATCTTACAGTGACAGCTCTTGTTCTGAAACTATTTTTTCACTTGTGCTGGTCACTTAGATGCTTGTTAGAACTCTCAAAATAAATAAATCTCTGAATTGAAATTTGAATTTTGACTTGTTATCAAGATGGCAGCCAAATGGAATTCTGGATTAGTAAATAGTGTAAAGAGCCATAGTATTTACAGACCTCAACCTCATAATGATTTCAACCATTTTGTTCAAGGGCTGGAACCATTTTCTTTTTAAAAAACGGGTCAAGAAATCTAGTCATCTGATTTTATTTTTTTTCGTAAATTGAACTTGGCAGCCAGGAATGCATAAATGAAAAGTTGTGTTCAAAATAAATTGTCATTCTGAAAGATTTTTTAAGGCCAGATAAGCTGATTTCTTCATTGATTCTTCCAGCCAAGGCATTATATATCAATAATATATTGGCTACACCTTGTAATCATTGAGATTTTTCGAAGATGAACATGGCAGCCAGAATCTCCATACAATTTACAAGCTCAGCATACGCATGATTTCGACATATCCATTAACATATCATTTCTAAGCTAATAGATCTGGAAAAACAAAACATGCTCACACTTTAATTTGAATTTAAAATTGTTATAAAGATGGCAGCCAAGTGGGATTCTGAAAGTCACGCAGAAACCAACTAAAACCTTTGAATAACTAACCGCTTGGTGCATAGTGCATGTCTTTGGACGTTCATATCACGTACCTCTTTTAAATTTGGTGAGAGAGCTGAGAAAAGAAAGTTCAATAAAAAGATGTGATCTATATTTTCATACGATCAGCAGTCTTTGAGATATGGCGTTAGTCCACGGACTTCTGGAACACCCCTCGTAAGTTGAGCTCTCTATAAAAGAATATATTGTTCCTAGTTGATTTTGAATCTGAGATCATGCTTTTTATGCCCCCGATAGGGAGGCATCATAAATTTGACTTGTCCGTCCGTCCGTCTGTCCGTCCGTCCGTCCGTCATTCCGTCCAAAAACTTTAACATTGGCCATAACTTCCTTATTACTATCAAAGCGGTGTCGGGGGCATTGTCATCTTACAGTGACAGCTCTTGTTTGAAACTTGGATGGATGAAAGCCTTTATCGTGTGAATTTTTGTCGTGAAACCCAAAATAAAGTCAGAAAGTCAGAAATGTGAACAATAATGTATTTCTCTAAATGAAACAAAATTAAAAAAATGCCTTTACCTTTTTAATATTCAAGAAAGCAGCCACAAATGTGTCAGTTTATTTTAAGCCCTATATATAGTATTTGCTCTAGATTTTGCTGTAGAACTTCCCTTTTAAAGATGCAGACTATTCATCGGAATCTTGTTTTGATGTTGATTACAGTACAAGCTAAAAAAATTAAAATATAATGACACATCTGAACAGAGGAAAAGTTTCAAATGTTAAGCACAGTTAATTTGTTTGACCTAGACCATTGCACAGTGTCTGACTCAACCATAGGCACAATGGTTCGATCTCCGACCAACGCAAATATCGTATGAACGTGTGTCAACCATTCCTCAAAGCAGCACTTTTACTGAAATACTGATAAAAGTGGTAGTAAACCCTATTAAAAAAAAAAAAAAAAACTCAAATGATTTTGCCGATGCCCCTTTACCTTACATTTCTTTGGTCATTAAGCTTTCTGCCAAACTCAGACAAACATTAAATTTTAATTAGTAATTAACAAAGTTAATAATAATTGTAAACGTGGAATGACAACCAATAAGTTAAGTACTAATTCTAAGATTACAACATTCTCAATGCGAGATGACTGCCAGTCATAAAAACGAAATTTGATTATATCCAAATACATGTATACTCATTTGATCAGGAGGGGGCATCATACACTCCTCGAAGCGATATCGCGAATTAAGGTATGGAATTATTCATTTGACCTCTGTAAAGCAGAACCAAGATGTAAATATGCGTTTTTCTTTGGTCAGCATGCTATTTATGGGTAAATTTCAAGATGGCAGCCAAATAACTTATGTGTAAGAAACCCTTTTGTAGATATCCTTCCACATTTGTATCTAAATTTTATGACTCAAACATCTGTTTTTGAATTCTTTAAGCCATCATTATAAATCATGGTCAATCAGAAAATCATAAGATTCTTATTTCGAGATGACAGCCAGTTTAAAACACAAAAATGTCTCTCTTTTTCTTTTAGTCTGTGGACCAGTAAGAATCACCATATCCACTAAGGAATGTCGAAGAGTGATTTTTACTTGTTCAATGGACCTTTCTGAGCCTAAATAAGGACGTTTACATTATTTATTTTGGGGTATGACTTCATATAAAATTACAAGGTCTAAGTGGTCAACGTAAAGATATGGCTAAAGATGATGTCGTCCGAATTCCTGGCTGCCATCTCAAACTAAAAAAAATACATATACAATCAGCTTGATGACACGAGGATGAAAAGAGAATAAAATTTGATATGAATTAAAAGAAAATGAGAAAAACTCGATTTATATTTAATAGTTTATTAAAGTCTCATTCACACATATATATGCATTTTTACAAATGTACAAATGAATAAAACTACAGCATAAAAGAATATATGTGACCATTCTTATTTAGAATTATAAGAGACTATTTTTACGCAAAAAAATAAATTGGCCAACCAAGCAAAAAAGACAATTTTCGCTATCCAATCATTTAAACATAAATTTGGAAGGTTCAATTATCAAGATCATTTTAGACTGTTTGATAGTATGGTGAAACCTATTCTACTCTACGGCTCAGAATTATTTGGAACCGAATTTTCCGACGAAATAGAAAAAGTACATATTCAATACTGTAAAGAATATTTAGGTATAAATAAATCAGTAAACGATTGCATGGTCCTTGGCGAGTGTGGTAGATTACTACTGTATGTATAGTCCGTTTGACTTCTATATGGACCAACCTTTTCATCAATTACATAAAATTGCGTTTGAATAAAGGATTTGTATGTAGTGAAATCTTAATTTCAGCTTAATACCATTCCAAAAAATATTTTTTGAAAATAAAATGATTTCAAAATAATGATTTTGTCTATCTAGTTAGTGTTAATATTTTCGCATTATCCGTTCTTAAACACGAGGGGTGATGGAGGCTGTTCAATAGTAAGAAAATGTCAACATATATTGTAAAAACACGTGGTTTTATACTAAACTTTTGACAGATGAAATGCCCATCATTCCTTATTTGGACATGCTAATTAGCATATCGACGGTCATGTCATCCTAAACTTAAACAGCACGTAATTTTACCGTTAGTACTCGCCTTTTCATCAAGTTTTCCTCGTGAAATTCCCAACTACTTCGTTTAATAATGCTTTTTGATTGGTCTTTACATGTAAATATAGGGTTCATCTCAGAATGAATAAAATCAATAATCAATTATCTGGTCAAACAGTTTCTGAAGAAAGAGAGAATTTACACAGATTTGATGTCCAACGATAGCAAAAATCTTGGACAAACTTAATTATTTTGAAAAACTCGATTTTATAGTAATACAATTCACTTAAAATCTTACTCTTTTGACTCGGCCCCTATGCAAATCAGTACTATTTTTTGTTATACAATTCGCTGTTCCGTTTAATACAGTAACACGTAGGTATGAAATGCTGACAGTTAACATGTAGACGGACGGACAAAATCATTATTTTACATTCAAAAATTCTGAAAAACAAAATTCGTCATGGTATTAGCTGTAAAAAATGATATGACAAGAAAAATATGCGTTTCATTAATTAATTTCAGAGATTTTCAGCGAAATATTGGTCCATATAGAAGTCAAACGGACTATAGAGTATTATTACAAATCTATAAAATATTGGACCAAGCTTATTCATATGCCAGCTTATCGATTTCCAGGTAATTGCTATAAAATGATAAAACATTTGGATGACATAGGACGCAAAACTTGGGCATCATCAATAAAGCAACTATTATATCATTATGGATTCGGAGTTGTTTGGTTATCACAAGAAATCGGAAATACAGAATTATTTCTATATGAATTTTCACAACGTCTAAAAGACTGTGCAACCCAAAACTGGAGAAGTAAAGTGAATAGTTCAAATCGTTGCTCCATCTTTATGAACTTTAAAACACTACTAACACCTGAAAGGTATATTACCATGGGTTTATCATACCAACTAAGAAAAGCTCTAGCTTGTTTCCGATGTAGTAGTCATACATTTAATATTGAAGTAGGCCGGCATTAGGTATCGACAAAGATGATAGGATTTGTACTTATTGCTGGGATATTTATAATATTTCCGCCATAGAAGACGAAGTTCACGTTTTCTTCCATCGCCCGCGTTTCTCCGAGCTTCGTATCAAATATCTTTATAGCTGGTTCTCTTGTAATCAAACAGCAGATGACCTCTACCACCTTATGTCCTCAAATAATAGTCTTGTTATAAGAAAAGTTGCAATATTTGTAAACGAATTACTGCAAATGGAAAAAAACTGAATTTAATTGTCTGATATTCAATTTGTGAACCATTTAAGTTTAAGCGTGACTTTACGTAGGTCACTGAGTCAATTTTTTATATTTAATAGCATGGCATATTAGCGATATTTATTTGAGAAATATTTCTAATTCTTTCATTTATCAATTGACATATGTATATGAAGGATTTTGTATATGGCAACTCTGTTAAATATCTGTTTGTATAAACTGTGTTTGTATAATGGGCCGGTGAACTGTACGTACTTATATGAAAATAAACTGTAAACTGTATTTGGTAACACTACCATTAAAAGAACCGATCCCTTCTCTATGTACATACATGTTCAACTTTCTCTCTGTATCTCTCTCTTTCTTTCACTCTTCCTCAAAACACACACACACGCACGCACGCAAGCAAGCCCGCACGTCCGCACGCACACACACACACATGCACCCATACACACCCACTCTTTCACTCAATCATATTCTTCACATTATTACACAGCCGCCGTCATAGCGCAGTTGGTAGCGCGTCGGACTGTCAATCTAGAGGTCCCGGGTTCGATCCCCGACGGCGGCACTCCCGACGGCGGCACTCATTCTTTCCGACTATTTGTCTCTCACCAATGGGTTGATAATCGTAGACCTATGTGAGATAGTAGCTGGAGGCTAGGAAAGAATGTGGTGGTTGTACTGGTGAGAGAAATACCAGGAAACCATTGTTAGGTGCTCCAGCCGCCGCGATATAACTGAAATAATGTTGAAAGCGGCGTTAAACTCCATTCAATCAATCAATCAATCAACGGCGGCACTCATTCTTTCCGACTATTTGTCTCTCACTTATGGGTTGATAATCGTAGACCTATGTGAGATAGCAGCTGGGGGCTAGGAAAGAATGTTATGGTTGTACTGGTGAGAGAAATACCAGGAATCCATTGTTAGGTGCTCCAGTCGCCGCGATATAACTGAAATAATGTTGAAAGCGGCGTTAAGCTCCATTCAATTCAATTCACATTATTACATGACAATTATTCAATACATGAACAAGATTCAATATGCAAAAGCAAAAAACATGTAGACATCGTCAATAGGCTCTCGAGGGCCTGTTTGGAATTTCAGATTTTTAGCTCGGCTGTTTTCGGAGAAAACCCGAGAACTTGCTATAGCCTCCGTGTCGTTGTCGTCGTTGTCGTCGTCGTCGTGAGAAAACTTTGACATTTTGTTATATCTCTGGTTTTACTGAAGTCATTCACTTGAAACTTGGCAAACATGTCCACCATCAAAAGAGCAGCCTATACTATCAAGGGGAATAACTCTAGATGCATTTTGTGCAAATTATGCCCCTATTTCGACTTAGATTTTTCCCACAATCCAGCACTCGACAGCCGAGCGTAGGCACCCTTAGGCGGTGCTCTTGTTTTTTCTATAATAAGGAACATAGGTGCACATTTAGAGGGTGTATAAGAAACCTAAGAGACTTAATTGGCGACATCCTCATGCTAAGATTTAGTAAAATAGAAATACACAGTTTTAAAAACTTTTGAGACTTAATTTTTTTTAAAGAACAATTTGTCAATTATTTATTAAGAAACAAATTACGACGCTTTAAACGTCATGGCAGGTTTTTGCACACGTTCTTATCAAACGTGAGTGACTAAATAGTGTTTTAATTTTACCCTCATTTGATCTATTCTCGAAAATAGGTTCAATAAGTTTAGCAGTTTCAATAAGGTTTTCTCTTAAATCAGTATAAAGGTGACAATGAAGGATAACATGAATTTCGTCCTCAATATTAAAACAGAATTGATACAAACGTTCAGCAATGGGTAACCTTTCGTACCGACCAGTTTCTATTTTTAATGGTGCAACACCACATCTAAATTTTGAAAATGCAGCCCTGTGCCTCGTTGGTAAAATAACTTTACAATGGTCTTCAACACCAAAATCACTTTCAAATAGCCTGTAAGTGCGTAATTTATTTGAACCATTACCTGTAATGCTAGTTTCACGTTGTATAGATTGTCTCCAATCTGTAACGAAACTTGATTTCAATTCGTTTTCGATATTTTTTGTAAGGAAATATTTTGACAATGGCTCGTTTATGTTTAAAAGGTTATTCAAATTACATGTGCGTAACGTCTTTGGAATATGGAAGAACCAGTTTTTGCAGGTAACGCCGGCAACCGAATTAAACCATTGAGCCAGACATTTATTAATACGCGTAACAGGCATACATGACAGTCTTGACCAATATAAACTTATAGACTTCCACTGCCTAACAAATGGAGGAGTCCAACCCATATCCCCAATTACTGCCGCATTTGGCGTATATTTTCCAACTCCAAGAAAGAAGAACATAGCACGATTTTGGACGGCATTTATGCAAGAAAATTACTTTTATCCTCAAATCGCTGCTCCATAAGATATAATTGGCCAAACAAAAGAATCATATAAACGACTAAAAACATCATAAGGCATACTACCCATTGATCTAAAATGAGCAATGAGTAAACCAAGCGCACGACTCGCACTTTGGGCGACTGCTTTGGCTGTCACTTCTAAATCTAAATGCTCGTTTAAAACAAGACCTATATATATATATATATATATATATATATATATATATATATATATATATATATATATATATATATATATATATATATATATATATATATATATATATATATATATATATATATATATATATATATATATATATATATATATATATATATATATATCAACTCTTTCTATTCGATTTTCACCAATATAAAAGGGAAGTTGGTACTAGGGACTGATACAGGACGAAAATGCACTACTTGGCTTTTATCAAGGTTTATTCTCATAAAATTTAAGCAATTATGTAAACTATGTAAATTCCTATTCACAGTTCAATGTTGCGAAACAATCAACCGTTCTGTTTGGCAACCATCTTAACTGACAAACACGAATTGTATTATCAATTTAAATACTGGTGTTTGCTTTCTCAGAAAACGGCAAGTTAGCAGATTAATAGTAATATTAGATACATGTATAAAGGTCATTTAACATTTGTAGTTATCCAAAATGGTATTATTCCCAATTCTGTAATCCTGGCTGCCATCTAGATAAAGAATTCAATTTACAAGTGGGGATGATGCTATCAATCTAACTTGAAATAGACATGAGTGCAGCTATAATTGATCCAATTCCAAAGTTTGGTTTGTCATAAAGAATATATACTGAGCGACTTTTAAAACGCAACAAAGTAAAATTGAGTTTAGAGCACGGAAAAGTTGATTTGCTTTTACTAAATTTAGCTATAATCATACAAAGAAGATACTCTGTTGAATCGACCTTATCTTTATTTGATCAGACGCTTTGGTTAGTTCCGCCATAGCAATCTACTTTCATCGTCGATTTATTTAACAAATCAGAAGTGTGTAAGGTAATTGACGATAGACATTTCAAAAACCGTTTAAAGAAATAAAATCAACTCATTCACTTTGAAAAATCTGAACTCTAAAACGAGTTTGTCAAAACGGAAATTGTTCCCAAGAATCAGAACTTTGTTATAATTGAGTAGACTGAAAAGATATTGATTTAATCCATCAATATTTTAACATTTGTAAGGTAGGGCCTTGCCAATAAGGAGTTTCAGAAGATTTTACGTGTTAAAATGACGTTAGCGTCATGCCGTAAACACGTCAAATTGTCATCTCAGTTCTAAACGACAAGTAAGGGATAAAAAGCGCCAAAAGACTTTGTTTGCCAAATCCGCATTCACATGATCAACTTTGTGGTTCTACGAAAGGAATGGAAAAGCAAGTAAGTGACGTCATTTCTGGTCAAAAAGACGTCGTTTTGGTGTCGTCTATGGACCACACTTGCTAAAACGGAGTACTGATGAATTATTTGACCCCTTGTTTTATTCAACTTAACTCTGAAATGTGTTTGACTTTTGCTTCATTTGAAAAGAAATAATCGTCCAAACAGTAGGGCTATGGAGAAATTTTAATTTTCGTGGGTATGTTTGAAATTGTCACCAAATTGGGAATACAAAAGAATGTTTCAAAATGACATTGATGTTGGGTTAAAGGTGACTTGTTAAGGTAACTAAATAGTTATATTTTAGTCCGAGTCTTTTCACTTATATTCTAATTTTGATGATGTTTTTAAGTATTGCGTTTTTTAAGTCGCTCAGTATATTATTCTCTAAATGCCGTGTAATTTTACTGTTTGGCTGCCATGTTGTCTATAATCGTTATTGTTTCTTTTCTTTATGGGTCACTTTCATCATTATACTTAAAAGTATGATCTTTACGACAAAATTAAGCTCCAAAACGGATAAAAACCTGTCAACAAGATAAATAAAGTGGCAACATGTACTCGTTCAAGGGGTCCTGGCTGCCATCTCGTTTTTCTCAAAATGCTCAATGATGACAAGGTGTCATCAGCCAGAGTCTTGATGAGTAATACTTGGGCTACAAGAATCAGCCAAGAAAAAAACTTTATACCACACTACTAGGTTCAAGTAAAATATGCCATTTTCTGTCGGACTTCATCTTATGCAGCATCCTGCAGCAAATTTGTACTTGTTGGGATAAATTCACCATTTAGACGTCTCTTACGGCTACGCTACAGATTTAAAAATTAAGGAAAAAGTTCATTTCATTTTCGCAGCAGGTAGGCGAGTACAATTGTGCGTAATTTCTTATTGCTGTTTTATTCAACTTTTGTCAGTTTCCGACTTACAAATACGAGAAGTAGTCAATCGTCACCAATTAAATTACGAAGTTTATAATAAAATAAACGCTTTCGATAGCTTGTAACGGATGCAGATACGATCTTTTCGAGTCATAACAGCGACGTGCAGGATTTTATAATCTGTGAAAACGAAGAATAAAGCAATATTCTAAGACTCCAAAATCATTATTAAACACTTTTATTTGTCAAGTAGTTTCAGTTGCCTTCGCCCAAGTCTGTGTTTGGCAGTCTGTGTTTGGCAGTCTGATTATCTCATTAAAATCATCTCTACGAAATCACTACGCTATCTCTCCGTTACGTAGATCTGAGGACGAACCGTATGAGGTCATCTTCAATGACCCCGGAATTTCCGTGCCACTACGAAAGAGCGTATTAAAAACCGTCCAATCAACGAAGGCGTTATAAAAATAACTTTGACATCGATAAAGCAAATGGCGACACTCGATATCTGTCACTTCAAAAATAAAAAATCACAAGTAGAGCTCTAAAAATGTCAAGAATTTGAGAAGATTGGTATATTTGACAACAGTTCGACGGAGGTTTTCTACCAGGTAAGACTAAGATGATCGATTATTCCTTGACTGGCCGATCAAGCCTCGACCAGGACCGGGTTAACTGTCAGAAGTTTCAAAGTCAACCCGGGTCGATACTTTCCTTTCAACCAATAAAGTCGAGTCTTATCAGGAATAGTGGGTTGTTCTATTTATAAACTGTGACCAGGGAATTCCCATTCTACATAGGCAGATCTAGAGGTGATAGGGCATGGCATCTAGAATCACATTAATTCTTATCGGAGATTCTTGAAGTTATTTGGTAGGCGACTTAAAACATCTCAGCTACAACTGAATTCAAGCTGTAGCTGCAATGACTATGCAGTCCATTGACAATAGATTGAGTTTAACTATACAGATTGAGTAAAACTTATAAGGCTGTTGGCCACCTTTATTGTTTTATTATTTTGTTATGAAAAACATTCTTAAATACCCATCAATAGCAGTTCAAATTAGGAAGTAGGGTCACCCCCTCCCCCCCCCCCCCCAGTTATCTTGCTCAGAATCTATAATGTAACTGGAGTGTTTTCTGTTGTACCCCCACCCCAGGATTTCCATGAAGGGGGTTGGAACATACAAAAAGGGTTCGTTGTCCTAGTATAACAAGATTTGAACCTGTTGCTGGCTGACCCTATGACAAACCCATATTATGAAAACTCTAAATTTTGCTTTAAAAAAAATCCCTTTTTTAGACATATTAAAAAGACTGCCCTCAGATATTGTTCCACAAAAATCAAGAAGACATACAGTGTATGATATGATCAGCACAGTGCAGGCTGATCTTAGTCTTTACCATGATATGACTGTAAGATTTTTAAAAGTGATATAAACCTCATTCAACCAGACAAACAGTTGTACTCAGTAATCTTAAATATCTGTACATAGTTCTGACATTGTTGTCAATCATGATTTTAGAAATTTGCTATGATTTGACAATCTTTTGTTATTCTCTTGAAATTTTGAAAATTCTTTTTAGGAAGGAATGGTGTAACTTGCCTGAGAGATATGTATTCTGATCTTATTCCGTGAATTGAATATTTCTTAAGTTGTAGGGAAAACGGTTTATAAGATCTATATTGAATGTGTAAAACAACAACCACAATATATAATTGTGTAAAAATCAAATAAAGTATTTTGTACAAGATAGAGGAATCATGCAATGTGATTTAATAAAGTTTAAGTTTGTGTTTAAATGTACATGAATAAAAAGTTCTCTTCTTGAGATAAATACTTTTAATGATAATGATATATTGTTACATTAGCTTTTGGCAGAACAGCCGCCTTCATCTGGTGAATCCTGCAAATTGAATCGTTATGTCTAAATGTACATATAAATATGTACTCTTTTGTGATGGGCAGCAGGGAGACTGCCCTGTGTTCAAGATTGCAAAATTGCTGGTTTTGATACATGAAATAGACATGCTACCCTAGATAATACAGGATACCATTAATGAACAGGTCATAATAAGCACTTTGATATACTGAGATACTGAGTGGAGGGCTCAGGTTTTCACAAGCAGTAGCTGATTTCTAGTCAACTGCCTTATAAATTCCATAAGTACATGTATCAACTTAAGAATTTGTCAAGATGGTTGATATTCAAGAAATAAAAGCCACACACATGTATATGTATTTGTTTGTAACTGCACTTGGCATGTAGAAAGCACATTATAACAATCATATTAAGAACATGCATTTTTTCATTTTTTCAAACTTACTCAACTTAGGATATAACCTATTTAGTTCTCAATAAAAATAGTTTTTGCCTAGTCCTGAAAAAAAATCTTGTTTTTATTTTCAGGGAATAAATGGAGATGGTGAAAATGAATTTAAGACAAGCACAGAAAGCACATGATTGTGGTCTATATATGGCTTTACTATTTCACAATATATGACTCCTAGGAGAAACACAAGAGGATGTCCACAGATTCAGGTGCTTTATAGTGAAGTTGAAAAGAAGAAAAATATGAACATTTCTTACAAAGTTACTTTTAGAGTTATCCCTCTTGAAAGTATGGAATGCTCCTGTGAAAGTGAACACTCATACAACGGAAAGGATTTTGTAGCATTTGGATTCTCAGATAATACAAAGAGACAAGTGATAATATGTGCTTTACCAAATTAATTATAGACCTCTAATTAGAGATAAGAATAAGTCTATAAGACTTAAGCTGAGCATGAAAGTGACCCATGTGCTCTATTGTAATAGATCAATGTCTGGCATCTGTCTGCCCTTCTGACTGTCAACAATCATAAAAAAGATTTTTTACTATTTTTCAAATCAACCACATTTCAAAAGTATGACTCTTAAAAATACTTCCAAGATTTTGAATCAGGGCAAAAATGGTATATAAAAGTAGGTCAAAAGGTCAATTCTAATCTTCACTTCTGAGGTCACAATTTTAGCCCAAGCTTTGTCAAACTTTGTCAGAATGTTTATTTTGGTGATGTCAAGGCAAGATCATTGTGGGTAATGAAGTAGGTCATCAGGTCAAATCTTAGAAAAATATAATTTTTCACTGAAGGGGTCACAATATTGGCTTAATCATTATCAAAACAAGCCAAAATTTCAGTCTTGATCATTATTAGTTCAAGATCAAAAATAGATGATACCAGTTCATATTTTAATTCTTAGACAAAAAACTATTCTTGCTTTAGAGGTCACAGTAAGGTCCAATAATTTTCAAATTTTACCAAAATGTTTATCTCACTGTCCTAGGTCATTTTCAAAAATAGTTAAGCTCCTGTCAAAAAGTATGTCACTAGGTAAAATATCAGAAATATGTTTTCCCCATTTTGATTGTATCTCAACCAAACTTCACAGAAATTAGCCTTATGACAAGCACTTTCAAAGCACTTCAATGCAATGAAGTCAATGATGAATGTTGCTTGCCATACCAAACTTCCAAGTGAAACATGTTTTAAAAATCATCCTAATCATTGTAATCCTAGAGTTTGATATTTAGCTTGATATCACCTATTGGTCCTCTAGTAAAATTGCTCAAATTACATGTATTGCTTTGACTGGAAAATTAGCCCTGTGGGATCTTAGTTTTACAAGGGAAATGTTTAGAAATCTTCATCTGAAAAACTCTAGAGCCCCTGTCTTTTGATATTTAGCATGAAACATTATCTGAAGACCTTTTACAAAAAAAAACAAAAAAAAAAACACTTACTGATTTTACAAAGATCACCATTTGACTCCTGACAAAACATTTTGAGATCAAAATCTGCCCTATGTTGTATTATTTCTTAGTTTCTGGGATTTCTATCAGATAAAGATCAAGAGAGAAATCTTGAAAAAGCTTTCCCTCCCAAACATTGTTTTATATCATGCAAGAGAATTGTCTTCTGTGTTTGTTACTAAAATGAACAAATCATAATCTTTACTTCGAACTGGAGATGAGTGTATGATGTTTGGCCTCATTCTAACACATAGATGATAGAAGAGAAGGTTCAAAATTGTTCTTGCTTTTAAGCTTTATAATAGTTCTGAAATCTTCAATATTGACATTCAATGTTGTCTACCATTTTGATTATATACAATATATAAAATAAGTTAATGTGTTCAATGAATAGTACTTATAGCCCTGTGTTGTAGGTTTACAACATAACCTTGTTAGTTTAGTAGCTCAGCCAAACTCACCCAACATTGTGGCATGCATCATTTGTTGTCCCAAACCAGTGGATGGGAATCTAGTGGCTCTAATGAAATATTGTGGTTTGACTTGTGCCCCCATGGGCCATAGGCTGACCCCCACCACAATATAACTGCAGTGTTGTTGAAAGTGGTGTTACAATCAATTCAAATAAACTTAACACATGTATTAAATAAAACAGTTTAACAAAATGAAATTAACTTTCAAAATCAATTAAGAAATTAAAATATGAAAAGAATGCTTTTACATTCATGGAGGTATAAGACTAAGACCTTATCACACTGATTTCAGATTCACATTTTACGTGTGATAAGGTTTCTAGCTTCATACCCCTGAAATGTAGATTAATGTTATTTTGTTAATTTTCAAAAATACTATGAGGACAATCATGCTCAAAATCTTATTCATTTAGGCATGAAAAGAATTTTTTTGGGGGGGAGGGGGGGTCAATGAAATTGTTTGAATTAAATATTAAACAACCCATAATTGTACTCTGTATTTTCCCTCTTCAGTAAAAAAATGAATATCTAACTATCTTTCAAAAGTAATCTTATTTATGTTATACATAACACTAGTCAACATAGAAAGAGGGTGACAAATACCAAACTGAATGTTTGTTTTGTTTGTTTTAAATGGAAAGCAAGTACCCTTTATAGGAGTAAAAGTTTGTGAAAGGAAAAAGTTCCTAGCTCTGTCTAAACAAGAAAATTATCAACAAGAAAAGACCCCTTTTCCCGTGATATAGCATTATTTCAAAAATTTTCTCCTTTTGTTGCAATGATTTCTATCTTGTTTTACACTTGCATCTGAACATATAGTGCCCATGAGCTAAGCCTTGTTCAGGAAGTTAGATTAACACCATTGATAGGGTTTCAGTCATGGGGTTTTAAGTTTATTGAATTTTGGGTCAAGCAGCCAACATATCTCCAACCTTCAGCAAAGACATCACATTTTTTGTCTACAAATGATAAGTAGTAATAAAAATATTTAAGAAAAGTCATAAATCTGCCACCTGATAACTGAGTTAATGGTGAAAGTGGTGTTACATCCCATACAAATAAATTAATAATGAGCTAATAGTGACTTTGGGGATCTAATTAGTATTCTTTTATCATTATTTGTTGTCTGTTGTGGCCTATAACTACATATTGAACAATTGAATTGAATTGACTTGATTACTAAATATACATATTTTCAATTCATTTATTAATTGGTGTCCTTTAGGTCAAGTTGAATTACATTTTTTTTCAAAAATAAAAATATTTGTATGGTCATTATAATAATTGTGCTTGTGCTTATTTTCAAAATCAAAAGTCATTGAGTCCTTGACTGAGAATTTCTAGGGATCAAAATGTTTGTTGAAAGGGTCAAAGTAAAAAAAAAAAAAAATGAGCAGATAGTATTTGAATATTCCTTAGTTATACTGGTTGACTCCTGGTAATTTAAATTCATTCATTCATATCTCTTTTAGAGATAAGATAAAAAGATATGAAGGAGTCATTTAGTTTTACATTTATAATATACAGTAGCTAGTATCAAGATTTGATTTGATTCGATGGAGTTTTATGCCACTTTCCACATTTTTTCAGTTATATCGTGGAGGCTGGATCACCTAGCAATGGATTCCTGGTATTTCTCTCACCAGTAAAACCATCACATCTTTTCCTAGCCTCCAGCTGCTATCTCACATAAAAGCTAGTATCATGATGCAATACTGAGAATTGTAAGGGATAAAATGACCCAAAGATAGAAAGTTTTAAGGGGTTATGGAAACATGGAAAATGTATGGATGTCAATTACATGCTGTCTATAGTTAAAACATTATGCATGACACTCCATTATAATATGACCTACCTTGAGGGAGCGAAAAGACCCTGTTGAATATTTTTGATATTACACAGGTGTTATTACACTAGTGGAATAACAATGCAAATGAGCTCAGAGCAAATAGCAACACTATTTAGTGACTGTGTAAATGATGCCATAATGTATATATTGTGACATCAGTTTCAAACTGTTATCATTTTAGAGGAAAATAGAAAAATTAAATTTCAAGAATTTTGACGATTGTAAGTAACGCAAATTCGGGTCATATAGAATATCAATTTGTGCTCATAAAAAACGAAATTTACAAACTCTTTGTTTTTATCTGTTTATGGATGACTTGTTTAATAAATTCAGTACTCATTCAAGATCCTCTTTTTATCTTCTGACTGTTATTTATCTGCTGAAATAATAACTTGCTCATTTATTTGACCATTTTAAGCTCCACTGGACTAAGTCCAGCTTAGCTTATGTTGTTGCGGGTTTTCAGTCATTAGTCCATGCCACAACTTTTCATATAAACATCCCTGGAATGCATGAAGAATACTGGTTGCCGTGAAAACAAAGTGAACATTCTTCTAAACCATAAGGAATAGAGCCTTGATTTTTGGCATGTGACATTGTCTGATGGGCCTTTACTAAAGTACTTCAAATATGACTTTATCTTGGAATTTAGCCCTATGTTGTTGGATCTTGGATTTTACATAGGAACAAAGAGGGAAAAAATTTAAAAAAATCTTCTTCTTCCAAGACATGAGGCATAGAGCCTTGACATATTAAACAGGCATCAATGTGGATCTAAATACCTAAGATTATATCTCTTACTTTAATATTGGCCTTTGTTGTGGACACTCAAAAAATACAGAAAAATAAAGACGGATATCTTAAAGATATCTTGTAGAAGTTTGATATTTTTGCATAATGGTGTATCTTATGTAGGTTGTGAGTATAGCCCAATATTTGTTGACCTTCATTCAAGGTCACAGTTCAAGGTCAAATGATCAGTTATACTTTGGAGAATATCTAGCCTCTGTCATAGTGCAGTTGGTAGTGTGTCGGACTGTCAATCTAGAGGTCCCAGGTTCGATCCCCGACGACAGCCCTCATTCTTTCCAACTATTTGTCTCTCATAAATGGGTTGATAATTGAAGACTTATGTAAGATAGCAGCTGGAGGCTAGGAAAGGATGTGATGATTGTACTGGTGAGGGAAATACCAGGAATCCATTGTTATGTGCTCCAGCCGCCGCGATATAACTGAAAAAATGTTGAAAGCGGTGTTAAACTCCATTCAATCAATCAATCTGGATCATATCTCATATATTTGTGGTCTAATTTATTAATCATTTACATGCTTGTGCAACTTGGTGAAGTTGTGTGCATATTGAAAAAAATTGTGACTTGAGATTAAAGTCAGGATCACTGAAAAATTTCAATTTGAAAAATCTTATTATCTAGTGCATATCTTAAAATATTTTTGGATTAATTTCAAAATAATTTCAAATGATTTTGCAACTAGGTGAGATGTTTTCATGATGCAAGATTTAGTCACTGATTTTCAAGACTTAAAGGTCAGATTTCTAGCACAACCCCTTTTCATATCATACCTTCCTTCTTTTAGCTCACCTAATCACAAAGTGCTCAAGGTGAGCTATTGTGATCGAGCTGTGTCAGGTGTCCAGTAGTCCAGTCGTCCAGATATCCATCAACATCTTGTATGCACGTTAGAGGCCACATTTTTGGCCCAAAAGTCATGAAACTTTGTCAGAATGTTTGTCTCCATCAAATCTCGGTCAAGTTCAAAATAAGGTCAAGTGGGGTCAAAAATGGGGTCAAGGGGTCAAATCTTAGAAAAACCATATGTGCACATGAAAGTCCACATGTTTGGTCCAAATGTCTTGAAACTTGGTCAGAATGTTTGTCTCCATCAAATCTTGGTCAAGTTCAAAATTGGGTCAAGTGAGGTATAAAATGGGGTCAATGGGCCAAATCTTAGAAAAACCGTGTGTGCACTCTAGAGGCCACAGTTTTGGCCCAAATGTCTTGAAACTTGGTATGAATGCTTGTCTTTATCAAATCTGTCGAGTTCAGAAATGGGTCAGGTAGGGTCAAAAATGGGGTCAACGGGTCAAATCTTAGAAAAACCTTGTGTGCACTCTAGGGGCCACATTTTTGGTCCAAATCTTTTGAAACTTGGTCAGAATGTATGTCTCCATCACACCTCGGTCAGGTTTGCAATGGGGTCAAAAATGGGGTCAAGGAATCAAATCTTAGAAAAACCTTGTGTGCACTCTAGAGGCCACATTTCAGGCCCAAATGTCTTGAAACTTGGTCAGAATGTTTGTCCTCTTTAAATCTCGGTCAAGTGGGGTCTAAAACGTTTTCATGGGGTCATGGGGTCAAATCTTAGAAAAACCTTGTGTGCACTCTAGAGGCCACATTTTTGGCCCAAATGTCTTGAAACTTAGTCTGAATGCTTGTCTCCATGAAATCCTGGTCAAGTTTGAAATTGGGTCAAGTGGAGTCTAAAATGGGGTCACGGGGTCAAATCTTAGAAAAACATTGTCAGCTGAATGCCACAGGTGAGAGCTGAAGGGCACTGGTCTCTTGTTTGCTTGACTGTTTGCAGAGTAAACATGAAGAATTGTCATCACCTGGTCAATATAGGCATTGTTGTCCTAGATGTAGGTATTGGTGTAACAAACTTTAACCTTGTTTATATCTCTGTTGTTATTGAAGACATCTTTATGGAACATGGCATGTATGTTCACCACCACAAGAGCTACTCAGACTATCAATTAGATAACTCTGAACATATTTTTGTAATATTTTGCCCCTTTTTTAGCTCACCTGAGCATGAATTGTTCATGGTGAGCTATTGTGGTCAAGCTATTTCCGGCATCTAGTTGTCTGTCAAATTCTTGTGTGCACTCTAAAGGTCACATTCATGACAGAAATGTCTTGAAATTGGTCAGAATGTTTTTCTCTAGGACAAGTTCAAAATTGGATGAAGTGGATTTAAATCTAGGTCATGTGGTCAAATCTTAGAAAGACCTTGACAGTTTTGTACACTCTAGAGGTCAAAATTATTTTTGGCCAAAATGTCTCCAAACATGGTCAGAATGTTTCTCTACATGATATCTTGGACATGTTCGAATAAGGGTCAAGAAGGGTAAAAAACTAGGTGAAATGGATAAATCTTAGAAAAAGCTTGTGTGCACTGTATAGGCCATATTTTTGGCCAAAATGGCTTAAAACTTGGTCAGAATATTTGTCTACATGATATCTTGGATGGGTTCAAAAATGGTCAAGTCAGGTCACCAACTAGGTCATTGGTCTAATCTTGAAAAATTCTTGTGTGTATTTTAGAGGCAAAAATTTTTGCCCAAATGTCTTGAAACTTGGTCACAATTTTTATCCACATAATGTCTTGGTAGATATTGAGATTAGGTCAAGTGGGGTCAAAAACAAGGTTATGGGATCAAATCTTAGAATAACCTTTTGTGTACTCTGGAAACCACAATTTTGGCCAATCTTTCTTGCAACTTGGTCTGAATGTATGTCTTTATGATATGAACATGAGTCAAATTGAATTGACATTCTTCTTTAACTTAGTGAGGCTGTGGCTGTGTGCAGAGTGAAAGATCAGGTCTTCTTCATTAAAGCAAAAGGTTTTAATGTCAAAAAACTGTATTTCACATGGTTTGGAAGCTTGTTGAGACCATAGTTATACATGAAGCTATGTTTTCAATGACCTTGATCAATGATCAAGTTTAAGTAGGAATATCTGTGGAACCTCTTCTAAAATCCAGTTACAGGGGTCTGTGATGTCTCTGGCAGAATCTTTTTTTTTAAATAAAAAAAAATATGGAAGCACCAATAATCTTCCCTTTTCAAACAACACTGCCTTCAGCTTTCAAGATATATATTTGCAAAAATGCCAAACTTCCTGCCCTAAAAACCTGAAAATTGCTCTAACACGAAAAATAACCATATATTGTTAGAAGAACCGCATTTCCCTTAATGCTCCCGGGAGCTATACATACCATAGTCAGGGAGCTTTTATATAGTATGCATTTACTGATAAAAAATCATTAAGTTTATGTCTTTTATGAGTTTTTTCCTTAACTTTGAGGTGAATTACCTTTTTTTAAATAGAAAATTCACATCGAGTCAGAGAAGAAGTCTATACAAATTAAAAAAAATAGCCATTTGAAGTCGTTTTTCTGAGTAAAAAATGTAGTGATGATACTTTTTGATACTATTGGGAAGGGCACTATTATTAGAGTGAATACAGTATAACAATTATGATGATTATCATGTAGGAAATCTGAGTTTTTTCTTATTTATAAGACATGCATTAAGAGGTGATCCCCTCAAAAAGGTAAAAGACAAAAAAAAGGTCATTCTTCACTGTTTGATCTTGCATACTCAGGTGAGCTTTATAGGACCATCACATGCGGTCCCCTTGTTGTTAGCATACAGCGTTTATCATCTCCCTTGGATAGGTGACAGTATTTACCTAGTGACATCATTCAGTCTTGGATCTCACTGGAAGTACTTTATCATACATGCGTAAATGAGGGAATTTAGTTTTATTGTCATGTTTACGAATATGATTTAAGTTTGATGCTTTTGAAATTTATCAAAAAATCCCAGGTAAGGTCTCGGTAAGTTTTGGTGACTTTGTAGTTTTAGAATTTCATCAGAAAATGCTAAGTACGACCTCGGCCACAGCCTTCCTATCCAATGAATTAACTTATCCAATTCTAGAGAGAAAATTTAGCAGATAAACAAATCTTTACATGGCTATTCATCTTTTTATGGCAAGTAAATAGACTTTAAAAATAAGCTGTTAGTGAAATGAATCAAACTAGAACGAAGTCGTCATAGGCCGAACTTTCGTATACAAACAAATATTTCCAAACCTTGGACCCGTAATTTCATCTATTATTGGTCAACAGTTAACGTGTAAATAAAAAAAATGACACATCAATATGCCTTTTTTAAGAAAATATCGAAAACTTATTATTTCCAACGTAAACGCGGATGTCAAGTTTTCACATACGCTCTTCCCGGCCCGCTTGTTCTATTTTTATCTGTCTATGGGAAGAATTACTATATTTACACACTGACGTCACTTCCAAAAAAATGGAAGTAACAATCTGATTGGCTAACAGGATGATGCGCAGAAACCCAAAAATGCAGTTCGTCCTCAGATCCACAGGCAGGGGCGTAGCGGTAGGCAACATGGTGGATCTGATTTTAATGAGATTGGGGATAAAAAGCGCCAAAAGACTTTGTTTGCCAAATCCGCATTCACATGATCAACTTTGTGGTTCTACGAAAGGAATGGAAAAGCAAGTAAGTGACGTCATTTCTGGTCAAAAAGACGTCGTTTTGGTGTCGTCTATGGACCACACTTGCTAAAACGGAGTACTGATGAATTATTTGACCCCTTGTTTTATTCAACTTAACTCTGAAATGTGTTTGACTTTTGCTTCATTTGAAAAGAAATAATCGTCCAAACAGTAGGGCTATGGAGAAATTTTAATTTTCGTGGGTATGTTTGAAATTGTCACCAAATTGGGAATACAAAAGAATGTTTCAAAATGACATTGATGTTGGGTTAAAGGTGACTTGTTAAGGTAACTAAATAGTTATATTTTAGTCCGAGTCTTTTCACTTATATTCTAATTTTGATGATGTTTTTAAGTATTGCGTTTTTTAAGTCGCTCAGTATATTATTCTCTAAATGCCGTGTAATTTTACTGTTTGGCTGCCATGTTGTCTATAATCGTTATTGTTTCTTTTCTTTATGGGTCACTTTCATCATTATACTTAAAAGTATGATCTTTACGACAAAATTAAGCTCCAAAACGGATAAAAACCTGTCAACAAGATAAATAAAGTGGCAACATGTACTCGTTCAAGGGGTCCTGGCTGCCATCTCGTTTTTCTCAAAATGCTCAATGATGACAAGGTGTCATCAGCCAGAGTCTTGATGAGTAATACTTGGGCTACAAGAATCAGCCAAGAAAAAAACTTTATACCACACTACTAGGTTCAAGTAAAATATGCCATTTTCTGTCGGACTTCATCTTATGCAGCATCCTGCAGCAAATTTGTACTTGTTGGGATAAATTCACCATTTAGACGTCTCTTACGGCTACGCTACAGATTTAAAAATTAAGGAAAAAGTTCATTTCATTTTCGCAGCAGGTAGGCGAGTACAATTGTGCGTAATTTCTTATTGCTGTTTTATTCAACTTTTGTCAGTTTCCGACTTACAAATACGAGAAGTAGTCAATCGTCACCAATTAAATTACGAAGTTTATAATAAAATAAACGCTTTCGATAGCTTGTAACGGATGCAGATACGATCTTTTCGAGTCATAACAGCGACGTGCAGGATTTTATAATCTGTGAAAACGAAGAATAAAGCAATATTCTAAGACTCCAAAATCATTATTAAACACTTTTATTTGTCAAGTAGTTTCAGTTGCCTTCGCCCAAGTCTGTGTTTGGCAGTCTGAAAAAAAAAATAGATATATGTGTCCCATCACGCGAAAAGGGACCACCTGGGTAGTGTGTAAAGTGTCGACCCTTGTCAGACTGCGCAGACAAAATTAGGGTCGAAACTTTTCGCACTATACATATTTTATGAATCTAGAATGATCTATATACCTTCCTATGAAAGAATTTTTGAGCTTCGACTTACAATTGACCTCTAAAAAAACCCTTTTTTTTCATATAATTATTCTCGGAGTTCCCTGATGGTCTCTTTCCGCGTGACGGATCACATTATGCAAAATGTTTGACATATAAATGCGAGTGTCTGGCATAGATTTTTTTCTATTGCATAGATCCCAAATTCTAATAAAATACAGCAAGATTTTGGGCGCTATACCTTGCCGAAATCGACAGTTTTTTTTTTTTTTTTGTTTTTGATTTTTTTTTGTCATCATACTAGAAAGGGAATTGTTAAGCTGTTTTAATGATCAATTAACATTCAATTAATTACAGAAATCGATTTATGGTAGAAAATATATATACTAGTCAAAACTTCTGGTCGGCCACTTTAAAAACAAAGATAATTTTTTCTGTGGATTTTCGCGCAATTTTCTTTGTGATTTTTTAAGCAACTTTCCAGATGATTTTGGCGTAAAGTTACCGTTTTTTCATTATTTTTTAAAGAGCAACGTGAGAAAAGCTCAAATAGCTCTAAATTCACACAGAGCTCAAAATATTGTCAATGTAGCGATTTTTGTCTCATTGTTCGTAAGCTACAACAAAGACTAGGAAAAAATTGAAAATGTTCGCCAATTGTGCGCGGCATATGGCCCTAGAAGAAAGTGATAGAGCTTATGTATGCAGAAAAACGGTTCATAGAAACAACACCTAAAACACGTTTTTCTTCAGAAAGGCATAAAATATAGACTGATAATTTCCGTTGTGCTACAAAATGTAGAATATATGAAAAAAATCAGTTTGATACATTGCTTTTTCACACCAGACCGTATTAGAGCATATTCGCTAGATGAAGTGGTTCGCCGGTTGAATTTAACGCCATTTTACCATGCTTCCTATTCTTTCGGTTTTTATCCCCCGCCGTTCTCGGCGAGGGGGATATAGTAATGGTTTCCGTCCGCCATTCCGTCATTCTGTCATTCCGTCATTCCGAGGTTCCGTCACTAAACTTGTCCGGAGCATATCTCCTAAAGTATTAGAGCTATCAACTTGAATCTTCAGGGGTAGATAGATCTCATAGAGTTGAAGTGCAGTGCACAAGCACTACAACTCTTGCTTGCATAATTTTGGAGTTATTGTCCTTTGTTATTTTTAATACTTAGATTTTGTCCGGAGCATATCTCCTAAAGTATACTAGCTATCAACTTGAAACTTGATGGGTAGATAGATCTCATGGAGTAGAAGTGCAGTGCACAAGATCTACAACTCTTGCTTGCGTAATTTTGGGTTATTGCCCTTTGTTATTTTTAATACTTAGATTTTGCCCGGAGCATATCTCCTAAAGTATAACAGCTATCAACTTGAAACTTCATGGGTAGATAGATCTCATAGAGTTGAAGTGCAGTGCACAAGAACTACAACTCTTGCTTGCGTAATTTTGGAGTTATTGCCCTATGTTATTTTTAATACTTAGATTTTGTCCGGAGCATATCTCCTAAAGTATAATAGCTATCAACTTGAAACTTCATGGGTGGATAGATCGAATGGAGTAGTAGTGCAGTGCACAAGAACTACACCTCTGGCTTGCAAAATTTCAGAGTTATTGCTCTTTGTTATTTTCGATACTTAGATTTTGTCCGGAGCATATCTCCTAAAGTATAATTACTATCAACTTGAATCTTTATAGATGGATAGATCTCATGAAGGAGAAATGCAGTTCACAGGAACTACGACTCTAGCTTGCATAATTTTGGAATATTTACCCCTTTGTTAATTTTGATACATAGATTTTGTCTATGGCATATCTCCTAAAGTATAATAGCTATCAACTTGAAATTTTATAGGTGAATAGAACTCATGGAGGAGAAGTGCAATGCATAATAGCTACAACACTTGCTTGTATAATTTTGGAGTTATTGCCCTTTGTTACTTTTGACACTTTGATTTTGTAGGGAGTTAATTTCTTAAAGTTCAAAAGAATCCTTTATATATTAAGCTTCAGTTTTACTATCAAGCTTTTAAGGCGGGGGATGGCCATGTCCGACATGGCTCTTGTTCCTGTAGTCAAAGGTCACACAAAATTGACAATGTTTTCTATTTTTTTTTATCTGGGTTGCAGTTAATGATTTGCGGACTTTGATTTGTTGAAAGTGTATTATCCCGAGCTCTTAAGATTTAGAGCTTTTTGAGCTTTTCTTTTATTACACATCCAAATTTGATAACTATTGGTAAATCATAATGGAAGTCCACGTACATTATGCCTAAAAATTCACACATCAAATTTCATTTAAATGTTCTAACTTTTAAAAAGGTTATCGTCATTTTTAAAGTGGACGGTTAGGACTTTTGGCCAGTATATATTGACGAGAATCTCTTGGTAATATACATGTAACGAGGTTATGTCAACCAGCGCACCGCTCCTTAAAAATAGGGCGAGAGTGAACAACTACAAATGTACCGTGGTCTGTGTAGTATCAGTATTACGTATACGTCTTTGTCGATCATGATAATTCGAATAAACGCCCGGGCGATTATTAGAATAATTACGTGTATTTGGTAATTGGAACTGTTATTTTTTTCGGGAATTGTATGAAGTTATCTACTTACCGGAATAAACTTCATTTCCAATATGAGGAGTAACTTTACTATATGAGAACATCACGTTTGTACGTCGTTGACGTCATGTTATCATAATAACTGTTAATGGGTCGTTGTCTTTAGGAAGGTATAGACGTCCCGCACTCTAATGCTTAACATATTGTAACGTCGTGTTTCCATCGAGAGGTTACTACAACGTAATTTTGGAAGCCCTTCTTTATTAGCGCAGTACAGTAGATCTTCCTATGAGTATTTATTTTTAATTGATTCATAGAAATAAATATATAATACGTACTTAGTGTATTATATCAAAAAAAAATATCTAACGAGGTTGGGAGAATTGAAAATTGTCGAGGCTCTGCCGAGACAATTATCAATTCTCACAACCGAGTTTGATATTTTTTTCATATTATACACTAAGTTCGTATTATATTTATCTTATAATCTATATTTGTCTTGTTTTCGTCGGTGTTTCTAACTGAAATGCAAGTTTCTAAAAATAACCACATTATATCATGTTCTAAAAATAACTAAGTGATATCATAAAAAATATCATACGGGATGTTATCACACGGATATTTGTATAGTTATAAGATAAAAGCTATTTACCGAATGTGACAGAAAACTTTTTTCTATTAGATCCTTTTTCACCGATCGGCTTTGAATATTATCATCTAAGATAACAGAAAAAAGTACTCCCCGCCATGCAATCCCGCTTGACTTTAAAAGATAATATGTTTTTGAAAACCGTGTGCACAAGAACAAATCTTAATATTTTCCGTATTTTTAACATGTCTCTTTGATTTTATTTCCTGGTGTTTGTTCGAAAAAATAATCTTAAAAACTATGACTGATTTCTGATAATACTTTAGGCGATGAAATGCGAAACCGAATTATTTCGAAAACCGGCTATAAAATTTGCGAATGGAAGAAATTGTGTCCACACACATTTTCTTTCTTTATTTAGTTTTAAAATATCACGCAATATTATTTTTAACCATATTTACAAGTACTAGAAAAGATGATATTTTCAATTTGAATTTTCATAAATTTTCATCTATTTTTGCTAAAAATTTGGCGTTTTACAGCTTTTTAATTGTCAAATAAATCTCTCTCAATTGGTTGTTATTTAAATGACGTTCATTTTATTTCACCTACTAACATGATGTCACTGAACGCGTACTTGTAAAACTCATCCAATGTTTTTCTAGAACAGTTCACCCTTATGAGCGTTTTGAAAAAATATATCCACAAATAATTTGTCACGTTTTACAGACGTCATTTATTACATTTAGGTACAAATAAATTTGATTTAACCAGAGAATGATTTTCGCAAATTCATATTACAAATAAGTAATAGAAGTATGTTATCCTGCGATTCTTTTGAAACATAAGAACATAAGAACTGACAAACAGGTTTGGAAGAAAAAGCAACTAGAACTTGTCGGGAGACTTGCGTTTTCAAATGTTGGGCATAACCGCGCGCGACGTCATAACTTTCGTTATAAGCATCCTATTCACATAATTTTTTACTGAGATCTCAAGCAAGGCTTTTTTCACAATTACTCAAAACTTTAGATAATTTGGTGGTGGCCCAAAACGTTCAAAGCCATTTAAAACAAGTAACTCAGACGTTCTTTCTCTTTCCAATTAAAACTTTTCCCATGAAAATCGATCTATCATCTCCGAAAATATTTGCTTTTCTTTAATGCTTTTCGGTGGTTTATCGAGAAATAACGGTAGATTATCACTTGATAATCTCGCCGCAAAAGCAGTGAAATTATCAAAAACTTATACCCGGCTTTTGTGCATTTCATCCTATCTGACGTCATCTATGCGGGGCGAAATAAGTGACGTCACAATGAACGTTGCATAGCAATCTCGCGCAAAATGACGCGCTTCACGAAAATATGTCATAGAAATTTCACATTTTGTCTCATTTTTTCATTAAAGAAATAGAATAATCGTTTGTTTTTCGTGTAAGATCGATTAATATTTTATTTCGTGAACAACAAAAGCTTTATTTTCACTCGTGGCTCTGCCACTCGTGAAAATATAGCTTTTGTTGTTCACTCAATGAAATATCAATAGATCTTACACTGAAACAAACGATTATCCTCTATATATTAATTTTGGAGGGTTGAAAAGAAACTTGATAATACGAATTCATTGCTACAAATGATGCGCAAAATTTACTACCGAAAATACCCTTAAACATGATATGACAATGAAATGAGTGTCACGGTCAGCATGTTTGTTTTGGCGTAATGTAACGAGTTTGAGAGAGAGAGAGAGCAAAAAACACCGAGTCCATTTATTTTCTAAAATAGATTGACATTTAAGATTTGGTATGTATAAACAGTTAATAAGCACATCTTTGTTCAACACATGAAACGTAGAAATGATTTTTTTCTGAATATTTATCATCTTATTAACGTGAAAAAAAGATGACGCGTTTTCGTAGAGGTCCAGTACAGTTAACAACATTATGAAATTAAAATAATTCCGATCTAAAACATTCAAAATCACTCACCCAGCGCTTCATTCGTCCATTCGTTCAACACTCACTCAAACCATTCAAAAACGCTCAGAAATCACGAAAATTGAAAATAACAACAACTACATTCAAAATAAAAATCGGTGTAAAAATCCACGATTTTACTGACATAGTAGAATTTTGTAAGTGAATTACGCGTTCGTGAAGAAATAGAAATCTATTCATTGAACCTGTATAGATATTTTATTAAAGGGAGGTAATCCAACATCACTATTTTGTTCAAGATGAACAAAATAAGCGATATTAATTATCTTCCTTTAATTTCGCTCAAAACTCACTCCACACACTAATTCATTTTCATTCCAAATTCATTCCAAAATCATTCATTTTGTCAATTTCACGATATTGTTAACTGTATATTACATTATTATCATCGCCATTACAATAATTATTATCATTATCATTATTATTAATGTTGTGGGTATAGTCATTAATAATCACTATAATTATCATTACAACGGCCATGCTAATTTCATTTTTCGTTGATATATTTGTTATCCCATTTCGCTAAACCTTATTAAAAATGCCTGTGGCAACTTCCGCGTCCAAAACGTCCTATGAAATATATGCACAATTAGATATATTTCCGGGTTGGCAAATTTAAAGATATCTTTGCATAAATCAATATAATATTTTCAATAAATATTTTCGGATTTCATATGAGCGGTAAAACTTTTGTTACACTTTGTTATAATTTTAAGGTGGTGGGACCGAAATAGTTCCGCAACATTTCGGATCACACGTTCTTTCACAATGTTAATCAGGGTTTCGTAATAAAAATCATTAGGAAACCTCGGTTAACACTGTTTAAGTTCATTTCTACCGAAACGTTTCGAAACTGTTAGGGTCCACTAGCTTAAGCAATTACATGTACGATTCTTATCGCCACTCTTTCTGTTCTTTGTCACTCAATGAATACGCATGCCTATGGTAGTCAATCCCCTAGCAATGTTAAAATTATCATCACCCGATTAGTCCGGCAGATATTAAGCTGAACCTAGTAGTGTAGTATTAAGTTTTTTTCTTGATTAATTCTGGTAGCCAAGACATTGCACATCAAGAATCTTACTGATGACATCTTGTCATCATTGAGCATTTTGAAAAAAATGAGATGGCAGCCAGGGCTAGTAAAATATACAAAATGATAACTAATTCGATATATTTATATTTGTGAGCATACTTTTTACCTATTCTTGTCACTACGATGCTAATTAGTAATCACAAATATATAAATGGCTGAATTAAAATTTGAATCTAGAATTTTAATCAAGATGGCAGCCAAGTGGAATTCTGGATTAGTAAACAATGTAAAAAGCCATGCCGTGACAGACTTTACCTCAGAATACATTGTAGTTTCATACATTTTGTTCGAAGGCTGAAACCATTTCCTTTTTGAAACCCAGGTAGAGCAATCTCATCATCCGATTTGATTTTTATGCCCCCGTATCGAGAGATTGGGGGCATATTGTTTTACTCATGTCCGTCTGTCTGTCCGTCTGTCCGTCCGTCTGTCTGTCCGTCCGTCTGTCCGAAAACTTAACCTTTGCCTTTTCTCCAAAAGTATTTGACATACAAAGCTCAAATTTGGCATGATGATAGATCTCAATGATCCGCATCCGCTGGTACCAAAGTCAAGGGACCGTGACAAGGTCAAGGTCATCTGTCAAGGTCAAACTTTGAAAAACAATTGCTGTTACGGGGGCATAAGTGTTTCACAAACACATCTTGTTTTTTTAGAAATTGAACTTGACAGCCAGGAAAGCAGCAATGCGGATTTCTGCTCAAAATAAATTGTTCTCTAAAAGATTTTTCAGACCAGTTAAGCAGTTTTCATTGATTGATTCTTGTAGCCAAAGCATTACATAATAATAATTATACTGATAACACCCTGTAATCACTGAATTTTTTGAAAAATGAAGATGACAGCCAAGGCTTTCATATTATATACAAGCTTAGCATAAGCATGCTATCTAGATATTTCTTAACATATCGTTTCACCTTTTCTTAGCTAATAAGAACTGGAAAAACAAAATAAACATGCTCAAATTTGAATATAAATCTAGAATTGTAATCAAGATTGGGATTCTGAAAGTCATGTTAAGACCAACTTGACCTTTTTAATAACTTTTAATATTTAGTTCCACACAATATGAATTGGAAATCATTTTTGTAAAATCGGCTCATAAAGCCTATCCCCAATTTGAATTTCTTTATGAAATTGGAAATGTCAGCCAGAAACTATGAAATGTGGATTTGCACTAAACAACAAATCAACCTTATAACTAGTAAGAATTTTACTCACAAGTTTTGCTGTTAACATGCCCTGCCGAAATAGGTGACAAAAAGACTACCTTAAATGAAACTAAAATTGATTATGATTATACGAATAGTGTCTAAGGGCAAGTTTAGCCCTTTATAAAAGTTATCGGCCATTATCCTAAAAGAACTGATGATATACACAAGCGATTGAATAATGAAAATATTTTGTTCTTATGTGAATGTTCATCTGTCTGAGATCAGGCTTATTTGACACTTAGATTGATGACAGCCTTCATTATGTGTAATTTTGTTGTAAAACCCAAGATAGGAGTCAGAAATGTGCAAAATAATGTATTTCTTTGAATGAAACAAAAAGAAACAAAACATTTTGCTTTTCATATTCAAGATAGCAGCCACGTATGAAAAATATAAAAGTATTTTTGTATCAGTTTATTTCCAGCCGTATACATTTTATTTGCTCTAGATTTTGCTGTAGAACCTCAGTTTTAAAGATGCAGACCTTTTAACAGAATCTTGTAACCATGTCGATAACAGTGCAAGCTATTTTAAGTATAATTACACATCTGAACAGATGAAAAGTTTCATATGTTAATCACAGTTGATTTTTTGGACCTAGACCATTGCAAATTGTTGGCATCTCAACCATAGGCAACATAGTTCGGCCGAAGTAAATATCGTACAAGCATGTGTCCACCACTGCTCTAGCAAACACAGTTTAACTGCTTGAAGTGGCGGAAAACCCAACTTAAAAAACTCAATTGATTTTAAAGCTTTCACTTTCTTTAGATTTCTTCTGTCATTTAGCTTTCTGCCAAGCTCAGACAAACAATACATTTTAATTGGCAATAAACAAATGTTAATAATATTTGTGAACATGGAATGGCAGTAAAAATGTAATTGATTGAACTGTTCATTTGAACTTCCTTAGGAAGAATCAAGATGTAAACATTGAATATTTTGGGTTCTACCTGTCATTCTGAGTGGTTTCAATTTGCCTGCCAAAGAATGATACAATTTACTGAATTTTACTATCACAAACATCCTTGTTAAAGGTTTCAATACTCATTTCAATCATAAGGTACTAATTTTAAAATGAAAGCATTCTCAATGCGAGATGGTAGCCAGTTTTAAAAACAAAATATGCTTATATCCAAATACATGTATAATTATTGGATTAGGAAAGGGTATCATACATTCCTCAAAGCGATCTCGAGAAATAAGCTATAGAATAATTCATTTGACCTCTGTTAAGCAGATCCAAGAGGTCAATATGCGTTTTCTCTAATCTGTATATCATTTTAGGGCGAATTTCAAGATGGCAGCCTTAATATCTTATGTGTAAAAAACTTTATTATAGACATCCTAACACTTTTGTATCTAAATTTTTTTATGACTTAAACATCGTTCTTGCGTTCAGAACCCCATTTTTATTTATCATGATACATTTAGAAAATCATGATATCCTAATTACAAGATGGCGACCAGAACAAAAATTTTCTCTCTTTTATCTTATAGACTTTGGATCAGTAAAAGTCACCACTGTCGAAGTGTAATAATAATATGTTCATTAGACCTCCATGAGTCAGAATAAGGACGCTACTATTATGTATATTGGAGTATAACTTCATACCAAATTACAAATCTAAGGGAAAAACAAGTGGAAATTTAAATTAAATTTACCTTAAAGATAGGGTAAACAATGCTGTTGTCCACATTCCAGTGGCTGCCATCTCAAACTAAGAAAAATGATGCATAAGAAATGATGACAAGAGGATAGAAAGAGGATAAAATTTGGTATTAATTAAAACAATTCAGAAAATCTGTGTAAACTCCTATTCACAGTTCAATGTTGCCAAACAAGCAACAGTTCTATTTGGCAGCCATCTTAACTGATAACCACATTTTTTATTATCGGTTTAAGTATTTGCTTTATCAGAAGCTGGCAAAGTAGCAGATTATTAGTAATATAAAGTATAAATGTCATTAAGTTTTTTAATTAACCAAATGGAACTATTCTCAATTCTGCATTCCTTGCTGCCATCTCTAAATTAAGAAGACAATTCACCATTGTAAATGGCGCTATCAATCTAATTTCAAGTATGCAGGAATGCAGCTAAAATTGTGTGACATAAATGTAATTAAAATAATTCCAAATTTTGAATTGTCAAACAGAATCCATTGTTTACTAAATGCCGTATAATATTACTATTTTGGCTGCAATGTTGCCTACAATAGTTACTATTTCTTTCGTTTTATGGGTCTATTTTATCACAATACTTAAAAATAGAATCTTTACATCAAAACTAAGTTCAAAAACACATAAAAACCTATCATCAAAACAAGTCAAGTGGTTACTTGTATTCGTTCAAGGGGTCCTGGCTGCCATCTCGATTTTCTCAAAATGCTCAATGATGACAAGGTGTCATCAGCCAGATTCTTGATAAGTAAGGCATAGGCTACAAGAATTAGCAAAGAAAAAAAACTTTATATCACACTACTAGGTTCAAGTAAAAAATACCATTTTTCTGCCGGACTAGATTTTTCTCGAATGGTGTCTTTTTTCTTCTGTATTGCCGGCGGAAAATAAGAAGGTACCTATTTCGTCACTGATTATGTCATTGCAGTACATTGCATAGGCACTTCCGATATTCAAGCGCTGTTTTTCGTAAGTGCCGTACTAAAATGGAGGTGCTTCGAACGATTGCACGTGTCGATCATTGTCGCGTTTAATGAACAGGAAATGTAAAAAGTGCTGTCGATTGACATTGTATGAAAGAATTAACTAAATGGCTTGGTTCACTAACTGCCAAATTTCGCCCAGCTTGGAAAAGGACCTATCTTTTTATGATAACTAGTTTGGCATCTGCTTTATCCATAAAAGTTTTTGTTTTTGCAATGACGTAAAAAAATGGAAATAGCTTCTTTACAGCCCCGGGTAATGCGTTAAATTGGCGCGTTTTTCGACGACATAACGTTACATTATCGCGATACCTGTATTTCACATAATACTAGTAAACGCGCCCGACGTAATGCAAGACGTCACACTGACACTATTTTATACTATTTCTTTTCTTAATTCTGATGACTTGCGTAATTTAGGTTGACTTTGGTACCTAATACTATCAAACTGCTACTAGAACGAAATTATCGATTATAAGATGAGGGCCCCAATGCATTTTTCTTTTTAACTATTAGCGCCTTGAAATTATGACAATATACAGTAGCAATACACTTACAAAAGAAATCAATTCTTTTACTGCAAGTTATCGTTCTTAATATTGACTACCTTCGTTCATTTTGAAGCTTTCAAGATGCAAATTATACTGGTAGCAAAAGCCGAGGAAAAAGAATTTAGAAGACCTCAACTTGCTGAAGAATAAAAAAAAAAAAAAAAAAAAAAAATACAAAACCGACAAACCATTACCTATTTAGGAATGAATTTTTAAAATCCTTTTTCAAATCCTCAACATAATTATATGACAAATTCCCCTAGTACCCGAGACAACTTTGTGTCGCTGTGAAATCACAACACGCCAATTGTTGAGAAAGCCAGGTCATCAAGTATCGGCATCCTTTGAAGCCCCCGGCTAGAATCTTGCCCAGTGACGTCATTTTCTTGTGTGTTTAACAGGAAGATTTTCGTCTTGGATTGTTTTTTGGGCCCCGTTTTAATTTTATGTGTAAAGAAGGTAAATTGATTTAAGAAATATTTCCGAAACAACGTGAAGAAAGGATAATTGTTCACATGTAACTTTATAGAATTTGATTTTAGCTACATTGTTAAAGTTATAAAAAAAGAATAAAAAAGAAAACATGATAAGAATGCAATATTTCATGTTATTTGACAGACGTCATGTACTACGGGAATTATCATTTAAAACATTCAAAACTACTCCAAAATGATACGACCAACAATTTCTATCAAAATAAAAAACTCGATTAAATGCGTGTGTTTTTGTTAATAAGTATCACCAAGTTAGTTAAAATGTTACGAAATTAGCTATATATATAATACGTACTTAGTGTTTTGTATGAGAAAAAATATCTAACGAGGTTGGGAGAATTGATCATTGTCGAGGCTCTGCCGAGACAATTATCAATTCTTATAACCGAGTTAGATATTTTTTTTTTCATACAATACATTAGGTATGTATTATATTTTTATCTTATAACTATACAAATATCCGTATGATAACATCCCGTATGATATTTTTTATGATATCACATAGTTATTTTTAGAACATGATATAATGTGGTTATTTTTAGAAACTTGCATTTCAGATAGAAACACCGACGAAAACAAGACGAATATAGGTTATAAGATAAATATAATACATTCTTAGTGTATTGTATGAAAAAAATATCAAACTCGGTTGTGAGAATTAATAATTGTCTCGGCATAGCCTCGACAATGATCAATTCTCCCAACCTCGTTAGATATTTTTTTCATATAATACACTAAGTATGTATTATATATATCTTATAACCTCTTTTTGTCTTTTTCTCTTCGATGTTTCTAACTGAAATGCAAGTTTCTAAAGATAACCGCATTATATCACTGTTCTAAAAATAACTATGTGATATCATAAAAAATATCATATGGGATGTTATCAAACGGTTATTTGTATAGTTATAAGATAAAATGCATTACCTTTCTTTAATTTCATTCAATACTTACTTATTGCACAGTTCCACTTATTCATTTTTAAAATTTCCAAAATTAATCCCAAATCACTCACAGTGTAAATTTCACAATATTCTGAACTGAAATATTACCTTGCATCATCATATTAAATCTATCCAGTGTGTGTCTCGAGAGTAACTGTTCGTGAGCGTCTTTTTTATCACGAAGACAGGGCTAGGTAAGTGTTGAAGAAATCAAAGTTTTGGCTTTTTCAATGATAAATGGACATTTTCCAAGAATTTTGTAGATTTTACGCGGAAAAATTGTGTCATATTATAAGTAGAATACCAAATTTGTGTTAATAGTATTCCAAATTTATCAAACACGTCATCTATAACAGATAAAACCAGGTCGTAACAACCATTACGAACATTGCGCACGTATTTAATACAAATAAATCCTTTTTCCAAAATTGTCGAAGATGAGTGATCAAAATATCGTAACTACAGCTAATTCAAGCTATAGTTACGATGATTTGTTCAATCATCAACGCTCAAATCATGAAAAGGGAGAGCGGATGGGGGGCTTTTATCTTTTGTCACAGTCCACATATCGCCTTTATCATATCCATATTCTTTGGTGGTCGCATCCTGAATGCGTATAAAAAAAACTCGGCGCATCCTCATTTTGATCTGTTTATAGATGACTCATTTATTCTTCAATATCTACAATTCCCTATATATTCCATATGCTTTTATCATTTCAGGCGGGAAAGTCACCATGATAGCCAAGACAAATGGGTTGATTCTGCTAGTCATCGTTTTCACCGTTTATACACAGGCCATATGTGCTCAAGAAATTCAGGAAACCTTCGACCTCACAAAGGATCTTGGATCTCAATCCATATTCGAGACAGTTGCTAAATACTTTATAGATACCAACGAAATTGGTGAAATGTCATCGCAAAATGTTGAAAGATGTGAAGATGTTTCAATGGACAGCTTAGAAAATGTGAAACAATGTAAATCGCCTCTACTTGAGGAAGAAAGTGAGATAAATGATATCATAAAACAAGCAAGGAGTTTTGTGTCAAGGATGGACAATCTGAATATAGGCCCAGAACAAATAATGAATGCTTTTGATAGTGCTCAGGATAAGGATGAAAACAATGTGGAAACAGTTGGCGAAAATGGTTTTGAATATCACCCAATGTATAGAATCAAACCTACAAATATTGGTGAAATAAAGACAATAACGTTTCCAGATGGCAAGCAAACGACCATGAAAACATTGGCAATACAACCACCGGTTTTTGAAATTGAAGATTTCCTTACAGACGAAGAATGTGACTACATTGTGGAAACTGCAAAAAAGACCAAGCTTGAACGTGGACCTGAAGAGGGTGATCAAGTCCACATTCATAGGGTCAGTAAACTTACAAGACTTTATCCGGAAGACATAGATGCAGAATTTATGCGACAAATTCACAAAAAAATCTCGTTGATAACTAAAATTCCAATGTATATGATCGAAGCAAGTGAAGAATTTAAGGTCGGAAACTATTATCCAAGGGGATTTTATAATGCCCATTTAGACACGAGTGGTGATAACATTAAAAAGCAGCCATGTTGCTTTCACGAACCTTGTTATGACGACCAGGGGAAACCTTACGAACATTATAACTGTTGTAGTTTTTGTCGCTACATTACCTTCATGTATTATCTTAATGACGTCACTGGAGGAGGAGAAACGGCTTTCCCATTTGCTAATCTTGGATATTCCAAAATGGTTCAGAAACAAAAAGATATTCCAAACTGGAATAATTTAACAGAAAACTGCCATTCTTCTAATTTGGTAGTTAAACCTGTTAAAGGAAAAGCAATATTCTGGTATAACCGTTTCTTGGACATTAACGGATATTTAGGCGCCATAGATCATAGAAGCCATCATGGCGGATGTAACGTCACGGAAGGGACTAAGTGGGTTGGACTCAATTTGATATCGTCTCCTATATATGAGCATAGGTTTAAACCATCCCGGTATCGCAACGTTTCAGCTTCTTACGAAATTTACAAGCAGAGCTTGAGAACACGAGAGCTGAATTAATTAGTATCATTCTAGTAGCTCAGCACGCTGAAATTAAAGTGTTAGAAAGAATATGCCAAAGAAATCATCGCAGGCTCAATGGCAAGACAGGGAAAGGTTCGAGAGAATGTAAACTAGCTTTTATAAGGTCGAAGTCTCTCCGATAAGCGGATGAAAATTGTCGCAGCCATGGGCAACCTCAATAGCCTAGTGTCAGTTCATTTCGTGAACAGGGCTTTGAAGATTGGGCAACCACTACTACGTTATGTCCAGTACTTCTTCTCCAGAAATGCTTTCCTTTTGCTATTCAAATTCACTAGTCTAAACTATACACTATAGAGAATAAACGTTTGTTTAAGTGTAAGGTTGATTTATATTTGTGTGAAGAACAAAAGCTATATTTTCACGAGTGGCGAAGCCGCAAATAAAAACATTGATTTTGTGTTTCACGAAATGATATATCAATCGATTTTTCTGTTTCTTTATAGTATAAATGAGAAAAAATGCGATTTGTTTCATTTTTTCTTAAAGCGTGTCATTTTGGACGTGATTGCTACGCGACGTTAATATTGACGTCACTTTTATGGCATTTTAAGCTGACGTCAGATGAAATTAAATGAACGAAAGCGGGATATTAGTTTTCGAACAGTTCACTGGTTAGGCGGTGAGTTTATCAAAATGGTAATAAATCGTTATTTCTCTATGAAACACCGAAATGGCATAAACAGTCGGGGGATATGGTTGCTATTCATTGCTATTTATCATAACACACCAAAGTTATTTTGTATGCCTCCAAATGAAAAAAATCGGGGACATATTGTTTTGACGCTGTTCGTGTTTCAGTCCGTCTGTCTATTTGTTGGTATGTCTGCAAAACTTAACCGAAAAACTTAACATTGCCAAAGATATTAAGGCTATTCAAGATACAATGCTCATATTTGGTATGATGATAAATCTCGATGGCGCGAATCTGCAGCTTCCAAGGTCAAGGTCATGTGACAAGGTCGAGGTTATCTGTGAAGGTCAAAATTGAAAAAAAAAGAATACCGTTTCGGGGGCATTCGTATATATCTTTTTCATTTACGGCGACTGATCATTATACGGGCCAATATTGGTATACAAATCTCAAAAAAAAAAAAAAAAACGAAAAAAAAAACCGAAAAAAAGGATGACTGGAATCATCACTCCCCCTGCATTCTAATGACTCATAACAGGACAGGACAATATGATGTATGAAATTACAGGGATCTTATAAACATGTTCAAAAACTATTCTTCTGTTTAGGTCCAGAATAGCTTTGTAGTAACAAGTTTTGCAATAAAAACGAGTTTTGCAATAAAAACGAGTTTTGCAATATTATTGCAAAGCTCGTCGCGATGACAAAATCCTTATTGTAATTAAGTGCTTAACAAGATTTGCAATAGAATTGAGAAATGTAATAAACTATACGTCTTAGATTACAAAAATTACATAATACACTATAAGATATTTCAACTGCAATGCCGCTTGAAACACTGAAATTTAGCAAATCTAAATTTCACACATTCGTGAGAAACATCTCGAGTCTGGCCGGTTAAAAGGTTTCTGATACAGTTTACTGCATTGTGAAATTGATACGGCGACTATTTAAGGAATTACCTTGGTATGAATTTTATTGAGTGGGATGAGTTTGTTCTGAGTGAAATTAAAGGTTGGTTATCCAAATTTGCTAATTTGTTCAAAATAAATTTTCACCCTTTAATAGAATATGTATAAAGTTTTATAAATAGCTTCCTTTTTTCTTCAAGAACCAATCAGACGAAACCACTTTCAATTTTGTTAGTGAAATTATGATTTTTTTCATATAGACATTTTTATTTTGAATGTGTTACGTGCCAATGTAACACGAACAAAGAAGCCAGCAACAAACTTTACAATTAACAATATTTATTGACAATAATACCAGAATTATTGACAATATGAAATTAATACAAAAACAATTTACAATACCTTGAATGTTTAATCCTAAAGTTTTAATTTTAGATCCAATTTAATTAAGTTCCTGGTCCACAAATAATAAGTCCAATAATATCCGAATTTAAAATTAAACACGCTTTTAAACACACTTTTAAGATAACAAGAAATCCCCTTTTAGTTTAACACAGTACTACTAAATGAAACCATAAGTCTAAATCAAGTGAACCAAGAATGCTGTAGGAACCCCTTTATATAATACTATAGAACAATCTGGAATAGTATAGAACATAAGAATACTCTAGAGTCTGAATCACCTTCCAAAAGGCCTTTCTAGAAAGATCTACATAATTCTACATACATTTACGTAACAGAATCAAGAGATAAGAAAATTCCCAGTCTAAAAATAGACACGGTAAATACCATTAGGTTTATTTATAGCTTATACATAACACTTTCCCCCTTGAAAGAAAAAAGAAAGGTTTATGAAATAAATCTTTCTTTTTGTATTATCTTTAGCATATACAATGATAATATACTTTACATAATTAATAATATCATGATTTGTTGAAACATTTCAGCACATCTAGCATGAAAATACAAACAATTTTCATCAAAAGAATTGAAAAAGAGATATATATATACAAACATATATACATATAAACAAAAAATATAGTGAAATGGTACTGTTAAATTCAATTTTATATTAAAGATAAGACAATTCAAAATTTTAGACTCTTGACAGAGCATCTGGTATAATATTGTCTTTTCCTTTAATGTGTCTTACATCAAGATCAAATTCTTGAAGTGACAAACTCCACCTCAATAATCTTTGGTTCTTACTCTTAAGTTTGTGAAGAAAACTTAAGGGATTGTGATCACTGAAAACAACTATAGGAGAAGTTGCAGATGTTAAATAAACTTCAAAATGTTGGATTGCCAAAATCAGAGCAAGACATTCTTTTTCAATGGTTGAGTAGTTTTTCTGATGTTTGTTTAATTTTTTAGAAAAATAACAAACGGGATGATCAATACCATCATCGTCTTCTTGCAAGAGAACAGCACCAATACCCACATCACTTGCATCAACAGCTAATTTAAAACATTTGTCAAAATCAGGTGCTAAAAGAACTGGTGTGCTCTTTAGTATGGCTTTCAAGCGATCAAAGGCAACTTGACAGTTATCATTCCATTTGAACTTAACATTTTTCTTTAATAAATTTGTTAAAGGTTCAGCTATTATAGAAAAATTCTTACAAAACTTTCTATAGTAGCCAGCCATACCAAGAAATCGCATCAGTTGCTTTTTAGTAGCAGGCACTGGAAACTCAGAGATAGCATTGACCTTAGATTCTAAAGGTTTAACTTGACCCTGTCCCACAAGATGTCCTAAAAAAGTAACAGTAGCATGACAAAATTCTGTTTTTCCCAGATTAACAGTCAATTTTGCTTCACTGAGACGGTCGAAGAATTGTTTGATTCTTTGAAGGTGGTCACTCCATGTATCTGTATAGATGATGACATCATCGATGTATGCGTCACAGCCATCCAAGCCAGCTATAACCATATTTACAAGCCGCTGAAACGTCGCAGGAGAATTTTTCATCCCAAACGGCATAACTTTGTACTGGTACAGACCAGTTGGAGTAGCAAATGCTGATACTTCTTTAGCCCTATCAGTGAGCGGAACTTGCCAGAATCCTTTGAGAAGGTCAAATTTGGTGACATATTTAGAATTACCGACTTTGTCAATACAGTCATCAATTCTTGGAATTGGAAAAGAGTCAGTTTTTGTCACAGAGTTCACTTTTCGATAGTCAGTACACATTCTGTATGTTCCATTTGGCTTTGGAACTAATATACATGGTGAACTGTAATTACTTTGGCTGGGTTCAATAAAGTCATTCTCCAATAAGTAATTCACTTCATCTTGAAGGGCTTTTTGTTTCACTGGATTCATTCTATAAGGATGTTGTTTTATTGGTTGAGAATCTCCCACAATGACATCATGATATATTTTATCAGTTCTTGTGGGGATGTCAGGAAATAAGTGTTTATATTCATTAATCAACTGTTTCAGCTCTTCTCGTTGAGATGGCTCCAAATGTGAAAGTTTGTCGTCAAGATTCTTAAGTATTTCAGAGTTCTCAAGTTTAGGTGGACCAGGAACAGATTTTTCACTAAAGTCTGAACTAACTTCTGATTCAATCATATTTGATTGTTGTGGGACAGTGTTTACAACTGTAACTGGTTTTGAAATAGAGCTATCTCTGTCAAAATACTTTTTTAACATGTTTACATGACACATTTGTTTATTTTTACGCCTTCCGGGAGTATTGATAATATAATTCAAATCACTTGTTTTCTTATCAATAGTATACGGGCCATAATATCTTGCCTGTAAGGGTCGGCCAGGTATTGGCAAAAGAGCAAGGACTTTATCACCTGGTTCGAATTTCCTATCAACACTATGCTTGTCATATCTTGCCTTCATTTTGCTCTGAGATGATTTAAGATTTGACCTAGCAACCTCACATGCCCTAGACAGTTTATTTCTGAAGTCAGAAACATACTGTAACAAGTTCAAGGGTGTTTCATCATCAGCAAGAAATTTCTCTTTTAAGAGTGTTAATGGCCCACGAACAGAATGACCAAAAACTAACTCAAAGGGGCTAAAGCCAAGAGATTCTTGAACAGATTCTCTGACTGCAAATAATAGCAAATGAATACCTTCATCCCAATTTTTATCAGTATCAAAACAATATGACCTTATCATATTCTTTAGGGTCTGATGAAATCTTTCTAAAGTACCTTGACTTTCAGGGTGATAAGCAGATGACCGATATTGCTTGATACCTAATTCATGCATAACCTGTTGGAATATGCCTGACATGAAGTTTGATCCTTGATCAGACTGAACTGATTTTGGAAGGCCAACAAAAGTAAAGAACTTGACAAGAGCCTTAATAATTGACTTTGCCTTAATGTTCCTTAAAGGAATTGCTTCTGGGAAGCGGGTAGAAGCACACATAATTGTCAACAAATATTCAGAACCTGACTTGGTTTTTGGTAAAGGACCAACGCAGTCTATTATTATTCGACTGAAAGGTTCATCAAAAGCTGGAATGGGTTGTAACCTTGCTTTTGGAATAACTTGGTTAGGTTTCCCTACCATTTGACAAGTGTGGCAACTTTTACAATATTTGGAAACATCCGATTTAAGTCCAGGCCAAAAGAAATGAGTCATAATCTTGTGATAAGTCTTGTTTACACCTAAATGACCAGACATTGGACTTTCATGGGCTATACTAAGTATTTCATGGCGATATGACTTTGGAACAACAATTTGGTGATGAACAGCCCAATCGTCATCAGCTGGGACATCAAATGGTCGCCATTTTCTCATCAGAATACCATTCTTTTTATAGTAACAAACAGGATTCTGAGACATTTCTTTTTCGGGTAATGCCCTATCAATTAACTTTGAAATCTCAGGATCATTTTGCTGTTCCTGGATTAACTTTGACTTTGAATGCGTTTCATGACCTTGGTCATTTGACCTTGGAGATGACTGACAAAATTTTGACGAGTCTGTCTGAGTATCAGGCAGACTAAGATTAAAAGACTTTTTAATCTCGTCATTGAAATATTGACCAACAAAAGTATCAGTTAAGTCAATATCATTTGAATTTTTCAAGGAAGCTTTTTTAGCCATACCCCGAGTTACTGCACATGAAGGGTACAAATCAGGTATTTCCTGCAAAATAGGATCATCTGTTTGACCTACATTAGGTGTGTCAGTTACAAGAGGATTGACAACAACCTTATCTCCAGCTAAGTCATTGCCTAGCAATAAATGTACACCTTTAAATGGTAAAGAATGTTTAACACCAACAACCACAGAACCAGTAACCAAATCCGAGGACAAATTAACCTTATGAAGAGGAACATAAATAACACCACACTCTACACCCTGAATAAGGACACTAGTACCAGACGAAGTCTTCTCAGAAAAAGGCAGAACATCTGCTAAAATAAGAGATTGAGAAGCTCCTGTGTCTCTTAAAATTTTAATAGGGGTAGGTGGGCACATATCACCTGAAAGTGATACAAAACCATCCAAAATGAACGGTTCAAAAATCTCCATACAGGAATCAGAATTTGGTTCTGCCTTAACAATTGAATTTAACTCAAAAGAAGGCTGTGATTTAGGCTGAAGGCTGGTGAGCCCTGTAGGTTTGGCTGCACTCAGTTCCTTCTTCCTTTTTAATCTAAAACATTCCGAAATAAGGTGACCTGGTTTTTTACAAAAAGTACAATGTACTCGAGATAAGGGATTTTGAACATTGGTTTCACCAGTAGACTTTGGTTTAGGTGAATTCGATTGACTAGACATGCTAGATGAATCACCAGACATAGATTTATTTTGGGGATGTGAGGAAGCAGGTTTTGCTTTATTAACGAAAGAATTTTTGTGTGTAAGGTAGTAATCATCAGCTAAACGAGCTGCTTCATGTATAGTTTCAACAGTTTTTTCATCTAAATGTGACTTAATGTCAGATTGAATGCAATTTTTGAATTGTTCAATTAATATAAGTTGTCTAAGATTATCATAATTTTGGTCTATTTTCTTAGAATAGCACCACCTGTCAAATAATTTTTCTTCGTTTCTTGCAAATTCAACGTGAGTCTGGCCAGATTCTTTTCTACAACTTCTAAATTGTTGTCTGTATGCTTCTGGAACCAGCTCATAACCTTTGAGAATGAGTTCTTTTACAGTATCATAATCATTGCTTTGTTCTGTTCTAAGTTGCGAATAAATATTGCGAGCTTTTCCTACTAAGACACTTTGGAGAAGTAAGGTCCATTGCTCCTTTGGCCATTTCAAGTTATTTGCAACTTTTTCAAAATGTTCGAAATATGTATCAACTTCATTTTCTTGAAATTGAGGAACAAGCCTAAACTGTTTTGTTACATCAAAATGGTCATTATACATATCTCTGGGCTGATTTGCTCTATCTTGTATTTCTAATTCTTTTAATCGTAATTGAAATGCTCTTTCTTCTCTTTCCCTCTCTCTTTCTATTTCTCTCTCTTCTCTTTCTCGCTCTTCCTTTTCCCTTTCTCTCTCTCTTTCCCTTTCTTCCTTTTCCCTTTGAAATTGCCTTTCTCTTTCTTTTTCTTCAATTTCTCTTTGTGCTCTTTCTCTTTCAATTTCAATTTCTAATTGCTTTTCTTGAAATTTCCGCTCTTCTCTCTCTCTTTCTATTTCCAATTCCTTCTCCCTTTGTTGAAGTTTTAACAGTTCAAGATCTCTTGAGCTTGAAACTGATGGAACATCAACAATGAGAGACAGAGCCTTTTCATCAAAAATGTCCTCATCAACAAAATATTGAACCAAAATATTCTTAATTTCATGCTTTCGCAATGAGGACTTGACTTCTTTTAATTCATAATGCTTGGCAAGATTGAGCAAATCAGGCTTTTTACCCAAATTCAATAACTCCACGGAAGGTTCGTGCGTAAATTTTTCTAAGTCAAAAGACATGGTAGCTTGTTGCTGTATTTGAATAAGAATGTAAGATTTCGATAAATAATAGTGAAAGTGCACTCTAGATTTATCAAAATTGAAATATGAAATTAATTTCTTAAATAATTTTGAACAGTAGATATAAATAAAGAATTTGTTTGATTTGTTTTGTTTTGTTTGTTTGTCTGATATTCGTATCTCGAGACGAGCCCCCAAATTGTTACGTGCCAATGTAACACGAACAAAGAAGCCAGCAACAAACTTTACAATTAACAATATTTATTGACAATAATACCAGAATTATTGACAATATGAAATTAATACAAAAACAATTTACAATACCTTGAATGTTTAATCCTAAAGTTTTAATTTTAGATCCAATTTAATTAAGTTCCTGGTCCACAAATAATAAGTCCAATAATATCCGAATTTAAAATTAAACACGCTTTTAAACACACTTTTAAGATAACAAGAAATCCCCTTTTAGTTTAACACAGTACTACTAAATGAAACCATAAGTCTAAATCAAGTGAACCAAGAATGCTGTAGGAACCCCTTTATATAATACTATAGAACAATCTGGAATAGTATAGAACATAAGAATACTCTAGAGTCTGAATCACCTTCCAAAAGGCCTTTCTAGAAAGATCTACATAATTCTACATACATTTACGTAACAGAATCAAGAGATAAGAAAATTCCCAGTCTAAAAATAGACACGGTAAATACCATTAGGTTTATTTATAGCTTATACATAACAAATGTATCTATTGATCTTATAATTTCAAGTGAATTTGGATCGTTTTTGTTTTGCTTTGTAAGTCTGTCCTGGGTATCTTTCGGAACTCTTCCAATTTCGCAAGTCGATTAGAAATGGGACGTACCCTTATTATTTTGTTCATATCAAAACTTATGATTAAATACTATGAACGTTTAGAGAATTTACCCAATTGTAGGCTATTATCAAAGGCCTTTAAGGTTCATCAGGTACTTCACCTGAATGGATACAAATCATGGTTTTCATGTTTAGATAAAATTGTAAATTCAGTAGGTATAAAATATCTAAAATCTTTGGACTTCAAAACGATTGCTGGAAAATTGACTGAGTACTACATGAGACAAACAAGTCAAAAGTTGGAAACACTGAAGTCTACAGATGACAGTAAATTGAAGTTATTTTCAACTATTGTAAACTTAGATGGTAATAGTCCGAACTACCTGAATTTAAATCTCAATCAGCAATGCAATTCTATGATAACTAGGTTCCGGCAAAGTGCACATAATCTAAATATTGAAAGGGGAAGGTATTCAAGACCAAAAACTCCTCAAGAAAACAGAACCTGTAAATTTTGCAATAAGATTGAAAATGAATCACATTTTATCTTGTTTCGTAATGAATATGGTGCTTTAAGTCAAGAACTATTGGTTGGGTTCAATATTGTTGATTTTAACATCTCAGAAGATAAAGAATTAGATATGTTGAAATTACTGTTGAATCCGAAAAATAGAACTCAAGCAATATCTCTGTATAAATATTTGTCAAAAGCTTTGGAAATTAGGCATTCTTGATGTTTCTAAATATATTTTGTGGCCTACTTGTGTTAATTTTTAACATGACATAAAGATAATCTCTAGTCTATTATAAAATATTTTTTGGTATGATATGTTATGTATGCTTTGTAATGTATGATGTCACTGGTGTTATATTCAGTTTTCATTAAAGAATTAAATTGAATTGAGTTTTTGAATGGATTGAGTGAGTGATTGGAATGAATGCATGGGGCGCTGAGTGAGCGATATAGAATAATTTTGGTCGAAATCGGTGTCAATTTTACGATGTTCTTAACTGTAAAGATTTGACTTCTTCAATTGGATACTTTGTTTGTAAAATTTATGGTCATGTCATCCAATAATGGATTTCTGGTATTTCCCGCACCATCCTTTCGAAGCCTCTGGCTGCTATCTCACATAGGTTTACGATTGTCAACGTATTGGTGAGAGACAGATAATCGCAATAGGGAACCCTCAGTGATTCTACGGAATAGACCTCGGGAATAATACGGGCGCAGCCATGATAGTGCGTCATTTGGCACGTGGGTTTATATGACGTCAAAAACATCAACGACCCCGATAAGGATGACGTTGCATAAACCAAAATCAATGAAAGAATAAAAGTGGGCATATTAGAATTTGATAACAAAAGGCAGTGTTTTTCTGCGTTTTGTCATCAAATTATTGTATGCCTAAAAGATCTCCTAAGACGATCGTAAAGAATTAACAAAATGTGATTTTCTTCAAGCGTATTAACCGAAGAACGACAAGGAGCCGAATTACCTAAAAATTGAACCAAAATTACTACACCTACGTCCGAGGTACTTTTCAGTTTACGGAAAAGTTCGAGCGATGTTCCGAATGAGATAATCGGACCGGATGAGTTCCGCCGTCATGGAAAGAAACCGGAGACTTGATTAACAGTCTGACGCGTTACCGTCTACGCTATAACGGCGGCTTCACGCATAAAAGAGCCGTCTTGAAACCCCGTAAAATAAACGTTTGAATTTTCTGACTAGTAGAGGTCCAACGGAGGTCGCAATTGAAAAAAAAAATATACTACAAGGTAGAAAAACAATTCATAATTCGGCAAAAAATCGGTTCGAACTGTTTCGACCGTAGTCAGCCTGCGTAAATGCCTAATCTAACGCGTTATCATTTGATTCACGAAATTCACGGCCGCTTATCTCCTCAATTATGTCAGAACGGTGCAACCTGCTGTTTGTTTTTTAAACTATACCCCGCACATAGCAAAGCGGGGTATAAATTGAAAACAGTTTGCACCGTTTTGTCATCCTGATCGCAAGCAAGATCATGCCTGTAAAACCTGTAAACCTACTCCCATTCGGAACACCACTCGGCCAATCTCACGATCAACCTCGGATGTATTCGGAACACCACTCGGCCAATCTCACGATCAACCTCGGATGTATTCGGAACACCACTCGGCCAATCTCACGATCAACCTCGGATGTACATAGACGGACTATTTTTAAAAATTACGGTAAAACCTTGGTAAAAGTCGATGACTTCAGTTAAAATGGCGTTAGCCCTCGAAACTGCGAGTGAAAACATTCAACGTCGCAAACGCTACTCGTTTAAGTCACTGACGTGAAGCCATCGTATCCTTATATAAATATCTTTAGATTCTTAAATAACGGCTGAAAAATCTTGATTTTTGAGAATAATTCGTCATCTTCAAAAATTAAGAATTTTCAGCCGTTATTTACTGTAAAAGACAAAAATCTACAGTGCTAGATTTTCTTACACTGTTTCCGCCTAACAAAATGCACGATTTTATTACATACCCATCCGCCTTACATACATCCGAGTTGTGTTACAGTTTACGGAAAGGGCCGATTGATAATCCGAATGTCCTCTGTTCATGATGCAGTTGTTCCGAATGGATTGACAAATTATAACCTACTTATGCATTTGTATTAACGTTAAAAGTAGAATATAACTCAAAACAAGAGGACCAAGATGGTCCTAGATCGCTCACCTGAGTCTCTTTTATCCCTGGGACATCACATTAATTAAATAGGCAGATGTCAAAAAGAAGATAATTGCCTAAGATCAATACCATGGAACGTTTTCAGCGAAGAGCAAGACAGATATGCCTTTTTGCTCTTTGATTCTATGTAAAAAAGGATGCACCCGGGTGGATCCCAAATGTGACCCCAGGGTCTTGATATGAATAAACTTGGAAGAGGTCCATAAGATGATGCTACATACTAAATATGAAGGCTGTCTGCCTTCTGGTTTAAGAGCAGAAGATTTTTGAAGGTTTTCCCATTTTCACCCATCGTGCTCAGATGAGCTGAAAGGAATGGGCCCGAGTGGAGCCCAAATATGACCCAAGGGTCTTGATATGAACAAACTTGGTAGGGGCCCACTAGATGATGCTACATACCAACAATGAAAGCAGTGTGACCTTTGGTTTCGATTATTTTAAAAGATTTTCGCTCTTTGATTCTATGTAAAAAGGGTTGTGTCCGAGTGGAGCCCAAATATGATCCTAGGGTCTTGATAGAAACAAACTTGGTAGAGGTCCATAAGATGATGCTACATACCAAATATGAAAGCTGTCTGCCTTCTTGTTTCATAGAAAAAGATTTTTGAAGATTTTCATTTTTTTACCCTTCGTGCTCATAAGAGGTAAAGGGATGCACCTGTGTAAAGCCCTAATATGACCCAAGGGTCTTGTTATGAACGAACTTGGTAGGGGCCCACTAGGTGATGCTACACACCAAATATTAAAGCTGCGTACCATCTGGTTTCAGAGGAGAAGATTTTTAAAGATTTTCGCTCTTTAATTCTATTCAAAAAGGGTTGGGCCCGGGCAAAGCCCAAATATGACCCAAGGGTCTTGATACGAACAAACTTTTTAGAGGTCCACTAGATGATGCTACATACCAAATATGAAAGCTGTCTGCCTTCTGGTTTCAGAGAAGAAGATTTTTAAAGATTTTCATATTTTCACCCTTTTTGTTAAGGGAAAAGGGAAAGTTAAGGGTGGATTTCATTTATTTGAACAACTTTGGTAGAGCTTGACCCAAGGAACATTCCTGCCAAGTTTCATCAAGATTGGCCCACTGGTTTAGGAGGTGAAGATGTTTAAAGAAATTGTGGACGACGCACGACGGACGACTGACGACGGACGACGGACATTCTTCGATCCCAATAGCTCACCTTGAGCACTTCGTGCTCAGGTGAGCTAAAAAGGCACCACCTTCGGAGCCAACGTTCGACTGCTGATTCCGGATAAGGCAAAAAAGCCGGCTAATTGATATTACTCATACAAAAATATTTCAGAGTTATGATAGTTTAGTAGTTCGTGTGATGGTGAACACACATTCCAATGTTCGTGAAAATATTTTCAATAACAACAGAGATATAACCAAGGTTAAAGTTTGTCATGCCAATAACAACGCCAACAACAACACTAACACGGGCGAGGTCAAGGTGATGAGAATACATATGGGTTTCTCCAAAAACAGCCGAACCTAAAATCGCTAACTCCTTTGCATCCTGAAATCGTGCAGCCCTGTCCTGCGTTCAGGATGACGAAATTGGACAAATTGTTAACAAATTATACCCCGCTTTGCACGCAAGTGTACATGCTATGTGGAGTACTATTTGCGAATTTCAATAAATTGCAAGTGTTAATTAAATATATATTGAAATTGAAGATGGACTACACAATATTGAAAGAAAATGTTGTCGAAAAGGGAGAAATTCCATGAAACAAGCAATTTCTCCTTTTTTCTCAACGTTTCCAACTAAATGGTTTCAGTGCACTAAAAATTCGGCTTGTGGATAAATTTTCCATGAACAGTTATTTAGGATCTTAATCCTTCTGTAAATAACATAAGTGTAATTTTTTAAATAATTAATTGTGTATCTCTTAGAAATGGTGTTTAAGTATATAGTCAGTTCTACAATTAAAAACATCGTAAAATTGACCTTCACCTCAATTAAAACAATTCTACATCGATCACTCAGCGCTCCATTCATTCATTCCAACCACTCACTCAAACCAACCAAAAACGCCAAATCCCATTGAAAAATAATTATCCGCAGAACTTGTAGGCATATTTTACCAAAGGGAGCTAATCTATATCGCTTATTTTGTTCATCTTGAAGAAAAATTGAGATATAGGATTAACTCCTATTAAATTCACTCAAAACTCGCTCCACAAACTTATTCAATTTCATTCCTAAATCATTCCAAAATCATTCAACTTGTCAATTTCACGATGCTGTTAACTGTAATGTTATTTGGGCAGGTATTCCTGGAGAAAGGATCATATATTCTAAGTAGGGTATTATTTTTTATTTAGAAACAATTACAATATCATTGAGTTATTAGTAGGCTTGAAACATATGTATAATCTGTGGTGACACTAACACACGAATGATCAAAACAGCTATCCACATGATTAAGGTACATATATAATACGTATTTAGTGTTTTGTATGAGAAAAAATATCTAACGATGTTGGGAGAGTTGATAATTGTCGAGGTTCTGCCGAGACAATTATGAATTCTCACATCCGAGTAAGATATTTTTGCGTATACTACAGTAAGTACGTATTGTTTCATAGGCATAATAAGACTAAGGGGCCAAGTGCAGACTAGGTAATTTCGGACTTGAGTTGGTGGGGTGCAGGACAACGAAACTTGTAGGGTCTGCCCTTGGTCCCCGCCTAACTTTGCTGAACTAAGTCAAGACCATAATAATATTACATATTTTTATTCTACTCATTTACACATAATGCTTAAGTTTGGCATAATGGTGGGCGTGAACCTACGATAAATTTCACAAATAAAAGCCAATAAAATCAATAAATGTTTTACCATTATATATACATTTTGTGCTCATTTAGATCGAAACAAATAGCTCAGATGGAGCTGAATCAAAAAATGCCCAGATGGGGCCGAACAAATAATTCTCAGATGGAGCGGAACGAATAATGCACAGTGGAGCGGAACGAATAATGCTCAGATAGAACCAAACAAATAATGATCAGATTGAGCAGAATAAATAACGCTCAGATGGAGCGAAACAAATAATGCTCAGGTGGAGCGGAGCTAAATTAAGCTCAAATAGAGCGACAATCAACTTCGACTCAATTGGAGCCCAAAGAATTATACTCCTAAGCACTGTTATCATTAATTCTAAGACTCGTATGGCACCGACAAATCGTCGTAGGGCGCCGAATTGAACACACACAAAAATACTGGCCCCGAAAAACGTGGTGACCCCTAACGTGGTTGAATATATACATGAGATATATAAAAATGATAGATTATTTCAGAGAATTTTGGCTGCTGGTTGGCTTGTTCATGAGGAATGCTGCCGGTTACCGGCCCCGAACGGCTTGGTGACCCTTCCGACATTTGAGTATATACACGAATTTACGAGAAGAATGAAGATTTGCAATATTTTCACAGTGATTGTCTACTTGGATAGCCTCTTAGACAGGCTAAATGAAACACTTTTGATACATCGAGATCGAAATTGAGAACACTTCATCAACTAGCACTGAATGTGAATTGTTCATTGATCGTTTCCATCACTTGGCTGTAGGTTCACACCGGTCTTCTATGAATGGATCGCGAAGAGGTGACCTTTTCTACGGGTTATCTCTGATCCCTCATAGTTCTGAAAAGAGATGAAAAGAGCAAAGCAACACATACCACACAAAAAATGCAAATAGGGAGGGGAAAGGGAGGGTTCTTTAAAAACTTATTATTAGCTGAAATGTGGTAACAAAAACATTTACCTTTGTTCTATAGCAAAAATGGAGGTGAGTGACGTCATACTTAGACTTGGAGTTTTACTAAACGATCTTATAGACTGGAAGATGCCATGGAAACAACGAGGACTATTAACTAGTAATAGTCCCTATTGTTTCATAGGCATAATAAGACTAAGGGGCCAAGTGCAGACTAGGTAATTTCGGACTTGAGTTGGTGGGGTGCAGGACAACGAAACTTGTAGGGTCTGCCCTTGGTCCCCGCCTAACTTTGCTGAACTAAGTCAAGACCATAATAATGTTACATATTTTTATTCTACTCATTTACACATAATGCTTAAGTTTGGCATAATGGTGGGCGTGAACCTACGATAAATTTCACAAATAAAAGCCAATAAAATCAATAAATGTTTTACCATTATATATACATTTTGTGCTCATTTAGATCGAAACAAATAGCTCAGATGGAGCTGAATCAAAAAATGCCCAGATGGGGCCGAACAAATAATTCTCAGATGGAGCGGAACGAATAATGCACAGTGGAGCGGAACGAATAATGCTCAGATAGAACCAAACAAATAATGATCAGATTGAGCAGAATAAATAACGCTCAGATGGAGCGAAACAAATAATGCTCAGGTGGAGCGGAGCTAAATTAAGCTCAAATAGAGCGACAATCAACTTCGACTCAATTGGAGCCCAAAGAATTATACTCCTAAGCACTGTTATCATTAATTCTAAGACTCGTATGGCACCGACAAATCGTCGTAGGGCGCCGAATTGAACACACACAAAAATACTGGCCCCGAAAAACGTGGTGACCCCTAACGTGGTTGAATATATACATGAGATATATAAAAATGATAGATTATTTCAGAGAATTTTGGCTGCTGGTTGGCCACATGAAAGGAAACCAATGGCCTCCATGGGGACAGGGGTTTCGTTTCACCGCCAAAATAGAATTTTGCGCCAGCAAGCCAAAATCTGGTTCACGCCCACACTTAATTATCCATAATATAAGGGCCTGGTTGCCTGTAAAAAAATGACTTAGGCTAAATTGGCCTTGGACACTGTCCTTGTCATATGTATGTAGATTGAAAGACAATAGTCTGAGGTGCTTACTATAAAAGCTGCGCTTAAGCTCTGGTAACCTTATTGCAATTGTGTGAATCTGCTTTCTGGCAGATTTGAGACCCTTGCTAATTAGCACATAAGTTTCAATATGGGATTAAGGCAATTTAAAAAATTCGTCAGTGATCGGTAGGAATTATTTGCAATGGGACAATGACCTCTTAGGTAGCAAATTGAGTATTACGATTTGAAAGCCCATGTGATAATATTGTCACTTTCAACACCGTTTGGCTTTGTTTAGTTTTATTTGATTGAAGCACTGTGCTATGAAAATGCATAAATGGATCAATCAGAGCAAGACGAAAAACACGCTAAATAAAATTTAAGAGACGCCATAGTAAATGATTTCCGAAAAAAAATTAAGTGAAAGTGTTTACATTGTGATGACTGCTGCTTTTAAGCCAATGCAAACGGTGTTCATTTCGTCATGTGATTAAATATCTTAAGATCCTTATTAAGCCGCTTAACAATGTCGCTCTATAAAACACCATCCCAGAAAGCTAATTAGAATCCTGAGAAACTTGCTCCAACGAAGACACCAAAATTAACATGCACCCATACATATATATCTTCATATATGGGTACATGCTTTATTTACTATCTTGAAACGAAGCCAAACTTTATCATTGACTAGCCATCTTGGTCTTTCATAGTGGTATCCTTACAATGAACAAATTATGTTCACTCCATGCCATTGAACACTACGTGAAATTGGTTCTACATAATAAAAATGTTAATATTTGTATATATGATAAAATAATGCACTGAAGTTAGAGGAGGAGAAATGTAAAAATCCCTTTAGCATTCAATATATATATAAATTTTTTGTTTGTGTTTTTATTATTTCTTTTTTTTTTTTTTTTTTTTAGAAATTTGTAAAACTTTTTTCTATAAATCCAGATGAAAAAACTGAACGTTTCTATTTTGTGACTTACTGGTGCCCACTATATTTCAAGTGCACCATTACCTCAAACTTTATTACCAAGGATGTGGTCGCGAAAACACATACCATTTCAAGAAGATTATTTTCCTCTAGTAATTCTGACTTTACGTAAATTGTAAAAGTGTTTTCTGTAGAAATTTGCAAGATAAAATTCAAGGTCCTTGTCATTATTTCTTTTTAAGGACAAGACAGCTCCAAATAAAGGCAAATAAACATGTAATTAGAACTTGTCAATTAGCAACAGCCAGTTCTGGGTCGTCATCTATTTCTAACGTTCTTAATAGGCAGATGTTAATTAACGTTTTACTTAATATGGTTGAGTAAATCTCCGTGATTCAAGATTAGTTAGCATTGTCTTTGATAATTGTAAGTGATGTTTTGTCAGTCTGAGATTACAATAGATTTTTGATTATGCCTTTTTGTACCGGTTCGACATAGGACATCGAATAGGATAAGGGTGCATACTATCAGTGGATTAGAAGGTAGCTATAGCATCTTGCACGCCTTTTCCAGTTACTGATCCTTCGAGGTTTTCAATTCATTGCGGTTTTGAGCCCATGAATTGTTTGGCCCGACTCTTGGGAATAAGTGTTTGGGCAGAAATTGGTGAGTTGATTGGGACTGCAATGGAGACATAAATTAATTTTTGTAAGAACAGGCAAGATTTTAGCAAAAGCCATAGAATTAATCATAGCATTTTCTTTCTGTCCTTTCTGGCTGGAAGGAGGAGGCACCCATACATAAAAGCCACAACATTTGCTAGGTGAAATGCTCTACCTCAGAGCTCAGATTTCAGCTCACATACTCGCATATACATTGTGCCAACTACAAATTGCAAATTGTGCCAACTACAAATTGAAAATCCGCATTAAAGATAATAGTTTATACTGTAGCAAAGTTTTTCGTGACTAAATCTTGCATTTTTCAATTCTTAGACACCTGCATAAATGCACAGGAATTCTTTTGTAGCTTCTCTTTTTGTGTACATGTACTGAGTGATTGACAAGGGCTTGTCAGCATTTTAGAAAACATGGTTATGGAGAAAAAGGATCATTTTTTGACAGGCTTATTTAACAAAGAAAATTATTCATTATCTAGAAATTCGGAATATAGCTTAGAATAACTGCAAATTTGTTCGAACAAGACTAGGGAAAGCTCCTGTCAAAAGCCTAACTGTACCAGTTACAGGACAAGCATGAAAATAGGATACATAATTGCTATTTAGCTAGACACCAAAATTTTGATTTAACTGGAGGGAAGAATATTACTTTGGGTAAAAAGGCTCAAGAGTTTGCCAGCATAAATACTTTTTTATATATATGTATTTAGTTTCATTTTAATAATAATAATATTATTATTATTATTTATTTTATTATTTTTTTTTTAAATATATTTTATTTATTTTATTATTATTATTATTATTATTTTTTTTTTTAAATCTACTGCCAAAAAATACACTAGTTTACTTACTGTTTATTTGATATATTTCTATAAATTATTTATTTTATCCATTTTTTATAGAATTTAAGTTGATGTTAACAGTTATAGAGCTGAAGCAAATAACGCCCAGATGGGGCTGAACAAATAATTCTCAGATGGAGCAGAATGATTAATGCTCAGATGGAGCGGAACGAATAATGCTCTGATAGAAACAAATAAATCATGCTCAGATGGAGTAGAATAAATAACACTCAGATGGAGCAGAACAATAGCCTAACACAATGATTTCAAACAAATAGATGTTTTATGTTTGTTAAAATTGAAATGTCAATGGAACATAAGCCATGTCAAACAAAGATTCTCAAATCTTCTAACATACAAAGTATAAGAATATCGCATTAATTCTTTTCATATTGGATGTTAACTTTGAGTAAGTCTGCCATTTTGGAGATATTTGAGACCTGAACCTCAACCGAACCTGAATATCATAGGTTCTCAAGCATGAAACAAGGAGGCGTTTGGCTACTGGTCTAATGATTTATTTGAGTTGAACTTGAATTTGGTCGGGATGTGCAATCAAGTTAATGTTTACCAAAATAAGAAAGACATTGGCCATTCATTTCTTGAGGTGATCTATTTGTGTAGTTAGTGCACAACATTATCTTCCAAGTCGAATATAAAGGGTTCTTCCCTTTATCTGTTTATCATCCCTTTTTTCGGATGGTAAAAGTGAAGTGAGATCCATATGGGGCCCTGGATGTATTTTGACCTGTGTTGCTTTACTTATGTACTCCGGAGGGCACAAAGGATTCTTTGAATTTGGGATAAATCATGTATTTTGACCTTGATGCACCCAGGGATAATTCTAGCTAAGAATATCATGGGGAAAAACAAAAATATATATCTCTCTTAGCCAACCATAATGAGACATTCAGGGATTTGTGGCAAGAAATTCCAGTTACCTTTTTAAATGAATTACAAATTCCCTTATTTTGTATTTATTTACTTATTTATTTATTTTTTCTATTAACCCTCATCATCTTGCCCCAAATTGATCCCTGAGCAACATACACATCACCTGATGCACTTGAGGATGGTATTTGGATCAGCCACTTTCCTTGTTATAGTCCAAATAATCTGCTCTGCCAGGTATAATATACAAACTAGATCATCTTGTGCCTCATTTGCTAGATTAGACTTGTCGCTTGTGAATGGGTACGGTGCTGGTACTCAGCATGGATATGGGGCACAGCATTCTTTTCACAGTCTCTTTTGGATGTCTTGTGCTCTCAGGTTCCAGTGGACATGGTGGATAATGAAAAGAAATTAAAGGAGATTTCCATAAACAAGTATTCTTAAAATAAGATGAAAAACAACAAAGCCAAATGCAAAATAGAATTCATTGAACTGGGGTTATAGGTTGCAAAAATGTTCTGTAATAAGTACAGGAGAAGAAAATGCTTTATGCAGCCTGTCAAGATATGGATTCACGGTTTCCAAAAAGTAAACTAAATACGAAGAATGAGATGGGATTTACGTAGTTTATACGAAAGATAAGCATCAATAATGCGGGGTGCTGTACAGTACAGTAGACGTAGCGAGACGCATTGCCTCGGCAATATCTGCCTATTTGTCATTGAATGCGAGGCCATCCGAGATAATCGTTACGGTAAATCTTCGAAACGAACATCTATTTAACTGTGTGGAACAATATTTAACTAGAAAACTTCTTTAAAAACTTATTATTAGCTGAAATGTGGTAACAAAAACATTTACCTTTGTTCTATAGCAAAAATGGAGGTGAGTGACGTCATACTTAGACTAGGAGTTTTACTAAACGATCTTATAGACTGGAAGATGCCATGGAAACAACGAGGACTATTAACTAGTAATAGTCCCTATTATATTTATCTTATAACCCAAATTTGTCTTGTTTTGTCGATGTTTCAAACAGAAATGCAAGTTTCTAAAAATAACCGTATTATATATTTGTTCTTAAAATAACTATAAGATATCATAAAAAAATCATAGAGGATATTATCATACGGATATTTGTATAGTTATTAGATAAAATGAGAATAGTGCCAAACCTTGTTTTACACAAATTGTAGCCACAAAAGTACTGTAGCTTAGGCAACGTTGGTTCTATACAACATCATGCGGAACACCACTCGGTCAATCTCACGATCAACCTCGGACGCGTTATCTTCCGATAAGTGGCATTTTTCAAATACTGACCTATCTGATTTGAGCATTCTGGGTAGTGTTATTCGTGACAACTCGGCCGATTCCGTTGAACGACTTTGAAAATGTCAGCGGCCATGAAATGCTTCAATTTTATCGGTTTTCCCCAAAATCTATATTAGGAAACTGTGTACAGTATAAATAGATCTCAAGCAAACAACTTTTTTTAAAAAGAAAAATATATACTTTCGCAATTTAAACCGATATTTTTGTCAACTAATTTAAGGCAAAATTAAGTTTGATTTCCACAAAAATGAAGTTTTAATTGAAATTCTTCAATTACTACTCTTTGGCGATAGAATACGGAGTTATGCGTACGAGATAGATTTTTTATCCCAATCTGGATAAGTGATACGGTCCCGCAGACAGGTCAATCTTCGGAAAATATGACATGCGCAGACAACGACCTCAGATGTACATAGACGGACTATTTTTAAAAATTACGGGAAAACCTTGGAAAAAACTCGATGACGTCAGTAAAAATGGCGCTAGCCCTCGAAACTTTGAGTGAAAACATTCGACGTCGCCAAAGCTACTCGTTTAAGTCACTGACGTGAAACCATCGTATCCTTATATAAATAACTTTAGATTCTTAAATAACGGCTGAAAAATCTTTTTTTTTTTGAGAAAGATTCGTCAAATGTTTAGGTTAACTAAGGTTAACAAAGCCAGAAATATATTGTATGAAACTTAAAGGTCTTATCAAAAATTGTTTAAAGAGATAAGATTTCATCGCTAATATGGCAATATTTGCGAAAGCCTTTTTGATAAGGTCAAATATTTCGAATACCATGAATTTAGGTAACTATGGGATTGATCAGAAGTCATGTTAAAGGTTTACTGAAACGATGAATGATTGAAGCAACTTGATATGGAGGTTCCTCTTTGATTACTCTGATTATTAGCCACTCAACCTTAATGCATTACATTGATCCTGATGAAGGATATAACTCTCTGAAACAATAGGTTCAATATAAATGTATAATGTTGCAAAAAATATTGTACAGACATATCACAATTTCAATTGAAAAAAGTATATACGAAAACACAGATAAAAATGTTTAACTTTTTTAAGAGGAGTGTCATGACGGAGTAATAAGGATGCGGTCTGCGATCCGTCAGTTATCTCCCCCACTCTTTTTATTTCTTTAGGTTCACCCCTTGTAAGATCACCTGCGTATTACCTATAAAGCGGACGCCATCGGCTGTTTCTATTGTGCTAACAGAAACATGTACGCCAGCCAACAACCTGTGATTAAAATCGAACACATCGGGGCCAAGATCTACACTCGAAACTTCACAATGTGCCTAAGTGCATTACACAACAATTATGATGACGCAAGGCAGTTGGTAGAGTGGATAGAATTCAATAAACTACTAGGCGCAAATCAATTCCTTATCTATAATTTCTCGAGTGGAACAAATGTGAAGAGAGTAATTCAGTATTACATGAAACGAGGTTCAGTAAAAGTAATCCAGTGGCCAATTCCTATTAAATCATTTAGGATGGAAGTTGCATATTTTGGTCAGACAAGTGCCTATAATGACTGCCTGCTTCGTATTAAAGCACATTCTAAATACGTTGTCGTCAGTGATATTGACGAATTTCTTGTACCGCACGTCAAAGGTGCCAAAACATGGTTAGATTTGTTCAAATATTTGCCAGATGCGCATTCGTATTCGTTCAGAAATGTCATTTTTCCTTTATCAGGCGGGGACAACGAATTTGAATACCCGGAGAAGGCTACAGCGCAAAATTATTCCATCAATTCTCTGTTATCATTAAAGCGATCTTCATCAATCTGGTCGGAGCGATCAAGGTGTAAGTACATTACCCGAACCTCAGCTTCTTACTGTATTTTTTTTACATATTCAGATCGGCGGTAGAAAACACTCGCTGAACCCAGCCGTTGGTCTTTTACATCATTTCAGAAGAGACTGGCCAATTCAAGAAGTAACTGTAGATAAGACAATATTGGTCAAATATGGTCATGATATTACAAACAAAGTCGTCAGAGCATGGAAGGAAATAGATAGCAATTAATGGATCACTGGTCGTGTGAACAATGGGGAGCCCCTTCCGGAACATCGCTCGGACTTGCCGTCAACTGGAAAGAAACTCGAACGTAAGTGTAGTATTTTGGGTCATGTTGTAGGCCATTACTCGATTACTCCATTACTCGGTCTAGACTCTTGGAGAAAAACGAAATTCTTTCATGCTTTAAGATCTACTTTGAAGATATTTCGCGAAAATTATAATTTGAAAACAAAACTCAGTAATGAGGCAAATTTTAATCCTTCGTTGATTCTGTTAAGCTCAAAGACACATTGATCTTTGTGACATCCTGAAAGTAAACGACGCCCTTTCACGACTGTGTCCTCTATTCTTCGGAATCACCGAGGATTATCGAAAGCCCTATTGAATCTACGGAGTTATAAGAACGCATGTGAGTCTTTATTCACTTGAATTAAACTACGTCAAAAGCATCAACGTTGTCGCTAAAGATAAATTTGATTTAGACAAAATCGACTAGATATTGTACGCGGCATTTGATAATTTGATAACAAAGCTGTTGGTTTTCCTGCATTTTGTCATCAAATAATAATTTTCCCCAAAGATCCCAATTGACGATTTGAAATCATTAAAAACATGTTTTCTTGAAGTGCACCGACCCAAGTACTGTCAAACACTTCCATTTGGGTGACTTTCCAGTAACGGAAATGCCCGAGGGATGTTCCTAAATCGGCATCCCCTCGTGAGTTTACATGACGACAAAAGAATCAACGTTCTCGCTAAAGATGAAGTTGAGCACGACAAAATCAAAGAAAATTATTCGATCAAAAAACGCTGGGGTTTATTCCGTTTTCAAATAATAATGTTCCTGAAAAAAGCGAGCAAGTAAAATACGTTTTCTTTATGTCGTTTTTACATGTCAGAATTATCTGGCCCTTAACAAAAAGTAGTGATCCGATTCAAAGTGGTGCCAGGTGTATCAGATAGTGTATGCCGAAACAACAAGTAATTTGCAACGGTTTGTCTTGCGAAGCCTGTCTTACGGAAACTTTTAGCATTATGGCGTTATTCTTCCGTACATTTAACCATTTTTTATTGATGATCTGTGTAAAGATGTTTAATTCTATGAAAAAAATCAGTAATGGCAGTTCATTCACAACAAAAGGAAGAACTTTCGGGGCTATCTAATTAATTAGAAAGTGCACGTGATATTGTAGAATGGCTGTTTTGCGTATTTAGAAGATTACGTCGGCATACAGAAGCAATATCAAATAAATAGAGAATATTGAATGAGTGAACATGGAACACCGAATTTATTAAACCAGTTATCTATAAACAGATAAAAACGAGGATGCGCCGAGTTTTTATCTGTTTCAGATTACGAGTTTAATAAATTCTGTATTTTATGAGCACAAATTCTATATTCTTTTTATTTGCGAAAAATCGTCAAAATTCTTGAAATTCAACATTTCAATTCTGCGAAACTTATAACGCCGTTTAAAACTGACGTCACAATACATAGATTATGACGTCATTTTGGCGGTTACAAAATAGCTTTCCTATTCGCTATGAGCCCATTTGCATACTTATTCCACTAGTGTAATGACACCCGTGAAATATCAAAACTATTCAACGCGATTATTTCTCTTCCGCGACGTAGGTCATATTATAAATCTTAACAATACTTGTTTATCTCTTGAATTACAACCACTGTTTAAAAAATGAAGACTTTCATCAAATACTTTTTGAAACACGACTTCTGTTTGTCCTTTGCTAGATCAAAATCTCTTTTCCAATAATCCATTTTACAGAATTCCCGGATGGTCCCTTTTTTGCGTGACGGGTCACATTTGAATAACGACTAGTATAGATCCTTGACAGCCTGTGCAGACTGAACCGTTCGGCAAGGATAGAAAATTCTCACTAGTGACACAATGGCAGACCGTTACCGTTTTATGACAATTAAATAGCACTTTACTCGTATATAAAATATTTATTGAAACGTCACCCTAAATCACGTATTTCTGGCGTCTTTTAAAGGCTTATACAGTTAAACTTCGGTAGCTCGAACACCTTTGGGACTTGATAATTTGTTCGAGAGATCGGTTGCTCGACCAATTGTGCGAGTTTTCCGAGGTAGAACACTGTGAATTATGAGTGAATTCTGCCGGGACTGAGATCCTTGTTCGAATTTTCCCTAGTGTTCGAGATTACCCCGGTTCGAGAGACCGAAGTTTGATTATATTTTGTCCCACCCGAACGAAAAGTTCAATCCTCTTTTTTCTTTGTATATCATGAAAATGATACTCAACCCATTCAAAGCCATTCTAATGGCGTACTCAACGCTTCAATCACCCCAAACCATTCAGAACGGCTCCGAATAATTCGAAAATGCTCACGGACCCGTAACAATGTTTCATTACAGATTAGAACATTGTGAAATTGACAAGATGATTGATTGTGGAATGGTATTTTAATGAAATTGAATGAGTGTGTGGAGCGAGTTTTGAGTAAAATCAGAGGGAGGTAATCCAATATCGCTATTTTTTTCAAGATGAACAAAATTAGCGATATTTATCACCTTACTCTGATGAAATATACGTACTTTCTGTTTGTGTGTCTTCCTGGATCAATCAGATAATTTAAAACTCAAACCAGCGAATAAAGTCGTAGAATAATTTGATAGAATTGAATTAAATGTTGATCGTCTTGAACGATTTCGAAATGTTTTCTTATTATTTCGGCGCGTTTTTGATCGCTCTAAGTGAGTGGTTCTAATTAAAATCTGATCGCTGAGTGAATGATTGATAATTATTTTGATCGGATGAGTGCCAATTTCACGATGTTGTGTTTGTATTGTAAAAATATGTATTGTCTCCACCTTATCCTATTGTTTAGGCGTCAAACGTTTTGTCCGCTTAATGCCAATAAAGTATATGTCATGTTATGTTATGTTATGTTAACTGTACTTCATTGAAATCTAGCAACCATTCCTTATTTTTATTGGCTGGTGTTGATTTGGAAGCATCTACGTAAAAATTCAAATGAATTTATAGAAAGGCATGTAGATTTCTTAGAGGAATTTAATAAACTATCGTTAACTACGTCCAAATTGGACGAAATTATGGATATTTATTACAACCCTTAAATTTCAAACATAACTTGCTCTACACACTCGGGGATCGACACTTACACCAGTTCTCTGGTCCGAGACTTGTGGATTTTAGGGAGGACTGGTAGATCTTACCATGTTGCAGGTCCTTCAGGCCTGTAGTTCATGGCAGAATTAAGTATTTCTGATATGTCCAGTTTTGAAAAATAGATGATTTCCAATAGTAAATTCTGTTTTACCGAAGAGAAAACACCATGGAAAAAAGAAATTGCTTATAAAAAGCAATTTCTTCTTTCCAACAATGTTTTCCTTACATTTTTATGCCCCCGTATCGAGAGATCGGGGGCATATTGTTTTACTCGTGTCCGTCTGTCTGTCTGTCTGTCCGTCTGTCCGTCTGTCTGTCCGTCCGTCCGTCCGTCCGTCTGTCCGAAAACCTAACCTGAAAACTTAACCTTGCCAATATCTTCAAGCCTATTCAAGATACAAAGCTAATATTTGGCATGATGATAGATCTCAAGTCAAGGTCATGTGACAAGGTCAAGGTCATCTGTCAAGGTCAAACTTTGAAAAAAAATGCCGTTCCGGGGGCATTGGTGTTTCACAAACACATCTTGTTTTCTTTTATTTTCTCAAAATCAAACATGGTTTTCTAACAGGACCTGCTTGTACAAGGAGGACCTGTAACATTTAGGGCTAACAGGGCCTTCAGGCAAAAAGTGGTTAGTATCAAACCTTGTACACTCATTTATAATAATTCAAAATCATTCCTTAATCATTCAAATTGTCTTAACGATGTTTCTTACTGTAAAGCGGGTGATCTCCCCCCCCCCCCCCCCCTTCTCACTTGGACTCTGTTAAGGGAAACGCTTCGAAAAAAAAAAACAACTTGATTTGTCTCTAGAATATATCACATACTTGGAGAAACAACCAAAACGATGGTCGACTTTAAAAAAGTCATAACTTAAACTTATTGGAGCTGCAATTAAGACATTTAAGTCGCCAATCGCAGAAAAATAATTTTAAACAAGATGTTTACGCTAAATGCCAATGCCCCCGCAAGTGCCATTTGTTCGAGCAAGTGGTTTGATACATGGGTATGGATAATCTCAATGAAAGTCTTTTAATTGTTTAAAAACTGCGACTTCCTACCAATTTTGACCCTTTGCTGCTTAATCCCTGCTTTTTACGTGCCTGTGATTTTATGATTGAGAAAACATTGTGAAAAAAGAAGAAATTTCTTCTTTTTCCACACTATTTTCTACCCTACTGAATGGTTATTTTCCAAATTAAATCCGCTTTAAATTTTCGTCTGCAAAACGTTTTAATTTGGATAGGTCCAAAATTTTGTAAAACAGGAAAGGGTTAACGGTAAGTGTCTTACCAATTAAAATGTAAACCTAATTTTAAAGTTTTTGTGTCATCAAAAGCGCCCCTCACTAAATGGCATTGACCTTGACTTTGTTATGCATGTAAAGGTATTGTCACGTCACAAGCAATGTAAGTGTAAATTATCAAGGCAGTATGACTTATTTATCCGAAGATATGGCAAAAGTTACTTTTATTTTTTTCATAAATTTGTCCTTGAAAAAAGACCTCAATATATGACATTGAAGATGATATCATCGGAAAAGTCTTGTCCCAAGCTATCATATTGTGAAATATGAACGTTCTATCACTACCATTCAAAAGTGATGGCCAATGTAAAAGGTTTTTTTCGGAAAACCGGACAACCAGCAAGGGCATAACTCCCATTACGCAATTTACGCAAATGCGTAAAAAGAAATAATCATCTGTCAAAAATATCGTTGATGAATGATCATAACATCAGAACTACAGCATATTTAAGCTGTTGTTACGATGTTTTGATTATTCACCAACGCTCAAATCATAACATGGGAGCGGACGGAGGACACTTATCTTTTATCACAGTCCACAAATCGCCTTTATCCTAAATATTCTTTGGTTGCGACTTCTGAGTGCGTATAAATTTCAAAGTCCTAGATATGTCTATGACCAGAGAAACAGACAAAAAGACATGGAAAAAAATGGCCCCGATCTATCGACGCAGGGTCATAATTAAAATAGCGAGACCATTGGAGGTTAAAGGTAATCTCGTTATAATTGATTATTTTGATTGGTCGCTCATTATTCAGATTGGCAGCAGCGATCTGTCAATTAATTGAAAAAAATGGCCCTTTTTCATAATACGGGTCATAATACCGATACAGGGTATAGTTGAAACATTTTATTTAATGCTTTTGGTGGTTTATCGAGAAATAACCGTAGATTATCACTTGATAATCTCACCGCAAAACAGTGAAATTATCAAAAACGTATACCCTGCTTTTGAGCATTTCATCCTATCTGACGTCATCTATGCGGGGCAAAATAAGTGACGTCACAATGAACGTTGCATAGCAATCATTTGAGTATTTCATCCTATCTGACGTCATCTATGCGGGGCGAAATAAGTGACGTCACAATGAACGTTGCATAGCAATCACGCGCAAGATGACGCGCTTTACGAAAATATGTCCTAGGTATTTCCCATTTTGTCTCATTTTTGCATTAAAGAAATAGAATAATCGTTTGTTTTTCGTGTAAGATCGATTAATATTTCATTTCGTGAACAACAAAATGTATATTTTCACTCGTGGCTCTGCCACGCGTGAAAAGATAGCTTTTGTTGTTTACTCAATGAAATATAAATCGATCTTACACTGAATCAATCGATTATCCTCTATGTGATACTGATAAACATTCTAATAAAAAGTATTCTAATCATTTACCCAGTTCTCCATTCGTTGCAACCAAAACGTCCATTCCTTTCACTCAAATACGCTCTGATTTTTTTTAAGGGTCTGCTTAGTCCGAGCAACCGCACAAACAGAAAAATGTGAAGATTTTACCAAAGGAATGTAACATAATATCGCTTATTGGACGTACTTATCGATTTTTCATTAACTCCCTTTAATTGCATCCAAAACTTACTCCTTCAATTCATTCAAATTTATTCCGGATTCATTTCAAAATCATTCATATACGACTTTTTGCACAACACTAGTATAAACTTATTACGTTAATAACTATTTTAAAAAAAATGATGTAATACGTGAAAAAAGTATTTTTTTTTTTAATTTCATTTCAGTATGCAACTAAAAACTTAAACACACTGCATGAATACTCGAATCGGATTCATACATGAAAGCGGTTGGGTTTTTAGTTTCATAACTTCATAAAATATAAAAAATAAACTCTTTTCATATCTCATAATTTAATATCGCGAAGCAAAGATGGAATAATTTCTTCATAATAATACATTCAGGGGGGGGGGGGGCTACTTTTCTCACAAGCTTAGAAAAACGCAGTATATTCAAATTATTTTCATTGAAGAATAAAACCAACTTTTCAGCCAATCAGAATGCACAAAATTTAATGAAAACCAGTTATATCAAATTCTTAAAAATGTATTTTATCTCTTTAATTCACATAAAAAGTATAATAATCGTTTCTTTATCTTGAAGACTAAATGAAAGATAAATATTAAAGATATAGCTCTCGTTGTTAAACTTAAAGATTGTGAACAATTATATCTTAGAAAAAAAAACAACTTTTGTCCCATTCAGGGTAAGATCGGTTAATCTTTCATTGAGTGGTTAAAAAAAGCTATAATTTCCTGAGTGGCGTAGTCTTTTTTTCTCTCACAAAATGAAAAAATTGTTGATTTTACACAAAAACAAATGACTTCTCATTTTTTTAACGCAAAGATGATTAAATTGAAAATTACAAGTCATATTAATAAAGTGCGTAACTTTGAAGGTGATAACTAGGCAGCTTCAAGACGATGTCATTTATTGGGATCCGTTTGGATTAAATAGAATATAGATTGGTGAACAAAAGCTGGGTGTATTTTACAGTAATTTTACTGGTTTGATGATTAGACTAGCCTGTCAGGTGATAATCTAGGGTAAATTCACGTTTTTTGGGGGTGTTAAAATTTGTAGAGACCCGAAAAATGGTTAAACGCCCGAGTGCGAAGCGCGTTTAAGCATTACAAAAAAGTGCGAAATAATTTCATAGAAACGATATAAAACCAGTTACAAACCTACTTAAATGCCGCCATGTATTACACCGTCCATCTTCTTTATACAGAGTTTCTTGGCGAATTTATGACGTCACACAATTTAACGCGGGATTTAGAGCAACGTTTTTAGGTATGCTCTATAATAATGTTATACAAAGAAACTGATAAAGTGTAAAGGCCCTGACTAAGGATATTTAATTGAAAAAAGCCGGGCGTTAACGACATGTGATTTTACTGATTAATCCACGTTTTCTCCCGTTAACGCCCGGGTTTTGTGCGTTAACGTATGCCTTTAACGACCCGAAAACATACATTTAATACAATTATCTACCGTTATTTCTCGATAATCCAACGAAAAGCATTTAAGAACATCCTTTCTTTAATGATTTTCCGTGGTTTATCGAGGAATAACGGAAGCTTATTACTTTGTTGACATCACGGCTTTACAAGTTAAATTATCAAAAACTTATACCTCACTTTGCCTTTTACCCTATCTGACGTCATGTAAGTGGAGTCCCAAAAGTGACGTCATTATGAACGTTGCATAGCAATCACGTATGAAATGACGCACTCAAAGAACAATTGACCAAAATTTTTCACATTTTGTTTCATTAATTCATAAAAGAAATAGAATTATCGTTTGTTGTTTGTGAGAAGGATCGATTGATATCTGATTCATCGAACAACAAAAGTTATATTTTCAAAATATAGCTTTTGTTGTGCAATTCATGAAATATAAATCGATCTTACACTGAAATAATCGATTAACCTAAAATTGAACAATATTGGCAGCTCCTTCGTCCAAAACGTGAACGTTGTCCCTCACGACGTTATCTAGGGATTGTTATACACAACGCGTTGGCTGTAGGTAACAAAAGTCTGGGCTGAAATATAAAAAGAAGTGAAAAGTCATAAACCATTTTCTTTTACGTTGTGGGGCTCGACTTACTTTTTTCGCCGCCATGGTCTATGAGTTAAATTTAATTTCCAAAACGGAAAAGAAAGCACTATGACCTATACACCAGTGCAACACAATGCCAAGAAATAACGGTATAAATAAAATTTCCACTATATATGCTCCATTTTGGCTGAGAGATCTAATGCCATTTTCTCTACACAGAAATAGAAAAATTGAACTTTGATCGTTTACGTTATTTGGTGAGTCTGTAAACAACACTTTGTATATGAAATTTGCAGAAATATGAAATTTGTAAAATCCATTCATTTTAAAGCGCCCGTTTGCGGTTAGATTTAAACTCGATATTTCGTGAACATTTTAAATATATTATACTTGATTAAGTCTTATGAAAAATAAGTTGCACAAAAATACAAATCAATCAACAAACAGCGGCTTTTTCGGGAAACGCATGATTTGTCGTAAAATGCAAATGAGGATTTGGTCACGTGAAATACGCCCACATGCAGGAACGGCAATGCGCTCAATTTAAATTCTTGTCCGAAATGTTGCGGTCATAAATATTCATCAAGATAAGCCTATATATAGTTCATCGCGTCATAGTCATTTTAATAATCGAATATTGAAATGACAAATTCAAGCTTATCTTTGAGAATAAAAGTCTAGTTTTTTGTGTACATAGTCGTTGAGGACCAATGTCATCGGTTTCGGAAATGTTCACAAACACAGACGGGGGCGTTAACCGTTAAGGCATTGACTGAGTGGGAAAAGAACCAACTTACAACCACCGCGGCTCCCCCCGCGTCCACCTCGTCCGCCCCTCGTGCCTGCTCTCGCCGAGGCTCTTTGTCTCTCAGCCTCGAGATTATTATCAGCAAATTTAACTCTTATAGGTTTACCCATCACTTCCTGTGAAAAATTAGGTACAGTCAATCTTGCTCGAGCGACCGCGTCTATTTAGCGACTATTTTATTAAGCGACCGCTTTAAAAAATCCCCTTCTTTAAATAAGAATTTCCTCAAAGGAAGGTATTGTTGTTATAAAATGTATTGAAAATGAATCCCATGTTGTTAAAATTCAACAGAATCGTCTCAATGAGACGATTCTATTGAGTTATAACAACATAGTATTTTCAGAGTCTCGTAATTATATGCACATTCAAACAAAAGTATGTTTCTGAATTGTAATTAAAACGTATATTAAGCGGCCATTTTCTATAGACTATGGGCTACTGGGACCCCTGTCCCCCCCCCCCCCAAGGGGGAATTTTGTACACTATGCTTTTCTGAAAGGTAAGCAACATTTTAAGACATGTTAGCACTCTGGCGAGTGGGGCTTTTATAAGATACGTTACTTTGAAATCACCCATCCTAGATCCTTATTAAATGCTACATTTTGCACCCAGTTTGTGAAATTCTTTGGGCAAATTGCGATTTTCAGTTCTATCTCATACATGATTTTTGAGTATGAGTGATAAAACATCCAGAGAATCCTGTATGATTCAGGAAAATACGTGAAATATACGTTACAATTACAAAATTGTTTCTCAATATTCGCCAATATGAAGATATTTGCATTTTGGCGCCAAAATTATTCAAAGTCAACACTTGTTGGCAAAATTCACACGATAATATGATGAATTCATATTTACATAGTCTATTTGGCTTGCATATTACGTATTTTATACGTAGAAATGAATAGATTTGAGCGCATGTCATTTCAAACCCTTTATACAATGTAATTTCATATGCAGTTCATAAACAGAAAGGAGAATGGCAGGTGCAATTTACTACTGTGATCATGCATAATAAAACAAGAATATCATTTATAACTGATATCTTTATAACAACAAATGCTTTATGTCTCTAAAGAAATGTTGTAACTTACGTTAGCGCAAAATATTTTACCAAAACCCGTTTAAACTGTTTTATTTTTCATCAATAAGGTATAAAATTCTTAGAATTTATAGCTCTCAGTCTTGTTTCAGCATCGGACTGAAAGCAAATACGTGACAAACAAAAGATCAAAGATCCCCTAGAACTTATGGTATTAAAATTTAGACCTTAATTGAGAAGTAATTGTTGTATCTTTGAACAGTCAAGAAGTAAATTCTTATCTAATGCTAGTATTTACATATGATCTTTTAATGTAAAGTAATAAATCACTCAAATTGAAGTTAGTATCATTTGTAGTATCCCATCTCACAAAGTTGAAGATTTTGATAACAAGATTTGAGATCATAATTTTGAAATAGCCAAATCATTAATACATGTATATCCAATTGCTGAAATCGAAATACCTACACCCTTCTAAATAAGCACAGATCTTGATAATCTTTTTACATTAGAAATTACAAATACTTTGAAATATTCAATAAAAGATACTGGCTTTTTGATAGATATGGATAGGTACTTTGTGTTGTACTTTACCTGTTGTTTAATTTCATCATAGGGAAATATCTGTTCAGTGCAATTACTAATCTATCTATCACACAATGCAGCATGACAGCTTAAAAAATTAATCAATTGAAACTTTTTTCAAAATTACTTAGTCACTTAAGCAAGTTTATCGTTTATCTCTGATTTCGTGCATTGGTTTGTTCGTTGCCTATAAATGTTTTTAAACAGAATACCGATGGTCACAATCTAGTAACGTATGTTACCATTTGTATGAAACAAGTCGCAATTATCGTTAATGCACTTCAGTGTCAATACTGTAGCCATTTAAATCAAAATTATTGTGTCTCTTTGATTAAGATGGATTTTTTTGGTTTAACTACATGTTTTTTTATAAATTGTTTGTCTGGAATGTTGGCCAAGTGGTTAGAATAAAACTAAATGGTTAGTAGAAGAGTCTTGTACTTGTGCACATGAGAAAAATATGAGAGTTATGCCCAAGAACCTTGAGTATTTTAATTGGAATGGGCATTCTTCAATTCTTTTATCTACTTTAACACAAACTGCATGTACATATATACTGAAAGTCTGCCAGCAGTATTAAACAGGAATGCAAATAGAATGTCAAATCACCAGCCATTTACACATAAACACCTATAAAGCTCTTATAAGCATGCGACTTATAGACCCATCATGCAATTTTCTTATTTTTATGAATCAAGTCTTGGGTTGTATTTGAATGAGGGCTTGATATTGATGAAATTCTATTGCTTAAGCAATGTATCATAATTCTTTTATTGTTTCACAATGTAAGATATAAGACATCTAAGATATAAGATATAAGATATCTAAGACATGTTTCTTTCTGCATAAAAAGTACTTGTAGTTTGTATCTAGTTCAAAGTTAAAGCATTTTTAAGCATCTTTGTTTTACAAAAATCTTTACTTTTGTAAGAACTAATCATGGTTAAGAGAATTACAATTGGTGTGCATTTAATTGTCCTTTGGAAGCATAAATTATGTTTGATTTTCTGAAAAAAGGTCTTTTAAATTTAACATATATTACTGTCTTTGATAGCTAAATCAAAATGTATATGGCAATGTTCTATTCATTTAAATATAATATGGTCATATTACTTGTAAATTTTCAGTATAGTTGAGCTGCTAAGTGCAAAAAACTGAGGAAATAGTTCAGTTGATGATACAAGCATGAAATTTTCACCATATATTCTTGATACTGAAACAAATCAAAACTGATAATCAGCCACCTAAAAATTGGCCATTTTTAAGATGGCCGCCAAAATTCAAAATGGCTGCCGTTTTTCCCTCATATTTACATATTATAGAGATCTGAACACATCCAGGGTGTCCATAGTTTGCTTGTAGCTAGGTGTTTGTTATTTACTGGTTCCATTCAATATGTGAACATTTAATTCCAAATAATTCATTTTCAAGATGGGCGCCAAAATTCAAAATGGCTGCCGTTTTTCCATTTTTACATATTATAGAGATCTGAACACATCCAGGGTGTCCAACGTTTGCTAGTAGCTAGGTGTTTGTTATTTACTGGTTCCATTCAATCATATGAACATGTAATTCTGCATTTGCATAGTTACCCATCATGATTATTAAATGATTGCTGTCATATTTAAAGATGGCAACCATATATACAAATGATGTTTCCCATTTTAAACAGGTTTGCATCTTGAAATTACAAATTGTTGAGATACTTAAACCTTGCTTTAATCATGTCATAATACTCGTATTCTTTATTCTTGAATTACATGTATAGTTGTTTTTTTTTAGGTGTGAATAATTCTTGTTTAAAAGTCAATGGTTTACTACATAAACAATATATTCGAAATAAATCAACAGAATGAACTATTAACACTACTAGTGGAGCTGCTAAGTGCAAAAATAGTTCAAATGATGATACAAGCACCAAATTTTCAGAATATAATCTTCTTGACATATCATTTCCCAAAAACAAAAAAAAATCAGCCACCTGAAATTTTGTCTTTTTCAAGATGGCCGCCTTATTTTCAAAATGGCCGACAATTTCATATAACTGTTGATTTCAACATGAAACAATTTTACCAGGAAAACATTTGTTGGATAAAAAAATCACATTTTTTTCAGTGTTATAAAGGCAAAAAAAAAAAAAAAAAAATACACAAAAAACATGTTTATTGTTTTCACCTATCCAATATGGCATCCAAATTGGCATTCAAATTGGCCGTCAAAATTAGAAAAAAAATCTTTATATAAGCTTTGTTAATTTCGAAATAAAAAAAATCCAATTGAATTATCAATATGGCATTGTCTATGTCTACACATATATATAAACAAAATCTACTACAGTTATGCTTCATATAAACATCAAGGTGGCTGCCAAGATGGCGGTCATTAAATAGAAAAACTGATATCTTATCCATTGTGATATGTTTTGTTAATTTTGAAACAAAAACTGTCCAATTTAATTATCAATATGACATTTTCTATGTCTACACACATATATATATAAACAAAACCTACATTTATGCTTCATATAAACATCAAGATGGCTGCCAAGATGGCAGTCATAAAATAGAAAACTGATATCTTAACCATTGTGAAATGCCATATAGCTGTTTTGGCTTCATATTGTCAAAATACAGTGGTATACCGACACATTTGTTATACTGTTCATTCATTCACCCTACAGTTACAAGAACAAAGAGCTGTACATTCAAGTCCAGATCTGAAGCTTTTACAGTTTCCAGAACAGGATGCCCTTTTACAACCACACTTTTGCAGTTCTTGGCAACATTCGGCTACAACAGACAGCTTTGTCCGATTTGGCAGCCATACATTGTCTTGTTTTAACCAACCCCAGCCTGATGGAATTGGTAGTTGTTGGTCTGTCACGGTTGCCTGACCCCAAACATTCCCTGCTTGGTAAGTAGCTCTTTTCACATGTTCATGCAGAGCGGCCTTAGTTGGTGGTATAGCATTATACGCTCTTTGCTTTCGAGCAAACAAATCAAACCGTGCTTCGTCTACCTTGCATGTTGTACTGGACCTATCATACATGATAACGACAAATTGTTCTAATATGTCCAGTTCTTGCTCGGTGATTGTGTCTGTGACTGAACTTAAGATGCGAAACACTTCAGTTGCCGCCTCAAAAACATTCCATGCCTGCCATGCAGATTTCTTACCCTTTCCGACAAAAGCCGAAACTGTATCACAACCAGTGAAGGCGTGAAAAATGGCATTGCTTTTGAACGAGGGCCTAGCGATTCGCAAATATCATGAACAGGTATTCACCTAAAGTGGTTGCCGTTTCCAAATGCCAATTACAGTGTATCAAGTTTCAAATCAGCATACACTGAAACATCCAGCACAACAACATCTGTGTCAGAACTGATGATGGCCAGGTGTCTGCTACCAGTTGAAGAAGCATGCATAGCATGGACAAACATACGAGTGTCTGCTTCCTCATGATTGCATGGAGACAGCATACCCTTGTTTGTTATATCCGAACTGCAGACTATATCTGTGCCTTTGGTAACAATTATAGTTTTACCAGTTTTTTATGTAACAATTCTGTCTGCCAGAAAACCAAATAACTCTGTCTTGTTATCATCACACCGCAGAAAGCTATTCCATGATTTTGGTGGTCTACTGTTTCCAACCACTTTTCTACGGGCACCAGAACCCCTTTTCTGCCTAGTTTCAGATTTTAAACTATCCTGGCGATATATGTCAAATACAACATCTACCCTGTTGTATCTGTCCGCGTAGGATTCAATGTGCGGGATGATGACATCCTTGACGTATTCTTCGAAAGTTTTGGCAGCTCCAGGTGATTTTGCATTTACCATAGCAGCACCATCTATTATGACAACATCTGTAGGAGGTTCGTCATATGTTACACTTGTACTCTGCTCAAGAATGTCCAACAATTGTGACTTTACCCCCATATTTAGCATTCCATTTTGAGACGGTGATGAGGGACACTTCTGATTTTCATGCCGAAAAAACTCTTGCAAATCACATTGACGACTTTGGCATGACAGATACAACAGGGTAGATGTTGTATTTGACATATATCGCCAGGATAGTTTAATATCTGAAACTAGGCAGAAAAGGGGTTCTGGTGCCCGTAGAAAAGTGGTTGGAAACAGTAGACCACCAAAATCATAGAATAGCTTTCTGCGGTGTGATGATAACAAGACAGAGTTATTTAGTTTTCTGGCAGACAGAATTGTTACATAAAAAACTGGTAAAACTATAATTGTTACCAAAGGCACAGATATAGTCTGCAATTCGGATATAACAAACAAGGGTATGCTGTCTCCATGCAATCATGAGGAAGCAGACACTCGTATGTTTGTCCATGCTATGCATGCTTCTTCAACTGGTAGCAGACACCTGGCCATCATCAGTTCTGACACAGATGTTGTTGTGCTGGCTATTTCAGTGTATGCTGATTTGAAACTTGATACACTGTAATTAGCATTTGGAAAGGGCAACCACTTTAGGTGAATACCTGTTCATGATATTTGCGAATCGCTAGGCCCTCGTTCAAAAGCATTGCCATTTTTTCACGCCTTCACTGGTTGTGATACAGTTTCGGCTTTTGTCGGAAAGGGTAAGAAATCTGCATGGCAGGCATAGAATGTTTTTGAGGCGGCAACTGAAGTATTTCGCAGCTTAAGTTCAGTCACGGACACAATCATCGAGCAAGAACTGGACATATTACAACAATTTGTCGTTATCATGTATGATAGGTCCAGTACAACATGCAAGGTAGACGAAGCACGGTTTGATTTGTTTGCTCGAAAGCAAAGAGCGTATAATGCTATACCACCAACTAAGGCCGCTCTGCATGAACATGTGAAAAGAGCTACTTACCAAGCAGGGAATGTTTGGGGTCAGGCAACCGTGACAGACCAACAACTACCAATTCCATCAGGCTGGGGTTGGTTAAAACAAGACAATGTATGGCTGTCAAATTGGACAAAGCTGTCTGCTGTAGCCGAATGTTGCCAAGAACTGCAAAAGTGTGGTTATAAAAGGGCATCCTGTTCTGGAAACGGTAAATGCTACAAATCTGGACTTGAATGTACAGCTCTTTGTTCTTGTAACTGTAGGGTGAATGAATGAACAGTATAACAAATGTGTCGGTATACCACTGTATTTTGACAATATGAAGCCAAAACAGCTATATGGCATTTCACAATGGTTAAGATATCAGTTTTCTATTTTATGACCGCCATCTTGGCAGCCATCTTGATGTTTATATGAGGCATAATTGTAGATTTTGTTTATATATATATGTGTGTGTAGACATAGAAAATGTCATATTGATAATTAAATTGGACAGTTTTTGTTTCAAAATTAACAAAACATATCACAATGGATAAGATATCAGTTTTTCTATTTAATGACCGCCATCTTGGCAGCCATCTTGATGTTTATATGAAGCATAACTGTAGTAGATTTTGTTTATATATATGTGTAGACATAGACAATGCCATATTGATAATTCAATTGGATCTTTTTTATTTCGAAATTAACAAAGCTTATATAAAGTTTTTTTTTCTAATTTTGACGGCCATTTTGGATGCCAATTTGGATGCCATATTGGATATGTGAAAACAATAAACATGTTTTTTGTGTATTTTTTTTTTTACCTTTATAACACTGAAAAAATGTGATTTTTATCCAACAGATGTTTTCCTGGTAAAATTGTTTCATGTTGAAATCAACAGTTATATGAAATTGTCGCCCATTTTGAAAATAAGGCGGCCATCTTGAAAAAGACAAAATTTCAGGTGGCTGATTTTTTTTTTGGAAATGATATGTTTAGAAGATTATATTCTGAAAATTTGGTGCTTGTATCATCATTTGAACTATTTTTGCACTTAGTAGCTCCACTAATTGAACTGAGTTGCGCAGTTTCTTGGCAAAACTAGGATTGCATGCAATGTACTTTGCATTCAATTGGAAACAATAGAGAGCTAAAATGCTTCAAGGAATTTTCAGGCCATTTTAACAGTATAACACTCTCATCGAGATGGCTTACCCACCTAACCATGAATTCCTTGTATTTATCGTACACACCATTCCATTCATCACATCATCCTATTAAAACCTCTAGCTACTTATACAACAAAGATGAATGATAATCAACTCGTTTGTACTTGCTGATGAAACCTTGTACCTATGATATGGAATCAAATGCGCTACCAAATCCAATGTGCTACCAACTGGGCTACTATCATGATCAACTCTAAGAATTATTTTTAACTTTTCTGTACTAAATTGAGGGAAATATTGCTTAAAATATTGTAGGAACCGCTTTTTTCATCTATTTGGTCATCATTTTTCACAATGAAAACTGTCTCTTATCATCAGAAGTAACATATATAACTTGTGTTTTATTCTAAAAATGTGATAAAAGTCTCAAACATAGAAGAAACCATAAGGTGCCTCAACAATGTGTTTGAAAGCTGCCTCAACATTGTGTTTGCTGCATTTCCTAAAACTATGATTGCGGCTCAACAATAATTATACCTATAAATAAGTGGTAACGTATTTTGCACGCTTTTAAAGCACAATGAGTCTTGAAATGATTAAAATTTATATACCTTAAAAATTTTATAAATAGTTCTGGCTTATAATTGATTTAGACAATGAGGGATATAACAATAATTGTAATCGGATGAGATATGAATAAGCCTATGGTAATTGATGGGTAAATGGGTTACTTTAGAGTAACGTATTTTGCAAAAAGCTTGATGGCCAGATGCATATAAAAGTTTAAAATCTTCCAAAGAAGAGAAGCTTATAGAAAAACACAGTAAACAAACATTCAGTAGAGCATTGATGAATATACCATTTCTTTTGAATACATTAAATTGAAATTTAAATGTAACGTATTTTACTCCAATGCATTGCTTGTCAGGGCAAATTAATCAAGTCATAATGTAAATGGGCTTCAAATATCTCCAGAATCACAAATATCATTAACAAAACACAATACCATTTATTTTTTAGTAATTTACAGGTAAATTCTATAACAAGACATACAACTAAAATTGTTTCATGACAATTTCATGGGTTGGTTTCTTTAAAGTAACGTATCTCGCATTTGCCCGAGTGGCCAGACTGCTAACAAGTTTCAAAATGTTCAATATTGCATAGGCTTTTAGAAAACCATTGTTAACAATCTTCCCAATGGGGCAGCTATGAAAAAAATCATTTCTATTTATGTGCCTTTCTTTGAAATTCAAAAGTAACGTATTTTATTTCCATATCTTGCCTTCAAAGGGGATTTATTTACAAAGTATTACTATGAATTTGCTCTACATACATTCAGCAACATAAATTTTGGTATTAAAAGATCACTTCTGGTCATTTTGACTCATTTTTTCACTGTACAAACCTAAAATCTTGTCTTGAAAATATGATGGGTAATTAACTTTGAGGTAACTTATCTCACTAACGCCCCACTTGTCAGAGTGCTAACAAGTCTCAAAATGTGCTATATACCATAAACTATCAAACAGGCAATGTTAACAAAATTCCAAGTGAGGCAGGGATAGACAATTTATTTCTATATTCATAGGTTTCTATGAAATTTAAGGGTAACGTATTTTACTGAAATATCATAACTCTTAAGATGACCAGATTCTTCAAAAAAATCCATAAATGGACCCTACAGTTAATCAGCAACACAAATATATGTATAAGAAGTCAACTTTTTGTCATTTTGACTTCAATTTTTTGGGTACTCTTTTAAAATTCATTTTCAAAATTTTGTGGGGTGTGCTACTTTAAAGTAACGTATCTTACAAAAGCCCCACTCGCCAGAGTGCTAACATGTCTCAAAATGTTCTACATACCATGGAATTTCTGAAAAATATGGTCTACAAAATTCCTCCGGGGGGGGGGGGGGGGGAACAAAACCCATTCTGGCTCATGGACTACTAATACGATCGCTTTTTTGGTGGTCCCTGTAGTGGTCGCCTAATACAAGTTTGACTGTATATGTAAATTTTCGCGATGAGTCGGTAATTATATTTTAAATCTAAAAAATCCCCGTGAGACTTTGCGAAATACATTTTAAACTGCCTTGCGTTCAGTATGAAAAACAGTGCAAACCATTTGCAAACTTTACCCAGCTTTGCACGCAAGAACACGTGCAAAGCTGATATATTTGCAAACAGTTTGCAACACGGTCGTCCGAAACGCAGGGTAGGTAAAAACAACACATTAAAACAGTTGAATTTTACCTTCAAAATAGAAATTATAAGTTGGCTTATTTCTCCCGAGACGTTTATTTTTCTTAATGTGAACTTGTACATGTATTAGGGGTGAAAAAAAGCTTAAGGAAGAAAACAAACCAACCGTGACGGAGACTAGAACTCATAAACCCGCCAATCGACTGAGCTATTATATCTTGCTCTCACTCGTTGGTTAAATTTGGTATTTGTTAATATTTTATTAACGGTTTATGTAATCAGTGCTCGGAGATCTTCCGAAGAATATGAACAGAGCCTTAGGCAAAAAGAGCTAAATAATCCTTCTTTGTTTAAATCTCAAGGTTTACTCATACATATACTTACATATTTCAAATAAAGAGATCAGCCCTCTGTGCTCTGGGTATAACAAAACGCTTCCAAATTATTAGAAAGTACATCCCGCTTTCAACGCACATACATGTGCAAAGCTGGGCATGAATTCTAATAGTTTGCAAACTTTTTGTGATCCTGAACGCATCTAAGGATACATTCACTGCCTGTTTTGTACTAAATTATTGAGTTTAAAAAAACTTGAACCAGACTGCTTAAGGTGTGTTAAGATAAGCTTATACCTTGAAATGTAATTTGAAATCAGAAGGATAAGGGTAGTAGATGAAAAAGAAGATATGCGGCGGTCGTCAGTAAATATGTGACTTCAGCTGTTGACGTAGGTATATATATAATACGTACTTAGTGTTTTGTATGAAAAATATATCTAACGAGGTTGGGAGAGTTGATCATTGTCGAGGCTATGCCGAGACAATTATCAATTCTCACAACCGAATTAAATATTTTTTCATACAATACACCAAGTATGTATTGTATTTATCTTATAAACTCTATTTGTCTTGTTTTCGTCGATGTTTCTAACTGAAACGCAAGTTTCTAATAATAACCGCATTATATCATTGTTCTAAAAATAGCTATGTGATATCATTAAGAAATATCATACAGGACGTTATCACACGAGTATTTGTATAGTTATAAGATAAATGTCTGTATTAAATCAACAGAATGTTGTAATGGACGGCGGGCAGTTTACGCATTCCAACATCGCAGTACTTTGAGTGCTTTGATTTTAAACTGAACCACGCTTCCAATATATAAGGCTCAATGAATAATTCACGAGGGCTTTATCTCCAATGGATCATTCATAAAGACTTAAAACTCCGAAGCTTGGCTAAATTTAAATAAAGAGTAACGGTAAGTATTTGATATTATAATTATTTCGTGAAAGAGGTCAAAGGTTATAATACATTATCTTAAGGAACATACAAATTTATATAGAATAAAAAAAGCCAAAAAAACCGGTGGGTCTGACCTCATTCAGAACATAACTCTGACTTTTTCGTAAAGTGGAAAGTACCCCAGACGTAAGTGTATTAATTGTGCGTCATCATTTTTTTCTAGGTAAATCGCGGTTTTATTGAGCCGAATCTGACCCTTCTATTTAGATAAATAATAATCTGATTATTCCTACTCGGCTTTGCACGTGCTTTCATAGGAACGAATTATAAACGGTATTGAATGTAATATATATTTTGTTAATTCATAAAACATATCTGTAATTGTTATTTAAGCATTTTTCCACAGAGGTCAAATTCGGGTCAAATAAATCAATGTCGAACTCGGCCTCGATCATTTAATACGCTTGGCAAAAGTCGCATTTCTTTAATTCTTTCTGATCTCCCTTCGAGATCTTTGAGGCAGTACTACGTTTTGTTATCAAAAACAATATGAACACTTTTAATCTTTCGTTGATTTTGTCGCCGTACACACACATAAAAAAGTAATGAGCCGGAACGGCGAGGGATAAAAAGCATTAGATATTTGGAAATCATTGAAACATCGCCTGCAAAATTAACCAAAATCGCAAAATTTGAACGAATAGAGCGACGGCTTCGAATGAGCGATCCGACCCGGGTTCGCGCTTGTGCCCGGAGAACCACCCAACCTTGATACGTTCCGAGTTTCGAGTTGCTCGGTCATGGTCAAGGGTCATTCGGAACATAGCTCGGACTTTTCCGTAAACTGGAAAGTACCTCGGACGTAAGTGTAGTAATTTTGGATCATTTTTTAGGTAATTCGGCTCCTGGCGGTACTTCGGTTGATACGCTTGTAGAAAATTAAATTTTATTAATTCACTGCGATCATCTTTGGAGATCTTTTGGGCATACTATAATCTTATGACAAAACGCAGTAAACCACTGCGTTTTGTTATCAAATTATACTATGCCTACTTTTATTCTTTCGATGATTTTGTTTTATGCAACGTCATCCTTAGCGGGGTCGTTGATGTTTGTGACGTCATACAATCCCGCGTGCGAAATGACCCGCTTTCATGGCTGCGTCCGTATTATTCCCGAGGTCTATTTCGTAGAATCGCCGAGGGTTCCCGATTGGGTCAAGGGTGTCAAAATCTTCTCAAAATCCCTAAATCGCAAACTTTGAATTTTGATTTGCTTAAAAGTTTTAAGTTACATGTAGTATGCAGTTTGAATATTGAATTAAAAAGCAAGATAAAAAGGACACTCACATGTCCATCCATTGCGTGGATAGCCCTTTCTGCTGCATCACTACTATTGTAAGCTACAAACCCAAAGCCTCTGCATTTTTGACTATCTTTCTCTTTCGTGAGTTCTACTGTAATAGAAAAAGAGCATTTTTTTTTAATATTTCGTTGAAAGATTGACTTTTCCTATATTAAGCTGAAACACGAAAGATATATCTTTACGAAAAAAAAAAAGTTTCCAGCGTTGTTCACAAAATGAAAAAAAAAAAAAAAAAAAAAAAAATCAAGAATATCAAATAAACGTTAAAATGGATTGTCTATTTCTTAGCATAATCTCTTTCAGGTAGTGGAACCGTACTAGTTCTTGAATATTTTGGACCACATAATCTTTAACAATGTTAACCAAGGTTTCCTTATGACAATCATTAGGAAACCTCGGTTAATATTGTTAAAGTTCATTACTGCTGAAATGTTGCGGATCTATTACGGGTCCACTGCCTTAACCATGTCATGCGGTTCATGGCTAATTCCCGTTGGTCTTATGCTTTTACATTCAAGACATATGAAGATCAGTTGTGCAGTCTGATCGTAGCCTACATTGATTGTCCTCTGCTTAATCTGTTTCAGGAAGAACATAATTTTGGAATGATTTCTGAATGACATTGAATGAGTCAGAGGAGCGAGTTTTGAGTGACTTCAAGGGAAGGTAATCCAATGCCGCTATTTTTTGTCCAGGCTGAACAAAATTAGTGATGTTTATACCTCCCTGCACTAAAATATGCATATAAGTTCTATAAATAGCTTTCAATTTCTTCAAGATATAACTTAGAATATTTGACATGATTGAGCGGGACCCCTATCTAAATAATTACACGCTTTATTGATTCCAACTTTACATAATCGTTAGTTTTCGTGATATCTTGGGAGTCGATCATGATAATTTATGTTTACGTAGGTAGAGTGTTCTTCTAGATAAAGTTGTAAGGTCGTCGAACTGCAGAACACAAGATCTGTGATTCGAGCCTCGATAAATCTTATCTCTATTTTTCAAAAACAATGATATACTTACTTGTTTCAATTTCTTTCTCTCTTTTTTTTCATTTTTTAATCAGATTTATTTTACAACTCAAATATCTCTACATGTATCTCTCACTTAGAGACCCGGGGTAATCGTAATCGGTAATCATGATTACATATAATCGATTACAATTTTCAGGTAATCATATTGTAATCGGTAATCGAAGCATTTTTTATTACATGTAATCGTAATTTAATCGATTACATTGCAAAAGGCCTGTAATCATGATTACATCTTGATTACATTATGATCACAATTATTTTATTTGCAGGTACAAGAGACTCTCAGACAATAACAAATAAGACTGCTTGCATGCTTTCAAACTCAGAATCCGTGTGTTCTCTAAAATATATCAAACGTGTTCTACAAGCTGCTTTTAAAAATGTAGTCTGATTTACACTTCTCGATTTGATGGTTCAAATTACGACAAACTAAATTTGAGACAATTTCTTTGACAAAAGTTAAAGTAAATTTTACATATAAATATATCGTCAGAAAGCAAGAGAAAGTTATGCGTTTTTTTAGATATGTTCAAACAAAAAGAAAAAAAAAGAAAAGAAAAAAAATGACTATGTGCTGATTTGAGCCACCAAAGGTACAGTAAAAAACAATGAGAAATTAACACTCATTCCGATCAAAATCATTCTAAATCATTCACTCAGCGCTCCACTCATTCGTTTCAAACTCTCACTCAAATCGATCATAAACGCTCCATAATTATTAGAAAACATTTAAAGATCGTTCAAGGCTTTCAACAATAATTCAAATCGATCTAATAATTCTACGATTTCATTATCTGGCGTGGACTTTAACCCTTTGCTGTTTAATCCCTGCTTTTTACGTGTCTGTGATTTTATGATTGAGAAAACATTGTGAAAAAAAGAAGAAATTGCTTCTGACAAGCAATTTCTTCTTTTTCTGCACTATTTTCTACCCTACTGGAAGGTTATATTTTAAATTTAAATCCACTTTAAATTTTCGTCTGCAAACCTTTGAATTTGGACAGGTCCAAAATTTTGTAAAACAGGAAAGGGTTAAGGTGACTGATTGGTCCACGAAGACGTACAAACAGAAAAATACGTATTTTTTATTAAAGGTAATTCATATCGCTTATTTTGTTCGTATAGAACAAAATAAGCAATGTTGGATTACCTAACTCTAATTTCACTCAAAATTCGCTCCACACACTCATTCAATTTTATTCCAAAATCATTCCAAAAGCATTCACCTTGTGAATAGGCGGGGAGTTTTGTGTCCACTTTCTGGAAATTTTGATTTCTGAATTTTTTGATAGTATTGAGTTTGTGTTTGATAATAAAATTTTAGCAACGGTACATGTATTTTCCCTTTTTTCGAAAGGGTTCGAAACAAGGCTTAATCGGAAAATTGGGTTGTTTTCTGAAAATTGGGAAACATCTTTTTCGTGGTGGTTTAAAACACACAAGTACAGTGTATAATTCAATTTTATACAGCGATAAAGGCTTCTTTACATATTTTAGATGTCGCGATATGATTAAGCTGAAAGTGGTCTTCTGCTGATTAGAAAAAGGAATGTTCTCTAAGTGTAAGCTTGTATTATATTAGGGACAAACAATATAAAAATGAAAATAAAAGCGTGGTGGAGATATGAACAAATGGATGAATGGTTAATAGTGATACATCTTAATCAACCGAACTAATACCTCGTGCACCCACTCATCGATTAACTTGTGCATTTATTAATAATTTACTATTCCCTGGCTAATTTCGCCTGAGACTCTGTTTATTTTCCGTGAGTGATATCGGAAAATCACCAATGATGATGCATTAAGATTTAATTGTTTACTGGGGAAATGCACAGGGTATAACGTGCCACGCCGACACCAGAAGGTTCGTGGACACCTGATTGATTTTTTCGATACGGGACTAACGGTGGTGCAAGTTTTTGACTGATTTGTAAACCAAAATAATCATTTTCATTTCAATTTTTAGTATCACTGTCGAGATAAATGGTTCTTCTTTTAGGAAATAAAAGGAGAGGATAGCAACTAAGCAAAATGAGCGAGTTCTAGCCCTAGGAGTGAGTGACTTTGCTTGTTTATTTAGGTTTGTCATTAATTATTTATCAAACAACCTGACTATTCTTCATTGTTTGTGATTGTCTAAGAGCATTTATGTATCCTCTACACACATACCAAATTTCTCGGCGAAAGATCCACTTAAAGCGAAGATATTCGTTCTTTTATCGGCCTGGGTAGCGGAAAATATGATAACAATACACCCCCTGAATTTTTTGAGATTGGAAATCGACACCAGAGTTAAAAGAATTTGTGATAACACGACACCTACCACTAAATCATCTATATTCCTCCCTAAACGCTCGTGTACTAACCGTTTACGGAGCAGTTTCTGTACATTTCAGCTTATAAAGGCTCGATGATTAATTTAGGAGCATATTCAAACCAATAGCACTTATATTCACCGTTCTGTCCATCATACATTAGACCAAGTTGGCAACTCCGTTTGAAAATTTGTATTCATAAATGCGATCTATGAAATGTTCATAGGACATTGAATCTCGTGAAATCGTATATCCCCTTCTTTACTTATATCGGGCATATGTCGTTTTCATGCGTCCAGTTACTGTTGCGTAAGTATTCCTTTGCGTCTGAATGAGGAAAGAATATAAGCGGTTGCCCTAAAGAGCATATATTCAGCTTGCCTACGTGTACAACATGTTGGTCATACTGCGTCTTTTTAGATTACATTTCATCAAAGGACAATCAAAAGTTGCCTTGCATTCATGATACGAAAGCGCTCGCCGCGAAAAGTTTTATTAGCGAACAGTCTATCTTGAGCGCACCGCACCGCACCGCACGCGGTTTCCTAAAATGATCCGGTTTCTAGGCGACCAAATGGCCTCGACTCAAAGCTTTATCAAAGAAAATACTTTAAGATTTATAAAATGAATTTTAAAAAAAAAAAAACACAAAAACAAAAAACATTTGTTATTCATAGATTTAGCCCTTCAGATGGTAAAATATCCGAACAAAACGAAAATCGCGAGATTTTCGAAAGATCGATAACATTGGTTAAGCTATCCGTTTGCTATGCGAGTCACCTTGCGACGCTGCTAGCCGATTATTTCAAGAGCCCATAGCAAGCATACCGTTTAGAATAGGAAAGCAAGAAAGTGCTCGCTAACGTTTGCAAGCGCTTTGCTTACCTTAATCAGTTTTGACTAATGTCTTTGTAGGTCTCGTTTCGGAAAGATTAACGTCTTAACGTTTTCTTGCATGTGTCAGAAATTATTAGCTTATGTGAATTATTTTTCTATACTTAGACATGCATTTTCATTGTCTCTTTTCGCGTAAATACAACAAAGATTACGTGACATAGTTCTCATAAATTCTTCTTTAATTAGTATAAATGCAGTTAATTACATCGTGAAATTGACACAAAGCGCGATCGAAACTATTTCAAAATCACTCGCTCAGCGCTCCAAACGTTCACTCCCAACCCTCACTCACTCACAACGCTCCAAAACCACTAAAGAAATTAGATCAACAACTGCATTCAAAATTAAAATAGCCAGATAAAAACGCAATTTCACTAACATAATTGAAATTATAAGCGTCTGATTGATTTTTTGATGATATAGAAATCCATTTACTTTATTGGAGTAAAGACGGCATATATCCCGTCAAATGTCACGTGTCCACAATACATCGTTGGGTGGTTAAAAACCATTGGGTGGCATTCTTTCGAACAACTTATGATTTCTTGTTTCAATGAAAAAACAAGACTTTATTGGACTTCGCAATTTCTATGAAAACGAAATGATAATTCTTCTAAATACGAAATAATGTTAATGCCGTTAACTCCTTTCCTACATTCTTCAAACTTAAATTAGCCTACGCTTATGTATAATATGTCTTTTCTGTTATGCTATGGATTTACCTGGCATTTTCAATAGCTTTCTTATTATTGTCATTCATTAATTGATGGAGAAAAATGATGCGTGTCAGATGGTAATGGTCTTATGAAAGTTGTGCGCGGCAAGGCTACACGTTACTAACTGACCTAGAAAATATAGATGGGCGAAAAAACGAAGTCATTGTCAGGTTTTTGGTAGAGTGCAGACCGGTATATTTCTCTTAAATGGCCCTACTTGGGTCATAGCACGTATACCTCGTTCGCCTTCTTTCGGCTTATATTTTAAAAATAATTCCAATTAATGCAATGACTTGAAAATTTGTAATAGATATTGTGTTTGTAAGTTTAATCTTATATTTGGCAAAATTCTTATTAAGCTAAAATCGAATGAGGAACGGATTTTCTTTGACGCTTTCCAGTGTGTTAGCAAGATTTCTAGGTGGACTGTCACTAGGTAATTTCACCACAAACCAGTGCAATTACCAATTTGAATCAAGATTGAAAGATAAAGTGGTATTAGACATTTAATCTGGTACCATCATACCGATATCTCATATCCCATGATATCATGCGCGAAAGAGATTATCCAAACTAATCAATCCGAAAGTATTCACTTATCGTCTTATATTATCCATTGAAGAAAAAAGAATAATAGTTCGCTTTAAGTTTGAGATCGATATACATAGATATTAGTCTCATTGTATGGCGATGTTATCATACTTCTTTGAATTCAAACAGCACGCTTATCACTTTCAATCCTCGTTTTCGTGTGTTTGTTTGTATGGTGTTTACCGCTGCTTTTAAAAATCTTGAAGTCATATCGCGGCGACTGGAACACCTAAATATCGACTAATGATGTTTCTCACATCAGTATACATGTACTACCGAAAAAGTCAGAATAACTATGTTCTTGAGCGATGAGTCTGTAAACGTTTTTATGACACATTTCAAATGTGTGTTCTTGTAATGTAGATTGATATACTTAGGCTGTAGAAAGAATGACGATTTGTATATGGAATCATATCGGTTAATGTTAGTATTTATTAGTAGCTGTGTGCCGTATTTATCCTTGTTGATCGGTATCATTATTATAAATTAAAGATCTAACGTAGCACAATAGTCCGTGGTCGCGTCATACGTATTGCAGAGTAGCAAACCACTATTTTCGAGTATTATTTCTTGATTATATCAACAATTCTGCCCTGCCACGCCCATATTTTGGGGTAAAACCAAATTTCTTGAACAACTTAGGAAGAGGGTCACCCAAGGTTCATTTCTACCAAGCTACACTGAAATAGGGCCAAGGGTTTTGGATTAAGAATTTAAAAGATTTTAAATCAAAAACGCCCGCCCTGCTTCACCCATATTAATGGGTAATTAAAACTTTCTAGAACAACTTAAGAAGATGGTCGCCCAAGGAACATTCATGCCAAACTTCACTAAAATTGGGCCATTGGATTGGGAGAACGGAATATTTTCAAACATTACATAGTGAAAACAAGCCCTGCCCTGAAACTTCTATCTTTAGGGTAAATCCAAATTTCTTAACATTTTAAGAAAAGGGTCACCCAAAGAACATTTGTTTTTTTTTCCCGAAAATTAAGAAATAAAAGAAAACAAAAACCACACGCCATTTTCAAAGTTCTGATAGTCTCCTTAAATACCTGAAAATGTTACCTGACTGTAAACAAAACGACCTAATGCGAATAAAATCCAAAATTAAAGATTAGGTCAGCTTCCTCTGATGAAATGTATTCTAAAATGACGTTGTAGGACCAACATTCATACGGGTAGGCAAGCTGTAAATATATCTAGGTCAACCGCATTTTTCCTCATTCAGACGCCTTTTTAGACACAAATGAATATACGTGTAACAGTAACAGAGCAAAATGAAAACGCTACAAAACCAATATTGGTTAAGAAAGGGAAATACGAGTTCACGAGATTCAATGTCCAATGGCGTTTCATACATCGCACTTTTGAATACAAATATTCAAACGGAGTTTACCAACTTGGTCTAATGTATGATGGGCAGAACGGTGAAAATAAGTGCTACAATTTACGGGATTGGTTTGAATATGCTCCTAAATTAATCATCGAGTCTTTATAAGCTGAAATGTACAGAAACTGCTCCGAAAACGGTTAGTACACGAGCGTTTAGGGAGGAATATATATGATTTAGTGGTAGGTGTCGAGTTATCACAAATTCTTTTATCTCTGGTGTCGATTTCCAATCTCTAAAAATTCAGGGGGTGTATTGTTATCATATTTTCCGCTACCCAGGCCCATAAAAGTACGAATATCTTCGCTTTATGTGGATCTTTCGCCGAGAAATTTGGTATGTGTGTAGAGGATACATAAATGCTCTTAGACAATCACAAACAATGAAGAATAGTCAGATTGTTTGATAAATAATTAATGACAAACCTAAATAAACAAGCAAAGTCACTTACTCCTAGGGCTAGAACTCGCTCATTTTGCTTAGTTGCTATCCTCTCCTTTTATTTCCTAAAAGAAGAACCATTTATCTCGACAGTGATACTAAAATTGAAATAAAAATGATTATTTTGGTTTACAAATCAGTCAAAAACTTGCACCAACGTTAGTTCCGTATCGAAAAAATCGATCAGGTGTCCACGAACCTTCTGGTGTCGGCGTGGCACGTTATACCCTGTGAAATGTATACTACCCAGGTCTGTGGTGTAGAGGTTCGCCTCAGATACAAAAGAATCCGAGTTCAAACCGAGTAAAAGATAAAATTAGAGTAAAATTTTCTGCCTCAACTTTTCTATTTTTTCTGAGTGTGTATTCGGTTTTATCCACTTTCTTGTAATTTTGAAGACATACTTTTTCATTGAGTTTACTTTAAATACATAAAATAACATTCTATCATGGCACGTGATTTTATTTCTATACAAAGCATGCAGTCGCATCGTGGTTAAATGGGCGCCAATCGTCGAAAAAAGTTCCGAGTGGCTGTTCCATTACGTCCATGTACAAATCTTTATTGATGTCACATTAGGTAAAGAATGTTCGCAAGGCAACCTGGTAAAAAAAATCCTCAATTTTGTCTAAATGACGAAAATATTTAAAGGCTATCAAATAAGTGTAGGGGTATTATAATTTGCAAGTCTCTCAAATTAACTTGGGCGAATTATATTTCATCGATGACGTAGTTCATGACGTAGTTTAAAATAATGACGAGTATTGTTTACACTAGTTTACTTTATCCGGATGAATTGATAGATTAAAAATTATACTTTCCACTGAGGAGTATTTTTAGACACAGAAACTTTGAATCTTGTCGTAATCTATGTTCACCTTGTGATAAATAACCAGGATGATATTGAATTGATGTTTGCTTAACGTCACAACAACGAAATCGTGAGTATAAAGAGATGGGCGATCGACAAAAAAATCCATCGCATTTGTTTATAATTCTTAGGGTATGTTAACTTCGTTTGATAGTTTATTTGATTGTTAAATACTCTTTCTCCTTTATGCATTTGAGGTTCTTAGCCATTAGCATTTAGGCTTTATCCTACCCCTTACCTAGGCACCCACTGAAGTTAACTTGACGTTGTAAAAAAGGAATACCTGGCCCACTTGCAATTTTGGATTGAAGATAGCGGGATAAATATGCACATGTATGTATGCTTATATTGACAAAAACGAATTAAATAATAGTTATAGTTCATTTTTGGCAATTTACGCGATATAACCTTAGCGAAGCGTCAGCGGAGCGCAAGGTTATACGCGTAAATTGTCAGAATATGAACTATAACTGTTTTACCGATCGACTTATTTTTTCATCAAATAACGCTAGTTCAATTGAGTTTCACGTCAATCTTTGATGTCATTCATTTTTGTTGCGCCATACATTCTTCAATCAAATCGAGATAAACAAAAAGTGGGAGGAGCGAATTTAACCAACGTCGGGTTTCTGTAATTAGTTTGTCATTTGGAAAGACAATATCAGTTGAGAACGTTCGGTGAACAAAACCTCGTGATTGATACTAGTGGATTTTGTATTCCTTTTAGTAAGGGTTTTTTGGACATTCCGTCTCCCTTTAAGGATTTTGTATTATTAGAAAAACGGTTATCTACCACGGCATATTTAGCTGCGCAGTGTGAGCTCGTCGGACAATAATTTAAATTGTACCCGGGTTCGACCCCCGATGGAGGCACTCATCCTTTCCGACTATTTGTCTCCCACCTATGGGTAGATAATCGTAGACCTATGTTGGATAGCAACTTGAGACTAGAAAAAGAAGGTAGAACTTGTGTAAGAAATGCCAGGAATTCATTGTTAGGTTCTCCAGCCGCTGGACTGTTGTAAGCTGTGTTAAACCACATAGAAACCAACAAAATCACTGCATATTCATTATCAACCATAACAAGTTTGCAATAACACGTTAGTAGAAAACATTCAAAGTGCACTGACAGCTCTAGTTACCAAGTATTTGTTGCCAACCGATACGTCACAGTTAAACGGGTCACACTGGTTTTCGATGTTAGTCAGCTATTACAGGCCTAACATGCTTCGAATCACTTTCTTTTTGAAAATATTTGTATCCCTAGAATTTGGACATTTGCAGTACTATCAAATTAATATGCCATTCAAAAGATCCAATGTATTCATTTTAAAAAAGAAGCGATATTTTATATCGTTTCAACCCTGTCGTCTTTTCTTTTTTTTAATGTCAAATGTCAGAATGTGAAAAAGTGGAGTACAGAAAGGCTCGGTTCGAGCAAACTCGTCGATGTCATTCTTACTGCTGTATACGATGTTGATTGATATCTAATTATCAGAATCGTTGATTTATCCGCTGAATCTTGTCTTGATACACGTGCAGACAAATCATTCAAGAACTTTCTCCTCCTTTTAATGAGTAATTGAATATAAGCATAACTTAAAAAGAATATTCACTAAACGTTTTTTGTAAATACAAGATTGCAACTTAAGGGTCTTTCGGGACATTAAATCAGACAGAATTATGACGTCACTGTCTGGTTTTGAATGTAGTCTCCGCCCATTATGACCTTAAGTCACGTAGCTCACTTATTCGAGCAGACCATCAGGTTATGGGATATATTTTTTGAATTTCAAACGAAATAGCGGCCTTTCATTGGAGGAAAAATAGGGCGATCGGTAAGAATAATTATGTATGCAATTTTGTTCATTTTCTAATTCAAATTAGGGCCAAATTGAAAGAATCAAGAGCTTATTGTTTCTTACCGTCGCTTACTTTGGTGAAAAAGAATAGCGTGCATTATCAAATGAAACTAATCCGCAGCTGTTGTAGACTAAGTATCTTCGTGATTATTTCCCATGGAATGGTGTAAATTTAGTCATGATAGAATTATAACAACAAATTCTTACCGTTATTTATTGGAAATTTAACCACGCTTCTGAGTTCTAAGGCTCAATGAATAATCCACTCGAGCTAAAGATCTCATGGATTATTTATTTAGCCTTAAATCTCAGAAGCGGGGTTAAATTTTCAATAAACAATGGCAAGAATTTATTATTCTATAAATAGCAAAAGTGGCTCTGCCAATGCAGGGTGCCTTTGTGGTAACTTTGGCAACGGTATTTTGCCCTTTTGGCAACATGTTCGAAACTTGGCTTATTGGAAAAATTTGCTGTTTTCTCAAACTTTGGAAACATCTTTTCCTCGCGGTTTAAGACAAATAAGTGCAAGGCATTTTTATACACCAATAAAAAGATTCTTTGCATTTTAGATGTCGCGATATGAGTCAGTAGAAAGTGATAATTGAAAAAATAAAGAACCTATGTTAGTTCCAAAAATACTACTCAAAGTTTGCTAAGCACCATACTTTTTCGCTCTCCTACAGGAGCTAATTTAAAAAAAAAAAAAAAAAAAAAAAAAAAAAAACCCACAAACATTCGCGTTCGTGTTCGTGAAGCAGCAAGATCAGTAAGGGATCCAGTTTATTATTTTCCAGTCTATGAATTTCAAAATCGTTCTTGTCCATGAATAATCTCTCATTTTTGGTTGTATTGATATGAACTTTCAAGCTGTCAAATACTCTTATTTAAATCTTTGATTGAATGAGACAAATATGCGGAATGCATATGCATTAATAGTTGACTCGAAATTGAAGAATTATGTTTTTGGCGTTAGTAGATGCTTTATTTTTTCAGAATGAATTTCTCTAAATTCAGAAATATCAGTCTTTCTTTCCAGTCATTTCCAGATTGAATCTTATAATTTTAAATGCTTCAACATGTTGAGATGGTTACTTCCGATTTATTTTACGAAAATTTTCAAAAATCACATTTTCCCAATCTGTGAAAGAGCAGCTTTAAAATTAAACAAAAATGTGTTGACAAGACATGCTACATTAGTAAATTTGACACGCAATTTTCTCTCGAGACTCGTGCAAAATGAGGAACACCGGTTTCTTACCTGTCATTTCTCATTTTCTACCTGTACAGGTTTCGTGTAGATGCTAAGTTTCTGTTTGTCAGTACTTTATTGGCCTTTAAGTCGTTACTCGTGGCTAATCCAAATGTCAGACGACATTAATCTATATTTATGGAGGTGCAAGGGGCTTCCCACTGTGATGCTGGAAATCAGAGAAGACCATGTATTCGTATTCCGCTGTCCCGAGTTCATTATCGGCGTCGGTTTACATAGGAATTGGACTGGGTTGGCTGGCGCATAAGACGCTGGCGCCCCGTGCTATTCACGGATGAGTCCAGGTATTGCCTGGACTACACTGATAGGCGGGCTAGGGTGTGGAGAAGGCCGGGGGAAAGGTTTCATGCAGCATACATTGCTGAGCACGTTTGTTATGGGGGTGGGTCCATCATGGTTTGGGGTGGCATCATCTTGGATGGGCGGATTGATCTTGTTACTTTAGAAAGAGGTACTCTCAGTCTGACAGCTCGTAGGTACATTAATGGAATCCTCCATACCCACGTAAGATTTTACGCAGGTGCTTTGGGGGATGGATTCATATTAATGGATGATAATGCCCGTCCACACACGATCCGTAATAGTCTAAGAGTATCGCCAAGAAGAGGGCATTCCACGTCTGAATTGGCCCGCTCGCTCATCGGACTTAAATCCGATAGAGCATACGTGGAATAAGCTACAGGTCCGAGTTTCGGCTCGCTAGGTCCAGCCAAGGATAATCCAGGAGCTCGGACAGATCCTTAGAGAAGAATGGTCTGTTATTCACCAAATAGCAATCCAGAACTTAATCAGGAGTATGCAGAGGCATTGTCAGGATGTAATTGACAGTACCGGTTATTGAACGAAATTCAATTGAAAGAACACCTTTTTTGTTCAAATTCGATTTGTACAATTTTCAAGAAAACAACAGTCTAATTTCTAGGGTTTTCCTGTTTGTTCTACATTTGAAGTCGTCTTATCATTATAAAGCTTTATTTTCTTCTTAAAATTTTATAAACTGATAACAATCGACCATTTTCCAACATTCTTATACATGTAATCAAATTTCATTTTTTCCTGAAATTATAGTATAGAAAAGTTTTGGTGCTTAGCAAACCTTGAGTAGTATACACATTTTCTTAGTGTTAAATTGGAATAGGGACAAAGAAAAGTATGAACAAAAAATAAAACAACCCCCCCCCCCCCCCGAAAAAAAAAAAAAAAAAAAAAACTAAAAAAAAACCCAAGCACCTCGGAGACTTGAACCCATAGATGTTTGACTAAGAGCGATACACCTTAACCGACTGAGCTATTCTTTCTTGCTTTCCCTCACTGGTTTAATTGCGCATTTGTAATTGTGTTACTAACGGTTCATGGAATTATAATTCGGAGATCATCCGAAAAAATACGGAATATGCACAGACTATTTGCAAATTATTCCCCGCATGGCACGGACACTTTCGTGTAAAGCGATGCATGATCTGCAAATGGTTTCCACCGCTTTGTCATCCTGGACGCAGGGCTAATAAAGTAGATCTAATTAAAGCTACTCTTTCAAAGATTTGGAAAATGTGATTTTTGAAAATGTTCGTAAAATCAATCGGAAGTAACGATTTCATCATGTTGAGGCCTTCAAAATAATAAGATTCAATATGGTAATGCATGGAAAGAAAGACCGATATTCATGAATTGACCTTAATTCATTCTGAAAATAAAACAACTACTAACGCCTAAAAAGTAATTCTTTAATTTCGAGCCAACTACTTACGCATGTGCATTCTGCATGTTTGTCTTATTCAATAAAAGATTAAAGTAATAGTATTTGACAACTGGAAACTTCATATCAATACAAGCAAAAATGAAAGATTATTCACGGAAAGTAACGATTTTGTAATTCAAAGACTAGAAATAAATAGACTGGATCCCTTACTTATCTCGACGCGTAGAAAAAATAAGTTACAAAATTATTGAGAAATGTTGTTTTTAGTGCCAATGCCCTTGGGCCATTCTTAATCGTATAAAAATTCATACATTTTCAAATCTAAGAACAAGTTTTGTATTTTATTATGAAAATCTGTGAAAGAGCTATAAGGGTTTAATGAGTCCATGTAGCACAGATAACATCATACGGGCTGAAATGAACGAAGGATTGGTTCAGTCGTTAACGATTTTTCCTCTTACACTGGTTTGGCATAGAAGTAAGCCATTCGGAACATCGCTCGGACTTTTCCGTAAACTGAAAAGTACCTCGGACGTAAATGTAGTAATTTTTGGTCATTTTTCGGTAATTCGGCTCCTGGTGGTACTTTGGTTAATACGCTTGAAGAGTAGTATATTCCTTTTATGTTTTTCGATCGTCTGTGGAGATCATTTTTGCATGTTATAATTTGAAAACAAAACGCAGTAAAACACTGCGTTTTGTTTTCAAATCATAATATGCCCAATTTTAACCTTACGTTGATTTTATTTTTCGCAACGTCATCCTTAGTTTTGTTTGTGACGTCATATAAACCCACGTACAAAATGACGCGCTTTCATGGCTGCGCCCTTATTATTCCCGAGGTCTATTCCATAGAATCGCCGAGGGTTCCCGAGCGAGAAGTAAGCAAGTGATGGTGTATGGAGACATTTCGCTTGTTGATCGTTGTTTAAAAGTACAGTTAACAATATCGTGAAATTGACAAGATGAATGATTTTGGAATTATTTTGGAATGAAAATGAATGAGTGTGTGTAGCGACTTTTGAGTGAATTTTAATGGTAGGTAATCCTGTCTTGCAAATTTTGTTCAGGAAGAACAAAATTGGCAATATTGATTACCTCCCTTTAATAAAATATGCATAAAAGTTCTGTAAATTACTTTAATTAATCAGACGCTAACAATTTCAATTATGTCAGTGCAATCGCGATTTTTTTCCATTTGATTCTATTTTGAGTGTAGCTGTTGGTTGTATACTTTTTAGTGATTCGGAGCGTTTTTGGTCGATTAGAATGAATTTTTGGAATGAATGAATGGAGCGCTGAGTGGGCGATTTAGAATGGTTTTGATTCAGTTAAATGTCAATTTCATGATGTAACTAACTGAAAGCAAATGATGGTGTATGGTACCATTTCGCTTGTTCATCGTTGTATATAAGTATAATCCCATTTTTTTCTGGCAAGGCGGGGTCTAATTTACGGTCGTTGCATTTAAGGTTAAGATAATTTACTCACTTTCATAGAAGATCGAAAAATATACTCAGTTCCAAAAGAAAGTGTGCACTTTTAAAATTCGAATATCTCAAAACTTACTCAATGTACCGTCACAAAATTTTGCATGACAAATCTTGACACTATTGACCATCGATACTTTGAGAAATAAGGCATACGGAACTCATCGACTTTAGGCTAGAAGAGGATCCTTGATTTTGAGTGATTTGCATTTGGATCGCACAGTTGATGAATAACTTTTTTGAAATCGCATGGAGTTCAATTTCTGAGACCTACCTTGTAATAAATTCACATCTGAATTTGAATTGCACACTATAAAACAACATAGGTTGTCGTACAAATTTCGTTTGTAGGCGAAAATTAACCCCGTGCGAAGAAAACTGTCCATAAAATTGAATTAGCACTCATATTCCTATAGAAATCGTATGTATAAGCTTGAGCATCGTCTGTTACAAAAACTAATATTGTATAACGCTATTGCGCCGTTGTATCTGACGTCATAGTCCAATCAACATAGCGATTTCTAACATAGGTGCTGGTGTGACGTCTGCACGTAGACTCAAACTTTTGTTTGGAAATGGTAGGGAGTCCCTTGTCAAACTAGGAAATGCTATATAAGCAAATTTCACCTTACCGGGAAAGAAATTCTAGAAGGGCCAATCTCAACACCATATGTGCTGAAGAAGTGCCCACAGTATACTCATTTTTTTCGAAATCGGATTTCATGCCTCGTTTCTACAGGGTCATATCTAAAACATGCATTATATTTTACAAGCAAGAGTTGCTCCAACTTTGCAAAAAATAAGGAAAACAAAAAAGTGAAACTGCACACTTTCTTTTGGAACTAAGTATAATATGAATAGTGAAATCGCCGATGGGAAATTTAACCCTCGTTACTTCGCTTTTTCAACCAAAAAGCTATTCAGACTATTAAGGGTGGACCATGAAAGCAATTTATCTATCTTTTATATTATCCGGAATACGCAGCGGAACTTTGGGTTGAGCACTCAATGCTCTCGTTTAAATTTGAATAACATTCTGTTTATGAATAAGGGTCCATATGAATTGTTTTAGTGAGAATGAAATTTCTCATGAAAAAAATAGTCTCCTGTTTTGATCCCTAGCCTAGCAAAATTAGAGTAGTGAACGTGACTTTATTCCAATATACGTACCTTTGGTTATAACCCCATATTCTGGAAGCACTCTGGAGTTGAAAGCGTCTAGTATCATCTGCTCAGTGACATCTTCATGAAGACCACCCACAAATAGCTTGACCTCTGAACTCTCCGAATCTAATAATGAAACCGTAATAAATGTGACCTGGCACTTAAAAAAGCAGTTTGAAATCTCCGTCGAATAAATATGTTACCCAACACGCGGAAAGGGACCATCTGGGAAGCGGGTAAAGTGTCTTACGACTTAGACAGACTTTCAAACTATGAAAGGTAAACACTTTTTACACAAAAAAAAAACAAATTTTCTAAATTTATAATTATTATTCTACATTCCTAAGCAATTAATTCCGAAAAATAACTTGCAGTTGACCTATACTAATGTCAATCGCTTTCCGAATCTCTCTCTCCCGTCTCTCTGTCTCTCCTGTCTCTCTGTCTCTTTGTCTCTCTCTCTCTGTCTGTCTATCTGTCTGTCTGTCTGTCTGTCTGTCTGTCTCTCTCTCTCTCTCTCTCTCTCTCTCTCTCTCTCTCTCTCTCTCTCTCTCTCTCTCTCTCTCTCTCTCTCTCTCTCTCTCACTCTTTCTCTCTTCTTTCTCTCTCTGTCTCTGTCTCTATCTGTCTCTCTCTGTCTCTGCCTTTCTCTCTCTCTCTCTCTCTCTCTCTCTCCCTCTTTCTTTCTCTCTCTCTCTCTCTCTCACTCTCTCTCTCTCTCTCTCTCTCTCTCTCTCTCTCTCTCTCTCTCTCTCTCTCTCTCTCTCTCTCTCTCTCTCTCTCTCTCTCTCTCTCTCTCTCTCTCTCTCTCTCTCTCTCTCTCTCTCTCTCTCTCTCTCTCTCTGTTTGTTTACAATTACTTGATATCAAAAGGTAGTTGACATAAATAAATTGAGACATTAAATCGTAGGTAGGTAACCAAACCCCCGTACTTTCAGCTTGTCCCAGCTGAAGTGAAGAGGCTTTGGTAAATAAACGATAAAATCTATTTAATTTCACTACGCACGTAAATCTTTTTGGTTTTAGGGTATCGTTATATGTTAACGTTAACAATAATTGCAGACTTACTTATGAAAGAACCAAAACTATTGAATCAAAGTACTGAAAGTACTGATAAGTTGGAATGCGTTCAAGAGACTATGATATCAAGACACTAACGAAGCTGACGCCTCCCGCCCAGGTGATCACATAATACGTCTCGACTTTTGACTTAAAAATTCATCAAACCGCGTTAAAATATGCGCTAGGTCAGATGACTAGGAACATTTTGTAAAAGTTTCAGCCAAATCGGTCCATAAATGGAGGAGGAGTTGCCTTTACAATATTTTTCAAATGAAGGCCTCTTTTGCCATGTCACGGCTAATATTCACCAAACCGTGACAATATGCACTAGGTCAGGTGACTAGAAACTTTCTGTGAAAATTTCATCCAAATCGGTCCATAAATGAGGGAGAAGTGTTAACAAGATGTTTTTATACATGAAGGCTCTTTTTCCATGACGCGCCTGAAATTCACCAAACCGTGCGCAGGGTCAGGTGATTAGGAACATTCTGTGAAAGTTTCATCCAAATCCAACTAGAAATTTTGGAGGAGTTGTGGTCACAAGGAAAGTCGACGTACGTACGGACGGACGGACAGACAGAAAAGATGACGCTAATATATGACCCCTCCAGCTGCGTATAAAAATGAAATCCGAGAAAATACTATGCTTGCACAGTCAAAATCGCATTATTCGAGACTAGCCTTTAGGTAACGCAAATTTATGCGTAAATTAAACGATACATGTTTTTGAAAGCCAAAAATGTTTCTTGAAAGCCAATTTTAATCGTACGATTGCGATACGATCAAATTTCGTTCGTAGGACCTTTCTTGAACGTGGCCCCTGAAGGCAAAACATGTGGGGTTGGTAAATTCGATCAGATATATGATAAAAACAAATGCTGTAGTTAACTTATGATAATCTTCAATGATATTTAAAGGATTGCGCACGTGCGTATTTTTGCACAAGCAATTTTAAAGAAAATGGACAAAATCAGAAAGAGAAGATAAATGTTAGCCTATAGACCCACAATTTAGAGTGAGTGATCAAAGGTAAATTTTGTCTATACAGGTATAGACAAAATTGACCTTTAATCTATCGCTTAAACTTGTGGATCTATATCTTCATCGATCCTTGCTGCGTCCACCTTCAAGTGAAATTGTCGCTCGATTTGGAAATGGGGTTCCATTTTTTTAAGAGAAGTAATAAAAAGAGAATATTTGCTGGATCGGGTTGTTAATACAGATAAATAATCTGCAGATTGTGCGCGTTTCTAATAATGGTTTACGAAACAATTAGATAAAAAAAACATTTGATCTACGGTATTTTGTTGAAGTGTGTAAAAAGTTAGTCCAGAAAGTGAAACTAGACCTCTAAAAGAAGCTATAACATAATTCTACGAAAAACAGGTCGCGACGTTACCAAATAAGCAGATCACGTGATTGGCTTGTGCTATTGCCACAATTCTACGAAAAACAGGTCGCGTATTACCAAAAAGGCAGATCGCGTGATTGGACAGTGCTGTTGTCAATAGCTTACTTTATTGGACTTAACTTATCACATGATTTCCAAATATAGTAATGCAAACATTCGCTTTTAGTAAATTCGTACGCAAGTTTCAATAAACTTCGTTTAAAACATAAATTAGCTTGTTAACAATTTACATGAAGTGATAGTTGTGTAATTGTTCAACATTATTACTTCTTGATGAAATAAACTGTATGTCTGTGTCAAGTTGAGATATACAAAATAGGCCGGCGTGTATTCACATCCTATTCACGTGATATGTGTTATTAAAAAACCCGAAATGAAATTATCTTGTGTTCATTTTGCGGTTTTGTTAAATCTAAGTTGGAATTGCTCCGCATTCCAACTTAAAAACTATTGAAAAGTAAACTCGCCAAATAACGCCAAGGCTTAGCCACGCCCTGTCAGTTGAATAATAAAGCAGAATACCTGGAAATTGTCTTGGGACTGCAGGTTTCACCAAGATCACGTGGTCGAAAAGCGTCTGTTGGAGAAAAAGATAAATACGATAAGGGCTAAATTTTGTTTGTATGGGATAAAAGTGACTAGCTATCGAAACCGACTTTGAACAATATAGAATCAAAGCACTGAAAGTTTTGTAGGTGGCCGTTTTTGGTGACATTGAGGTAAAAAAAACAAGGCGAAAAGGGAAACTATCCTTGGAAATAAATATTAAATGTAAAATGTTTCGCCACAAGTTCGGCAAGTTTCAATGTTAATGCAAACTTTTTTGTTCATCATATGTTTGCAGTTCATTCAACAAATGGAAAATGACTCATCACCTGAGTTTTTTTGTTTTTTTTTTTCAAGAAATATGTGTGACCCGTCACACAATGAGTGTCCAGCGAAATAGAGTTTGAAAAAAGTTAGGTTCCAGGACTGGTAAACTAAAGGTCGCCTTTTCAAAAATATTCTTCACAATACCCAGATCGTTCCTTTTTGAATGGCGGGTCACAAATAAAGTCAGGGGCTCTGACCCTCTGTTATCACATGAACTGTTTACTTCATGTTGAATCTAAAAAAAATACTCTTAAGTTTAAAAGTAAATTAAAATGGAACAAATGAAATCTCGCAAAGACAGCTTGTTAATGATATCGAATTTCTATATCTCAAAACGCAGGCCTATAAGTTTGCATTCGCGGTAACTTGTCTTGCGTGAGTAACAGAGAGGTGTCAGCGCTAGGGCACTTAAATGTCGTAACAACTATTTTATATGAGGAAATTTAAAAGAATCTTTTTTTAAAATGTAGCCTATCGCGTATTTTTTTTTAATTGCAAGATACTGTTTTTCCGGTGTTGATTCTTCTCACTTTTTCCATGAAGATTTGTTGGAACTGTTATAAATTCTGAATGAAAAAATACGAATATTTCACTAAAAACATCGAAAATCTTTCCTTAATGTGTTTAAAATAATAATTTAGCGGGTATTTTTAATTCTCTAACGAACATACCTCTAGATATAAATTCATGGAAAGTGAAAGGAATAAGGGCAAATAGCACCACGCCAAATGCGTCGTCTGCTACTCACTCCACTCGCAGATTCCATTATCAAATTATATAGAGGATAATCGTGTGTTTCGGTGTAAGATCGAATTATATTTCATTGAGTGAACAACAAAAGCTATATTTCCACGAGTGGCAGAGCCACTAGTGAAAATATGGCCTTTGTTGTTCATGAAATGAAATATCAATCGATCTTACTCGGAAAACAAACGATTATTCTATTTCTTTAATGCAAAAATGAGATAAAATATGCAATTTCTATGACATATTTTCGTAAGGCGCGTCATTTTGCACGTGATTGCTATGCAACGTTCATTGTGACGTCACTTATTTCGCCCCGCATAGATGACGTCAGACAGGATGAAATGCACAAAAGCAGGGTTTAAGTTTTTGATAATTTCACTGCTTTTGCGGTGAGATTATCAAGTGATAATCTACCGTTATTTCTCGATAAACCACCGAAAAGCATTAAAGAAATTGCAGGAGTGTTTATATACTACCCGTTGTCTCTCAGACAGCGAACTAAAAGTTCACAAACATAGTTTTTGTCTCCTTTGCACCACGGGAAAACCCAACAGGCGAATCACCGCCGTGTCCATTAATAACAGCCTTGCGCGAAAGTTTGAAACGCTTGGTTAAGTATTGGCAGCTGATTTCACATTTTAAAGGAGTCTTTGAATAATCTTACACATTGTACAGACTTTTTGTATTGAGCCATTTTCAAAATGCACAGTTGTCGGGCGGAAACAAGTCTTAAAGAAAAGGAAATTGAACCCAAGTTGGAACTACTTTTTTTTTAAAAAAGCTATTAACATCCGACCGGATTTTCTCACTTACTAATACTGATAGAAGTATTAAGGCCCCCCCCCCCAAAAAAAAATACAAATAACAATAACAAAAACAAAATGAACATCGATTGAGGGAGGAGTGGTTTTAGTTATTATTCCTTTATAATATCATCTTCTTCCCGGGAGTGAAATAATCCCATTGAATATATTTTATATTACACAGGTTTATACATATCTTTATTAGAGTCTCATTCATGTTCATATATTTAGAAGAAACAATAAAACAGTAAAAATGTACATGGCTGTTCAAATAAAAATTATAAGAGACTTTAAGTGTAATATTATACTATCAATTCATTATCAAACACATGAGTTTGTAGTGTTAGTTAAAAGAATCAATTATTTATGGTAAAACCACAAGCGGTTAAGGTAGAGGACCCGTAATAGTTTTGCAACATCTCGTAAGTATTGAACTTTAACAGTGTTAACCGAGGTTTCCAAATGATTTTCATTTGGAAACCTCGGTCAACATTGTGAAAGAATATGTGGTCCGAAATGTTGCGGAACTATTACGGGTCCACTACCTTAAGTATTGATTGAATGAACTGAAGGAGAGAATTTTGAATAATAACAAATCGAGGTAATTCAACATCGTCAATTTCGACCAATTAGATGAAATAAAAAATAATTTAATGTTTTCCTTAAATAAAATCTACATGATCCTCATATAGTGTATTAAAATCCACTTAGGTCTAAGTCAATGAAATGATGTTAACGAATGAAACGCTGACAGTTCTAGCCACTTTTGAAGCGTTTTGAACAAATTTGGGGCCTTTTAAGTGATTGGAGTTAAGGTAGTGGACCCGTAATAGTTCCGCAACATTTCGGACCACATATATTTTCACAATGTTAACCGAGGTTTCCAAATGAAAATCATTTGGAAACCTCGGTTAACACTGTTAAAGTTCAATACTTATGAGTACCTTAATTTTGAATGTATCGAAGAGAGCTCTTAGTGAGTGATTTAGAATGGTTTTCAGATACACGTTGTAATTAAATGTACTGGTTGTCAAGAAAAGGAATAGAAATAATAATGCGAACAAAAGTCAAAGCAATAAAATAGAAATGGGATTAAAACTTTTTGACTCACAGTGCCATTCAGCATGTGCATTGCCCCCTCGGCTGAATCCCAATCCTCGTATGTCACAAACCCAAAACCTCGGGATTTGTTTTCAGCCGTTCGAACAACATGCACTGGAAAAATGTAAAGAAAATGTTGATTCCAGGTGGCAATGGACAGCGGCCTCCCGACTCTATGAACCGGAAGTGAATTTTCGTTTATTTTGCGACTCTCTTCGCGCGTTGTTTAAAAAGATCGATTCTCGTAAGATTCTGCTAATGGAAATAACGTAGAATAATGATGGCAAAACTTAATAGTTTAGTTTCTTTTCAACATTTGATATAAATTGAATGACTGAATCATTAAATTTTACAATAAAAAAGCATTTAAAGCGTCATTCAGTTAGGTGAGTTATTGTACAATAACGAAATAGGCCTACTTACTTATTTCCATTGAAAGGTATGCTGAATTTTTTACTAATAAAGGAAAAAATATGGGCTTTAAACATATCGGAAATATCAAAAAAACATTGGGTAATTTCGTCAAAAAATAGCTTTTTGTGGCATTTTTACCCAGGAAAATTACAAAAAATAGTGCATTTTTATCTTTTGAAGGCAAATTGTGCAAATACAAATGATCAAAGAGAAATTTTTTTTGCAACGGCCATTGTGTACTTGTATTAGGTCTATCAAAATGTATGTGTTTTATAGCAATAAGCTGGTACTGAATTCATACTAGACCTAAAACGAATATATAAGTTTAACTGAAAAATGTCCAATACCACTCAAGGGCAGATAACTCTAGCATTAAAACGAGCATGGAAAGGTACCTTCAAATTTTGATATAATAATTACAAAATGTTTATCTCTAACATATATGACTAAGCAATACATTCATTGGGCGAAAAATGACGCAATGAGTCCATTGCTACCTTAAGTGTGTTCCTAAAAAAACAAAGCAAAAAAAAAACAAAAAAAAAAACCCGCTAACTAAATACATGTACCTTGATTCAGCTTGCAAAAAAGGGTTTGTTTTTTTCTTCCTGTCTCTTATTAAAAACTTTTATAGCTCTGTCCCACTTTTTCTCTCTGTCGCCATAACTTGTTTTTGTATGATTGATTGATTTGATTGAATGGAGTTAAACGCCGCTTTCAATATTTTTCAGTTATGTCGCGGCGGCTGGAGCACCTAACAATAATTTCCTGGTATTTCTCTCACCAGTACAACCACCACATCCTTTCCTAGTCCCCAGCTGATATCTGACATAGGTTTACGATTATCAACCAATGGGTGAGAGACAAATAGTCGGAAAGAATGAGTGCCGTCGTTTGGGATCGAACCCGGGACCTCTACATTGACAGTCCGACGCGCTACAAACTGCGCTATGACGGCGGCTAGTTTCTTGAATGACTCGAACCCCAAACCATTAGATTTCGAGTCGAGTGCTTTACTGCTCGCCCTATGAGCCAGACATTCTTCTCACACTTACTTTCGAGCGATATCGCCCATGCTCGATCGCTCCGACCTCCCCGATTACTCCTGCTTATCAAAGTTCGATCAAAATATATAAGTAGAATTCGCTATTTTGACTCGTAATCACAAGTCACAATACCGTATTCGAGTTATAACCCCTTGATAAGCCTTGATAGAGTAGAAAGGTCGACAGTGAGAACATAAATTAGCATGAATTGCGTATTTCATGGCCACTCATTCACTAGCCTCAATTCCTTTAATGTTTTTCGGTATTCTATCTTACAATATCGGTACTCAATATTTAGAAAAAAAGTCACGGGATTTTATTTGAGACATGCTGATCTTAACCGAGTTACGAAATAAAAATGTTATTTAGCGAGTCTTGGCGAGCTAAATAATATTTCTTTTCTTAGCTCGTTAAAAGATCAGCCTGTGTCAAGCAAGATAGAGTAAGAGATTCCTTTTCTCTTTTTTGAACGCCTGAATGATAAAAATACCGTGACAACACGTCATTTATGACGTTTTGATCAGTGTTAATTCTAGGACTTCATAACTGTGGGGGATTTCAGCACAAAGTTGAAGGAATTGAAAAATAACTGGTATTCCATACTGTTTGTTCATAGTCAAAAATCCCCCACAAATCTAGAAAATATTGGGGATCTTTGGAAAAAGTGGGACAATCCCCCCCCCCCCCCTGCCTAGAATAAATATAGCGTGATGACGTCATTTAGAAGGTGATATTACACATATCTGTAAGACGAGGATACCTCTAATGGCTGTTACAGTTAACAATATCATGAAATTGACAATAATTCCGATCAAAAACATTCAAAATCATTCAGCGCTCAATTCCAAACACTTATTCAAACCATTTAAAAAACGCTCCAAAATCACAAAAAGTGATTAGATCAACAAATACATTCAAGATAAAAATCGGTAGAAAAAATTCCGCGATTTTACTGATATAATTGAATTTTGTAAGTGTATTACGCGTTCGTGAAGACATAGAAATCTATTCATTGAACCTGTATATGTATCTTATTAAAGGGAGGTAATTAATATCGCTAATTTTGTTCATCTTGAACAAAATTGGTGTTGTTGGATTATCTCCCTCAAAACTCGCTCCCCACACTCGTTCATTTTCATTAAAAAATCATCCCAAAATCATTCATCTTGTCAATTTCACGATGTTGTTAACTGTAGTTAAAGTAGACAAAGGGGCATGTGAGAAAAACAATTGTTCTCTTTCTAATATGCATGTAAACTTAAAGTACCGTCCTCGACTGTTCCAAACTGGCTCAAGTTTAACTCCTTTTCTAGTACAGCCCCGTCTACACCCTCTCGAGGGAGGCCGCCAAGGAATAGTGTAGCTGGTTCGTCGTCTTCCATTTTGTTTCTAAAAGGAAAATGGTGAAAGATATTTGAATTGAGCATAAGCGTGAAATTTCCAACAATATCAAATAACCGCAAAGCAAAGACTCTGACCAGCCTGTGCATCCGCTCAGTCTGACCAGAGTCTTCACCATGCCTCTTGTAGATACAGTAAACAACATCGTGAAATTGAAAAGATGAATGATTTTGGAATGATTTTTGAATGCAAATGAATGAGTGTGCGGAGCAGGCTTTGATTGAAAGTAAAGGGAGATAATCCAACATCACTTATTTTGTTCAAGTTGAACAAAATAAACGATATTAATTACCTCCCTTTAATTAAATATCTATACAGGTTGAATGAATAGATTTTTATGTCTTCACGAACTCGTAATACACTTACAAAATTCAGCTATTTCCGTGAAATCGTGGATTTTTTATACCGATTTTTATTTCGAATGAAGTCGATGATCTTATCACTTTTCGTGATTTTGGAGCGTTTTTGAATGGTTTGAGAGAGTGTTTAGAATGAACGAATGGAGCACCGAGTGAATGATTTTGAATGCTTTTGATCGGAATTACTGTCAATTTCATGATGTTGATAAATGTAATAAGGTCTCAAAGTACCTTTGACAAGTATGTAACGTTACATTTAGGGGCCTACAGTATGTGGCTGTTCACGCTGTTCAATGATATGCTTCATACAACGTTTCAAAGTGTCGGAAATGTCACGCACAGGCTCAATTAAAAGGTCGAAAGTACGTAAAAATTCGGACCAAACAATTGTCTTTCTGAATGAAAACATTTGACAAAGTTTGCATTTAATTCAAAGAAATGAGAGCATTAGATGCACCTATTGCAACGCATTTTTTATTTCTAAAATGTATTTTTCATTTATTTTATTGTTACAGGTTGTATGGTGGGAGATCTTTGTGGATAAATCCTGCCAATAGGGCGTCATCAGGACAAATAATAAGATTTGAATTTGATTTGAATTGGGGTTTTACGTCGCTTTCAACAATCTCTCAGTTATATCGCGACGACTGGAGCACCTAACGATGGATTCCTGGTATTTCTCACACCAGTACTACCACCACATCCCTTTCCTAGCCTCCAGTTGCTATTCCACATAGGTTTACGATTATCTACCCATTGGTGGAAGACAAATAGTCGGAAAGGATAAGTGCCGCGGCCGGGGATCGAACCCGTGCGAATATAGACCCTGGATTAGAAGTCAAATAATAAGAAAGGTAAACGGAAATCAGCCCTTCAAAGGGCGCGGCTTGCTAATATTAAAGGGTACCTACCAAGATACATTTTTCATGTACCAAAGGCATCCTTGACGAATCATATCACCGGAATGGATGGGGGGGGGGGGTTATAGTCAAATCTCGGTATTAATATTTTTGTCGTGGCAGGGCGGAATCCTAGGTAACGGATCTTAACATCAGAAAAGTTCCTCTTTTTCTTGTTTAAAATTTGAAGCTCAAACTCATAGCATGTTGTCCTTTTAATAGTTAATAATTACTTTTTTATCTCTCTGGTTCTTTCATGTTTTTTTTTTTTTTTTTTTATTATTATTGTTATTAATTTCTTTATCTCTCTGTTTCTTTCTCTTCCATCATTTTTAAAAGATTCAGCGTGTGTACGTAACTGCGAATTTTGTGTACTGATTGCTACTCCAATGCAATATAGGGATGAGTGTCTTTTTCACTGCGTTTATTGGGGTATAAAGTGCAATTGCCTTAGCACATGGCAAATAACGTGCATTTGCCTTAGCACATGGCAAATAACGCCCGTAGGGCGTTATGATTAAGCCATGTGCTAAGGCAATTGCACTTTATACCCCAATAAACGCAGTGAAAAAGACACTCGTCCCTTATAATTTCAATCCTATAGATCGAAGAAACTATTATAATACTCGGCCAAACATTAAAGCTTCAAGTCTGTTTCTGCGCGTAAAAAATTACACGATCTATTTTTAGATCGTGTATTGTTTATCTCGCTATCGAAGTGAAATGTCTTAAAGTAAATCAAATGATACACAAATAAACGACAACATTAAAATTCGTAGAGGTACGTATGACAAAAAAGCTTGTTTCTGCCAAGTAAGGCTGTATTTTTAAACGAAAACGGCGTGGTCGGTCTTAGTTGAGAGGGTTGCTTGAAGGTCTTCGTCGACTTGCTGTTTTCTAAGTTTACGTCGGCTCAGAATCAGAACTGGATGCTTGTAAAGGTAAATTCTTTTGAAAATATTTTAATTTATAATAGATTGAATAGAAATGTTGCGTTGGTGATCGGGAACTAGGTTAATTCGAGTTCCTACAACACAGGACTTGCAGATCGAAGTTAGGAGGTTTTCCGAAAGACCTATTGCATTTTATACAGAAATAAAGTGCAATGGATTTCCCCACGTGCTGCGATTTAAACCAATCAGAATTCTTTATTTTATTGGATTGCAATTATTTTAAGATGAAATGTTTTGAGACGTGTTATTACATGCATAAAATAGTTAAATTTTGTTAAACGTTTGCAAACGTGTTTGCACCCCGAATGTAAGTAAACACTCGCGATTCCCTTAAGGTAGAACACATTTGGTCATCTTTCCCGCCCAATAAATTTTCTTCTTGCTCACATATATTGTAGATTTAAAGGCACCTTTTCGTGCTTGTTTTCATGCTAAAATTATCTGCCCTTAGATAATGCTTGCAATTTTTCAGGAAATTGATTATATTCGTTTTAATCTTGTATAATCTGAATACCAGCTGATAGCTATTAAACACGTGCATGTTGATGGACCTTATTCATTTACACACTGACTGTTTCTATTATACTGTTCACAAAAAGTAGAGGATATTATAAGTTTGATTTGTGGTATTCAGGGCAGCTTGGGCATCCATACATCTTCAGGGCCCCATTTTTTAATCATCAACAAAGAAGCCAATTGTTTGATAATATCTGACTGTGAGACATGGGTTTTACAGCAGTCCGGACTCACGTTCTTCTGGTTTCCAGCATACCATTGACCCACTTACAGTGAACTTTCATTAGACCTCACATTATTCCTACAAAATGGGATGCGAATACATGAAAGAGATAAACACCAAATATTTTTTCTCGGAGTTATGCTCGACTAAAGTAAGAATTTCCATTACAACATACGCCATGTTAAAATAAGCGCTATACCCCTCTCTTCTTAAATGCTGAATTTGCAGGACATGTTTAGCAGAAAAGGGAATTCTATAACTACAATATTACCATGAGACAACAGCTAGTTGGCCAAGAATAAGTTAGATTGTCCTAAATTGTTTGCAACCACAATAACCTAATGGATTAACAGATTATCCCCTACTTTTTGTAAACAGTATATAAGAAATTTCCTTTTGATTTATTACACTTGAATTTTATGCCTTAAATGTTTTTTAAAAAAGCCTTTATTTTGGTAATTTTAAAGGACAAAAATTACATTAAAACCTATCTATTTTTTCAGACAATTTTGCCCAATAAATTTTCCTTATTTTCCGTTATGTTTAAAGACCATTTTTTTATATGGTAAAAAAATCAGCGAACCTTTCCATGTAAATAAGGAAGTTTTTGGTTTCATTTACAAGTATAATGACCGTGCCTAACTGTATAGTATTTTAGCCTAAATGTATTATTTGAATCAATGCGATGTAGCGCAGCCATTTGATTAACATAACTTGTTGTGTTGTATAGCTAGGCGATGAAATTTACGAATCATTATCTACTTTATTTCATTCAGAAGAATCTTATAAAATACGGCATATTTAAATAACGCACAAAAATCGGTAAAATAAACAAAAACCGGCTTCCGGTTGATTGAGCCAGGAAAATGATGTCCATTGCTACCTTAACTTGTCTTTGATTCTGGCATCATGTTAAGACATCCTTTGCATATACAATTGCGTTCAAAGCAGGGACGTATGTTTTAAAAGATTCTTATATATCTTGATAAATCGATCTAAGATAAATAAAGGTCAATACCTTGAATATGTTCGGCGACCCTACCTTTCAATTGGCTGACTCTGAATAACCTTTCGAAATACAGATGTACTTTTTTATCCACCCGACCCATGAAAATTGTCCGAGTTATTGAGGCGTAAATTTTTAACGGATCACTGCCCTGCGTTAAGGATTAACAAAAAAAACGCTTGCAAACTAATTGAACTTTTGCCCCGCTTTTATACGGACACGCACTTGCAAAGCAGGGCATCCCTACAAAAAGTTTGCAAGCATTTTGTTATTTTTCCCACAACTCTGCTTTCTGGATGACTAAGACGGTGCAAATTTGCAAATTTTACTTCGATTTTCACTTTGCGTGCAAATCGGCGTAGAATTTGTAAACAGTTTGCACCGTGTTGTCATTCTGAACGTATGGCAGAACTCCAACTGACCATATACATCTCAGAATGCCTTAGAATTTTCAAAAGTTTTTTGTCACCAAAATATAAAGGCTTGGATATAAAATCAAAAGAGAATCGTTTGGTAGCGTCGTAAAAGTCGCGATTACAGCTAATGTAAACTGCAGTTGCGACGATTTAGTCGCATACCAATGAAAAGCTTTAGAAAATGTTGACGGGAAAAAAATTAATGAAGTCAATAGTAAACTCCCTTTCTAAATAAATGATTGATCAAATTGTTTGATTGGCAATTGATCGCCGTCATTGTGCAGTTGGTAGCAACTCGGACTACCAATCTAAGGTCCCAGGCTCGATCCTCGACCACAGCACTCAGCCTTTCTGACTATTTGTCTCCCACCAATTGGTTGATGATCGAAGACCTATTTTGAAAAGCAGATGGAGGCTAGGAAAAGATTCTTTGGAAGTACTGGTCGGATAAATACTAGAACTCCAACTGCCGCGATATAAATGAAATAATGCTTTAACGGCGTAAATACCAATTCACAAAAAACAAACATATTCATTTTCAAATAAACAAATTGAGTGATTTCACTTACTTAGTTCAAATTGTAAGCGTCTAATAAGTTCTTGAAAAAATTGGAAGCTATAAAAAACTCGTATGCATATGCTATTAAGGGAGGTATAGTCCGTTTGACTTCTATATGGACAAACCTTTTCATCAATTACATAGAATTGCGTTTGAATAAAGGATTTGTATGTAGTAAAATCTTAATTTCAGCTTAATACCATTCCAAAAAATATTTTTGAAAATAAAATGATTTCATAATAATGATTTTGTCTATCTAGTTAATGTTAATATTTTCGCATTATCCGTTCTTAAACACGAGGGGTGATGGAGGCTGTTCAATAGTAAGAAAATGTCAACATATATAGTAAAAACACGTGGTTTTATACTAAACTTTTGACAGATGAAATGTCCATTATTCCTTATTTGGACATGCTAATTAGCATATCGACGGTCATGTCATCTTAAACTTAAATAGCACGTGATTTTTACCGTTAGTACTCGCCTTTTCATCAAGTTTTCCTCGTGAAATTCCCAACTACTTCGTTTAATAATGCTTTTTGATTGGTCTTAACATGTAAATATAGGGTTCATCTCAGAATGAATAAAATCAATAATCAATCATCTGGTCAAACAGTTTCTGAAGAAAGAGAGAAAATACAGAGATTTGATATCCAACGATAGCAAAAATCTTAGACAAACTTAATTATATTGAAAAACTCGATTTTATAGAACAATGTAATACAATTCACTTAAAATCTTACTCTTTTGACTCGGCCCCTATGCAAATCAGTACTATTTTTAGTTATACAATTCGCTGTTCTGTTTAATACAGTAACAAGTAGGTATGAAATGCTGAAAGATAACATATAGACGGACGGACAAAATCATTATTTTACATTCAAAAATTCTGAAAAACAAGATTCGTCATGGTATTAGCATGAAAAAATGATATGACAAGAAAAAATATGCGTTTCATTAATTAATTTCTGAGATTTTCGGCGAAATGTTGGTCCATATAGAAGTCAAACGGACTATAATCATCCTGAACAAAATTTGGGATATTGGAATACCTCCCATTAAATTCACTCAAACCTCGCACCACCCAATTATTCAATTTCATTCCTAAGTCAATCAATTTCACGATGTTGATAACTGTAGATGCAAACTGTTTTAAGATTTATCTTATAACTACACAAATATCCGTGTGATACATTCCGTATGATATTTTTTATGTTATCACATAGTTATTTTTAGAACAATGATATAATGCGGTTATTTTTAGAAACTTGCATTTCTGTCAGAAACATTTACGAAAACAAGGCAAATAGAGGTTATAAGATAAATATAATACGTACTTAGTGTATTGTATGAAAAATATCTAACTCGGTTGTGGGAATTGATAATTGTCTCGGCAGAGCCTCGACAATGATCAATTCTCCCAACCTCGTTAGACATTTTTTCTCATACAAAACACTAAGTACGTATTATAAATGTCCAGAATGGCCCTCAATCAACCGTCCAATGGACGTTTTAGAAAAAGGAAATGTACAATACCTCGAACAAGTTTTAAAAAGGTTTATTCAAGCATAACTAATGCCAAGTTTGGCGGATATCTAATGGCTGGTTACTGAGGAAAAGATGTTTAAAGATTTTAGCCAAACACTGCCCCACCTGGCTACGTCCATATTCTCGGGCGAATCAAAATTTCACAAACTTCACCCAAGGAACATTCATGCCAAGTTTGGTTGAAATTAGCTAAGTTGTTACTGAGCAGATAATGTTCAAATAATTGTAGACTTCTTTCGACAGTAGACGTACGACGAATGACAAACAACGTACGACGGAAAAAAAGGGTTTTCACCTTGATCACGGTTGAGGTCAGATGAGCTAAAAACTAATCGATTATTATATGACCAGCTCCAACCTGCCACGACCCTCTTTTCCCGAAACAAACTTTAAGGAATTCCATCTAAAGAAGCTAGACAAAGGATATTCCTAATAGGTACAAGATAAAATGTTAATGCAATGCAAAGTAGGCCGCGAATTAGTTATATGCGTTACATCAATGAACTAAGTATATTTTTAAAACATTGTTTTGGGTTTGTTTTTTTTTTTTTTTTTGCTAACTATATCTTTCTGGATTTAGAAGGTAAGAAGCATTTATTTCCCCGCTAGCGTGCACATCCAGCTGAAATGAACTAAGGAGTGCTTTATTTCAATTCAAGCAAAATGGATAACACAGTCTGATATAGAGATTGCAACTATTCTAGAATAGTATATTCACTCAATATATTATTCACTCCTCATAATTATGGAATACATAGACAAACATGCGATAAAAACTGAAAAAAATAATAAAAAAGAAACTCGAAAGTTAACCCTACAGTCAAACCTGTCTTAAGCAAGCACCCTAGAGACATTCGAAAAGTGCTTGCTTAAGACAGGTGCTTGCTTAATACAGGTTAATTTCAGTGCAATTGGTTCATTTGGGAACACGTTGACCGCTTGCTTAATACAGGTTGCTTGCTGAATACAGGTGGCCGCTAACACAGGTTTGACTGTACTTGTTTATTTCTAAATTAGACTTTCTAAGATAGCTTTTGAGTTTTTCAAAAAGAAGTGTTATCGAGCGCTCTGTGAGCATGGGCCAAGCGAATATTCCTAATAACAGAAATTAAATATGTACAGACTAAATTATCGGAAGTGCTAGGCCTTATGTACTAAACGGTGTTGAAAACGTAACATGCAAATTTAATAATTTTTGCTTTAACTCACTTCAAAAATAAAAAAGAAGATATTAGTGAATTATTGTTTCTTGGTGATTTAAAAAAAAAAATAATAATAATATTAATATTAATATTGATAATAATAGTTATATGAAAATGGTATGTTCATTAGACTCGAACACAAATGGCACATGGATTAAGTCCAGATCAATTTCACGTATTAGAGAGGTTCATCTTATGTTTTGTCTACTACCAATGTGTTGATAATCGTAACCCTATGTGAGATAGCAGCTAGAGGCTAGGAAAGGATGTGATTGTACTGGTAAGAGAAATACAAGGAAACTTATGTTAGGTGCTCCAGCCTCCGCGATATAACTGAAAAAATGTTGAAAGCGGCGTAAAACTCCATTCAATTAATCAATCAATTATCCAACAATATCTCTGTGATAGACATAGAAAAGCTTAAACTAGAGTGGCATCCATAACAATTCAGATTCATGCAGATTCCAGATGCAATCTCACATACAATTATCAACCCATTGGTGAGAGACATAAGTCGGAAAAAATGAGTGCCGTGGTTGGGACATACGATAGGGAAAATGTCGTGAATAAAAGGTATTGAGTGGAGGGATGTCAATAAACATGTTGATAAAAAAAAGAATTTCCTTATATGGCGATTATTTCATCACAGAACGGACCTTGTATTGAAGCATTTGACTATTCACATTTCTGTTTAATACTAACCTTGTCCAAAAAAAAGTACATTTGGCGTTAAGTCTTGAGTCTATTGAAAGTACTGAAGCTTAGATACGGTTGACTTCAAAGGCATTTCAAACGTTTATATTTATATGTGATCATTAAAATACGATCATGACTCCAGCTCTTAAAATGTTGAAGTTACAGTTAATTACATCGTGAAATTGACATTCGCCCCAATGAAAACAAATCTTAATCGCTCACTCAGCGTTCCATTCATTCATTCCAAACACTCACTCAAACCATTAAAAAACGCTCAAACCCATTTGAAAAATATAGAATCAACAACGTCATTCAAAATGAAATTTGATTGAGAAAAATCGCGATTTCACTGACATAATTCAAATTCTTAGCGTCTCATAGGTTTTTGATGAAATAGGAAGTTATATATAGAACATTTATGTATATTTTATTAAAGGAAGGTAATCAACATCGCTAATTTTGTTCATCTTGAACAAAATTTAGCAAATTGGATTACCTCCCTTTAATTTCACTCAAAACTCGCTCCACACGTTCATTCAATTTCATTCCAAAATCATTCCAAAATCATTCATCCTGTCGATTTCACGATGATGTTATCTGTACAGTTAGGAACATCGTGAAATTGACAAGGTTGTGTATGGAATGAAAGTATATAAATGTATGAACGGGCTTTGAATGATATTCAAGGAAGGTAATAAATTATCAATAATTTCGTTTAGCCGGACGAAATAGCGAAACTTTTGACACCCCTTTAATAAAATTCTACGTTTTTTTTTTCTGTTTTACGTGTCTTCACCGCCAAACTAGAAGCTCTAATAATAAACACCAAACAATAAATCGTGCTTTTTTAACCAATTTAATTGAAATACTGAATTTTTGAACGATTACGATACGTTTCTAAAATATGTCGAGGAGTTTTGAGTGCTTTGAGTGGTCTTTTGTAATAAATGTGACCCGTTACGCGAAAAGGGACCATCTGGGAACTCTGTAAAATAAATATTTGAAAGGGCAATTTGGTCCAGCATAGATCAACCAGAGGTTGCAGTTGCAATTCAAAAATTCTTTAACAAAAGGTAGATTGATTCTTCTAGATTCAGAAAATAAGTAAAATGCGAAAAGTTTCGACCCTAGTAAGTCTGCGCATTCCGCGCAGTCTGACTTGGGTCGACACTTTACGCACTTCCCATATGGTCCCTTTTCGTGTGACGGGTCACAAGTGATAAGAGCACTGAACGGGTGATTTTGAATTGTTTCGATCGAGGTAAGCGTCAATTTCACGATGTGTATAACTGTATGACGTTTTGGAAAAAAGATACGTTTTATGCGATTGCTCAACAGTGCGGAAATATTTAAAGCCTACATAAAACATGACTTAATGGTCAATTGATAGAGCTTGGTTGACACTGTATGGAAGAATATTGGACCATGACCTATCCTGTGGAGTGAACAAAACTTGATTCAAATGAAACAAACTTTGATTGCCCTTTTAGGCCGTATAAGTTTCACTTGACCTACTTATCCACAAAGTCAAGTCCACCATCAGAAATAATGAAAATACTATTAAAACCAGTTCTTTATTCAAAAGAATAATACCTGTCCAGTCGATAGAGAACCCAGCTTCAAACTTGGAGATCGTGGGTCTGTATTATCCATGAAAAAAAACTAGTTGTCCTTCGGTTGAGACGTCAACATTACAAGTTTTTGCCCGGGTAAATGACGATTTAATTTTAGCCTGCTATATATACTAAGCGACTGTAAAAACGTAACAAAGTAAATTTAAAATTTGAGCGCAAAAAAGTAGATTTTTTTTAAAACAAAATTTAACTAAAATCATACAAAGAAGATACTCTATCGAATGGACTTAATCTTTATTTGATCTTACGCTTTGGTAAGTTTCGACATTGCAATCTACTGTTCACCCTTTCTTTGTCATTGTACTTTTCATGTTCGATTGATTTAAAAAAATCAGATGTGTGGAAGGTATTTAACGATAGACATTTCAAAAACCATTAAAAGAAATGAAATAAACTCCCTCAATTTGCAAAGACTGTACTCTGAATCGAGTATGTCAAAGCGGAAATTGTTCCTTAGAATCGCAACATCGTTATCCCCGATTAGACTAAAAAATATTGATTTTTTCCATCAATATTTAAACATCTGTAAGGTAGGACCTTGCCAATAAGAAGTTTCTGAAGAGTTTGCGTGTTAAAATGACGTTAGTGTCTTGCCGTAAACACGCTAAAATGTCACCTCAGTTCTAAACGACATGTCTGCTAAGGGGTTCAAAGCGTTAACAGGCTTTGTTTGCCAAAACCGCGTTCACATGAATAACGTTTCTGGTTCTAAGAAGGGAATGGAAGGTCATATAAGTGACGACATTTCTGGTAAAAAAGACGTCGTTTTGGTGTCGTCTTTGGACAAAACGTGCTAAGACACAGTATTGATGATTTGTTTGACTGATTCATTCAACTTAACTCTGAAATTTGTCTCTTGAACAGAAAATATCGTCCTTACAGTAGGGCTATGGAGAAATTTCATCTTTCGAGGGTATGTTTAAAAATTTCACCGTATTTGGAATACAAGAGAATGTTTCAAGATGGCATTGATGTTGGATAAAGGGTAACTTGTTAACGTAACAAAATAACTTAATTTAAGTCCAAGTCTGTTCACTTATATTTGCTTTTGAGAGATGTTTTTAAGTATTGCGTTTTTAAAGTCGCTCAGTATATATTTCAATCTATTAGTTTTAAATGACTTCAACAGGATACATCGATGACAAGTCGAAGAGAATATTTTTTTAATTCTTTGAGGCATTAAAATTAAAACCTAATGACAAGTTGGAACGGCACGCAAAACACTGTCACTTATAATTACGATATGGCTTTTTTTGCATTTCTTTAATGCTTTTCGGTGGATTATCAAGAAATAACGATAGATTATCATTTGATAAACACATCGCCTTACCAGTGAATTTGTCAAAAACTTATACCCAACTTTCGTTCATTTCAACCTGTTTGAAGGCATCCAATCGGAGCCTATTATGCGACGTCACCATGAACGTTGCATAGCAACCACGCGCAAAATTACGCGTTTTAACAAAGTTTATGAAACAATTTTCATATTTTGTCTCATTTTTGCATTAAAGAAATATAATTATCGATTCTTTTTCGAGTAAGATCGATTGATATTTCATTTCGTGAACAACCAAAGCTAGATTATCATTTGTAGCTCGCTCCGCCAGTTATGAAACTATAGCTTTTGTTGTTCACTCAATGACTATAAAGCTACCTTGCACTGAAACAAATCACTGTTCCCCATATATCAATGCAATCCTTAGTCTTTGCTTATCATTTTGCGCATAAAAATTTTCAGATACATTTCATAATTAATTTTCTGAGGACATGTTTACACTATTCGAATAAAGAGTTTTTTTTTTTCTTTAAATATTTTTTTATCTGACAGAAATAAGCTTTGACAAGGTTGACTTCAAAAGCATTTCAAATGTTTTTTATTCATTTGTGTATGTCTTTTCAGTACACGAGTACCTTTACCCTTAAGCCTAGGTCACATTTGGCTTGCGGAGTTCGTACATGGCCCATTTACTCGCCATAACCCTAAAATCATGCGGTGTCCGTGTGATTCTTGCACGCAGATTCAACGAGTGCTATATGCCTTGCATCATTTGTATATTTTTACACACTTTTGAAAATCGAAAGACGGAACGGAGTTCGTTTCCCGTCTTAAACGCATCGCACGATTACGTTTCACCTTGAAACTCTTATCACAGCATTCTATGACCTTCGCGTGGTTTCCGTACTGAGACCGATCGATTAGCGTACTGCCTAAACAGTTAAAAACATCGTGAAATTGACATGGTGAATGATATTGGAGCGATTTTTGAATGAAATTGAATGAGTGTGTGGAGTGAGTTTTGAGTATAATTAAAAGGAGATAATCCAACATCGTTAATTTTGTTCGATATTGAACAAAATTAGCGATGTTGGATTACCTCCCTTTAACAAACATATTTTACTGTTTGTGTGTCTTTGTAGACCGAAACAGACGCATTAAATTCAAACAAGTCAATAAAATCGTAGAATAAGTTGACTGGTTTGAATTTAATATTGATCGTCTTGAACGTTTTCGAAATGTTGTTCACGATGTTGTTTCAGTCAAGAACATCGTGAAATTGACAAGGTGAATGTTTTTGGAATTATTTCGGAATGAAATTGAATGAGTGTGGGGAGCGAGTTTTGAGTGAATTTCATGAGAGGTAATCCAATATTGCTAATTTTGTTCAAGATGAACAAAATTATCGATATGAATTACCTCCCTTTAATAAAATATACGTATTTTTCTGTTTGCACGTCTTCGTTGACCAATCAGACACTTGAAAGTCCACGCCATATAATAAAATCGTAGAATAAATAGATCGATTTGAACTTGAACGAAATTTTAAATGTTTTCTATTGATTTTGGAGCGTTTATGATCGATTTTAGTGAGTGTTTGGAATGAATGAATGGAGCGCTGTGTGAATTATTAAGAATGATTTTGATCGGAATGAATGTCAATTTCACGATGTTTTTAACTGTAACTATAGTACATTTAATGGATTGATCCAACTATGACCGATTATCTTGCAAATACATCGCAATCGCTGCACTGGTACAGAAAATAATTTTGTAACAGAATTATAGAAAACTTTGCGGATACTGCACCATTTAGTAAACATATTCGCCCTAAAAAATAAATGCAAAAAAACAACAACAACAGGAAAAAAAACGCATGTTGCGATTCGTACGGCTGAGTGGCAATTGTAAACCGGGTTTAACTTAAATTTACAACATCTCGAAGAGATTTACGATTTTAAGTTGTTGATTAACAGCCCGGAAATACATCCAGCAGACACAAATAGTAATTTCGATGCAATTCTAAAACCTCGTAACTGCAGCTTGATCAAAGCTGTAGTTTCGAGGTTTTAGAATAACTACGACGATAACTTAAATGGTCAATTAATTTTTCTTGGTTGATGTTGTATAGTACCATTTTGACCATGATATACATCCAGTAGAGTGAACAAAATCATTACAATTGAATAGTAATATCGAAAAAATAAAATGACTTCAAAGAAATGCTTATTTTGTTGTCACGGAAAGAAGTTATAGACAATCTTTTTGCCCCACTTTATAAAATCTGATTTTGTACCTTCCCGGTCAAACCAAGCGCTTAAAATACAACACCAACATAAGCACACACCTACCCCCCCCCCCCCCCCAAAAAAAAAAAAAAAAAAAAAAAAAAGGTGGGGCACTTTTGTGATCAATTTGGTATAATTCTTGATCATATTGCCAGATTTCGAAGCGTTTTTGAACTATCTCGGGGCGTTTTTGAAAGATTTTAGTGAGTGAGTGTTTGCAATGATTGATGCGTCAATTCCACGATGCGATCGACTGTATTTTACTTGCCGAATTACAATCAGTTACATCGTGAAATTAATATTAACCTCAATCAAAACCATTCTTTATCACTCACTCATTCATTCAAAACACTCACTCAAATCATTAAAAAAACGTTCAAACCCATTGAAAAAAAAACAAAAAAAAAAAAAAAAAAAAAAAAAAAGAAAAAAAATACAACGTCATTCAAAATGAATTTTGAAAGAGAAAATTCGCGATTTCACAAAACATAATTCAAATTGTTAGCGTCTCATATGTTCTTTAATACATATGAAGCTATTTATAGAACTTGAAGGCATATTTTTTTAAAGGGAGGTAATAAAAATCGCTAATTTTGCTCATCCTGAACAAAATTTGCAATATTGTATTACCTTCCATTAAACTCACTCAAAACTCGAACCACACAATCATTCAATTTCATTCCAAAATCATTTCAAAATCATTCACCTGGTCAATTTCACGATGTTGTTAACTGTATAATAGCATTCATGTGTGTCAAGTGCCCATTAAACCATGTCTATCACCGGAAAAAAGTGACGAATCCCTTCACAATCCAACTAAATCTTAAACTGGTTAAATTTCAAAGAAGGTGCAAACGAAGATGTGCTGTTGATGAAAATTAAAAAAAGAAAATCTTTGTTTAGAGAAGACAATAAAATATATGGAACATCGACGAAAACAAGGTAAATAGAGGCTATATTGAAAATATACTCTTCACAAAAAGTTCTTTGACATTTGACCTACATGCAGATTTTAAAATCGATATTAATATCTATATGTATTAGCAATGTCAATCAATGAAGGCGAAGTCAGTGCACCTTCACACTGTATTAAAACAAATTACTTATTTGATCAAAGATTTGTAACAGAGACGTTGACGTCGCACGTGTCTGACAGTCGTAAACTTGACCTCTAGTATTTGGTTCAACAATTTCTACCCGGAGATCCTACTTAGACTGGAGACCAAAGTCTTCCTTGTTGTAACAGCTCGATAGAAAAAATCCCATTTATCATTACGTTATTCGACGTCCTCGATGAACGTTGTTATCAAGTGTCAGACTGATCTCGTTCTATACATAACGCCGTGAGTCATGTTATAGCGGTGCAAGAGGTACAAGATAGTCTGTCCGGAAACAACATAGTCATTTACAGCGGCTTGTCTTATAAAGCCAAGCGACCAATAACTTTATGACGTTTTTCCTCCGTTCGCTTGACATGTTTTCGTTATAGGCGTGTGCCTAGATGTTCAATTTCAAAAGCAATCAATCAGTGGCATTTTTTTCCACAACGTCATTGAGAGCTAACAGGATTGTCCAGTTCATCTGGAACTGCGCGTGCTGAATGAGAAATAGATTTTACATTATTTGACATTGACGTCTCTATCGTGAAACGTTGCCGAGTAATTCATCGTAATTACATGCGAAATTCTTAAATCATAATTTCTGTTCCCAATTAATCACAATTTATCGAAGTTCTTACATGAACTCAGAAAAATCGTTGGTAAATCAGTGTCAAAGAACTTTTTTTAAAGAGTGTAATAAGTACTTAGTGTATTGTATGAATAAATATCTAACTCGGCAATTATCAATTAATATTCAGCGATCTTACTTGAAAGAACAAACGATTATTCTTTTTCTTAATGCAAAAACGCGATAAAATATTAAAATTTTTGACAATATTTTTCTAAGAGCACCATTATGCACGTGATTGATATGCAGCGTTCATGATGACGTCATTTATTGGGCTACGTATAGATAACGTCAGAAAGGCTGTAAAAATGATGGCAAGCGGGGTATAATATATTTGATAATTTCAATGTCTATGTTGTGGGTTTATCAAAAGTTTATCTACCATTTATCTGGATAATTCACCGAAAAGCATTAAATGAGATAACATTTCTATGTGATAACTTGACTAAATCCCCCATTGAACCGTGCCCATTATCATAAAAAAGATTTTTGCTTAAAACCTTCTTCAAGACGACCATCTTTTTTACAAGATCGATTTCTCAGACATTGCAGACGAAATTTATTAGTTGATATTTTTTTTTTTAAAATGCTGTAGTAGAGGGAAGAAAAAAACACGTTGTACGATGTAGTTAATGCTTTACCCTGATCCATTCCGATCGATACCCGGCTATTTCAATAGTCTTGAACAACATGTGTTGCACTCGGGAACTCTCGGCGATTCCACGGAATAGATCTCGAGAATGATCAGGGCGCAACCATGAAAACGCGTCATTTTGCACGAAGTTTTATTAGACGTCACAAACATAACTGAGGATGACGTTGCGAAAAAAGATCAAGGCAAGGTTAAAAATGGGTCTATTATAAGTAATTCGAATACAAAACGCAGTGTTTTACTGCGTTTTGCTTTCAAATCATAATTTGCTAAAATATCTCCACAGACGATCGGGAGCATTAAAGGATATTGTTGTTCTTCAAGCATATTAACCAAAGTACAACCAGGAGCCGCATTACCAGAAAATGACCAAAAACTAATACACTTACGTCCGAGGTACTTTCCAGTTCACGGAAAAAGTCCGAGCGATGTTCGGAATGCCTGCGTTGATCGTAGATTGGCCGAGAGGTGTTTCGATCGAACCCTTGTCCAACTAAATGTAGACATTGTGGAACATTTAAATAAGTTTATTTTTTTCTATTTCTAACAATAATTAAGAAGAAAGCAGACTGTGTGGTCTTAGATCAGAATTTACAGCTGATCTGAGTGTATACAATACAATACGTTAATTTCACGATGAGTGTGATTCCACGATGCGATCAACTGTATCTTATTTATTAAACTTAATGAACAATTATGTGTAACAACTTGCCTAAATCACCATTAAATCATGTCAGTGTTTCGCACACACACACAAAAAATGAAAAAAAAAGGAAACCGGTCCTAAAAGATCTGTTTTACTGAACTTCGTACGCAAAAAATAATCGTAAGTCAAAATCACAAATCCAACATGATATTTTCATTCATCGTTAGATATTGTCTTGCAATATCTGATTTGAATCGTCTCTAGAAGAACTTCATATTCGGTTTCAACTGTAGAAGCAACTTGAATTTTTGATTTACGCAATATGATAAATAAGAATTACAATGTTTTTAAGTAAAAATGCTTTCCAAACAAACAATTATGCTGAAAAGCAGTGGATTCGTTTCAGTTAACTTTGAAATTTTAAGCTAGATACCCCGAAAGTTGCAGATGAGGCTACATACGTTGTATATTCAGGGGCGTTAATATTGATGAAATTAGATAAATTTGTTAGAGTTATCGTGATTACGTTTTCTATAATTCTTTTCGGTTGTTTATCGAGGTATCACAGGAGTCTTTCACTTTATCTCACTGCAAAAAAGTGAAATAATCAAAGCACTGAAAGTACTGATGGTGAACGATTCTGGTGGCATTCTAGAGTGATATATTGAATTCGTTGAGAAAAGAGAAATTATATATGAAACAATTATTTAAGGGAAAGCGTCTCAGCATAATTTCAGCAATTCTCATTGTAAATTTAAATTTGTTTTGCGTGTCGAATTTGTTCTCAAAATTAAAACGAAAAGGAAAAAGAATGGAAGACCACAGGAAACATAGTTCAATTTTGTTTGAGTTTTGTTGTTGTTGTTTTAATCTACATTTCGGTTCATAATACAAACTGAATTTGATGTTCTTGGCCGAATATTTGATTTTTTTTTCAATTATTGTATGCTCCGAGTGGCAGCGTTGAGCTGATATAAAGTCGTAACATCATTTCTTCTTAACTCGAAAAAGGCAGTCAGAAATGTTATTCTTTTTAAACATGCGGTATCATAATTTACCAGATCAAACAGCCTTCTTTCTGCCTTTTGACTATAAAACGTTATCCGTTAGGGCTCTGGAACTTTAATGCCTAAATTGGGTCCCTAATCCCCCTTATTCGGTGACCGGTGTTTCGTCTTCAACCAAAACGCTGTAATTATAAGCTTTTTGGGTGTCTTCCGGTAATATACAGAGTTTTGTAAAAGAATGATTTATCTAATGCCATTAATTAAAACGAAAAAATAAATAAAGAAAAGAAAAAGAATAAGGTTTATATAGGCAGGTATTTTATACAGCTAACGAATTGTCCAAATGCAGTCATATTAAATCTATTGCTCCTACTAATTAGTGGATAATCGTAATACTAAAAGGGTAGTAGGCGAGGCTAGGTAAGGATGTAGGCTAATAAAATATCTGGTGCGAGAAATATCAAGAAACCCATGTTTAGGTGCTCAAGTCCACAAGCGATTGATTCACAATTCAAATTTTGTCTTATAGGTTATTATACATTAACATGAACGGCAAATCTCGGATTATGAAAAACCGCTCGTGCTTCATACACCGCGATTTTACAGAGAAATTGTTTATAGCGTCGTACATCCCTATTCACACAATATGCCCAAGAAAGTTTATATATTTAAAACACGCGTCGAATAATTCTTGAATCCCTTCTTGAGACTGGCTGTCGCATGTTGAAAAGTGATGTAAAACCCGATTGTATAAACCACAGATGTCACTAGACTGGTCATCGTTTCTAATGCTAACTTCGTGTATAGATATCTACGATATAAACAAGTTCAGGAGGTCACGACCTAGAAACACATTTCCGGCAAATTACTACAAGTTGCAATAGTGAGGGCTTGGATCGAAAAAATAGTATGTGTCTATGCAGTGTATAGATAGTAACTTTGTTTTTGCTCTAAACTCTCGTTTAACTTACGCGGATCAGCCGTTCGCGCGATTGACAAATTAAACCCCATTTTATAATTCTAAAAGGAATTGTGCATTATTTTTTACATGTAAAATGTTGATCGCCCACTGACGATATATTTTTTCCACCTTGAGTTCTGCAACTAGTGATAATATGACTTTTATTAGTCACGAAATGAATTATATTTCGATCTAACACTGAAACAAAAATGTATTTTCTATGCCTGCCAATGCTCTGTTTTAACAGAGACAGATTCATAAGTAATTTCAGCATAATTACACATTTTGGAGTTATAACACAATGCCTTTTACTTTTTTTATCGTTTAAATGTTCCGGTAAAAAAAAAAAAAAACAAAAAAAAAAAAAAAAAAAAAAAAAAAACGGACAGTGTTAGAATGGCGTGGTCTAAACCGGATCGAAAAACTCGTGCCGTGGTATATGGGAAATAGACACGAGCGCTATACCCATAATACCACGGCACTCGATTTCTTTCCTATATAACTAACATGACTAATTACCGACAAAAAATAATTTGTCACTTTTTATTAGTGGACTATATATAGAGGATATTGAATGACTGGTCATGGAAAACTGAATATATTAAACGAGTCATCTATAAACAGATAAAAACGAGTCTCTATTTATAATATGACCCTATTTTCTGCGACAAATCGTCGGGAAAGTTTTAACGCCGTTTAAAACTGACGTCACAATATATACATAATGACGTCATTTTCGCGGTTACAAAATAGCGTTGTTCTGAGCTCATTTGCACAGTTGTTCCACTAGTGTAATATCACCCGTGTAATATCCAAAATATTCAACGGGGTTATTTCACTCCCGCGACGTAGATCAAATTATGAATAGATCATATACTTCTCCTCGAAAATACATGTACCTGGCCAAAAGGGTCGACCTTGACCTTGACTGATCGACCCGAAACTCAGAGCGTTGCAAGTTCAAGTGGTCCCGTGATCACTCGCGCGAGCCCAGGTCAGACTTCACAGCAAAAGGGTATGCCGTTCACTGTTCAAAAAACCAAAACAAGCCCAAAGGCCTTCACTGTTGGCAACTTGGTAGGCAGTTTTCTACCCCTTTGGCTTGACCCATTGACCCGAAACTGGAAATGTTGCTGGTTCGGGTGGTTCCCTGGTCTCTCGCCGAGCCCAGGTCTGCCTGCTCAGCCCAAGAGTATGCCGATCACTTTTGAAAAACCCTAACAAACCCAAAGGCCTTCACTATTGGCAACTAGGTAGGCAGTTTTCTACCCATTTACCTTGACCCATTGGTCCGAAACTCGCAGCGTTGCACGGGTTCCGGTGGTCCCCTGGTCACTCGCGCGAGCCCAGGTGAGGGCACACAGCAATAAAGTATGAGGTTCGCTTTTGAAAAGACCAGAACAAGCCCTATTTCTTTACTTTTTGGCGACTTGGTACGCAGTTTTTCTACCCCTTTGGCTTGACGTATCGACCCGGAACTCTGGGAATTGCAAGATCGGGTGGTCCTCTGGTCTCTGGCGCTAGCCTAGATCAGGCCGCACAGCCGAAGCAAATGCTCTATGCCGCTCAAATTGGCATACTTGTAACTTGGGAGGAAAGTTTTTCATCTGGCCAGCGAGGAACTTTTTTCAACTAACTGGAAAAGAAAATGTTTCATTTGGATGTCATTAGTAATTTTTCGACTTGGTTAGGAAGAAATTATTTCATCTGGCTAGGGAAGAAAATTTTTCACCTAACTGGGGAGGAAATTTTTCATTTGGCTGTAATTAGAAATTTTTCATCTTGCTTTAAAGGAATTTTTTTCATCTGGGAGGGAGTGAAATTTTCACCTAACTGGGGAGGAACATTTTTTGTTTGGCTGTAATTAGAAATTTTCACCTTGCTTTGGATGAATTTGTTTATCTGGCCATGGAGGAAAATTTTTCGCATATCTGGGGATAAAAATTTTTCCTTTGGCTGTAAGTAAAAATTTTCATCTTGGTTAGGAAGAAATATTTTTATTTAGCCAGGGAGGAAAAATTTTCACCTAACTGGGGAGGAAAATCTTTCATTTGGCTGTAATTAGAATTTTTTTTACCTTGCTTTGGAAGGATTTTTTTTGTGGTAAGGGAGTAAAATTTTCACTTGACTTAGGAGGAAATTTTTCAATTGGCTGTAATAAGAAATTTTGGAGGAAAATTTTCATCTGGCCAGGGAGGAAAATTTTAACCTTACTTGGAAGGAATTTTTTTTCATTTGGTAGAATTAGGAATTTTTCACCTTGCACTTAAAGAATTTTTTACTTGGCCAGGGAGGAAAATTTTCACCTAACTTGGGAGGCAATTGTTCAGTTGAAAAAAGTCATTGAAAAATATGAGAGAATATGATCTTTGTATTTAGATATAAAGTAACATTGACTGTTGACTATATTATACATTGTAATACATGTTGGTATTTTGGGCCAGTGGCCATATATTGCTAATAAACTTTGTCATTGTCATTGTCAGTTATCTGTTATTAGAAATTTTTTACCTAACTGAGAAGGAAAATTTTTCATTTGGCTGTAATTAGAAAATTTTCACCTTGCTTTGGAAAAAAAAAAAATTCATGTGGCCAAGAGGGGAAAGTTTTTCCTCTATCTGGGGGAAGAAAATTTATCATCTGACCAGGTAGGAAAATTTTTACCTAACTGGCTAGGAAAATTTTTCATTTGGCTTTAATTAGAAAAGTTTCATCTTGATTTGGAAGAAATTTTTTCATCAGGTCAAGGAGTAAAATTTTTCACCTAACTGGGGAGGAAAATTTTTCATTTGGCTGTAATTAGACAATTTTCACCTTGCTTTGGAAGAAATTATTTTATCTGGCCAGGGAGGAAAATTGTTTAACCTAACTGGGGAGGAAAATTGTTCATTTGGCTGTAATTAGAAATTTTTCACCTTGCTTTGGAAGAAATTTTTTCATCTGGCCAGGAAGGAAATATTTTCACCTAAACGTGGAGAAAAAAATTTTCATTTGGCTGTAAAGAGATATTTTGCACCTTGGTTAGGAAGAAAATGTTTCATCTGGCCATTGAGGAAAATTTTTCACATAACTTGGCAGGGAAATTTTTCATTTGGCAGTAATTACAAATTTTTCACCTTTTTTAGAAAAAAAAAAAATCATCTGGCCAGGGAGGAAAATGTTTCACCTAACTGGGGAGGAATTTTTTTCATTTAGCTGTTATTGGAAATTTTTCACCTTAATTTGATTTTTTTATCTGGCCAGGGGGGAAAGATTTTCACCTAGCTGGGGAAGAAAAAAATTCATTTGTATCTAATTAGAATTTTTTTTACCTTGGTTAGGAATCTAGCCAGGGAGGAAAATTTTCAACTATTTAGTGAGGGAAATTTTTCATTTGGCTGTAATTAAATATTTTTCACCTTGTTTACGAAGGAATTTTTTCATCTCACCAGGGAGGAAAATTTTTCACCTAACTGGATGGAACATTCTTCATTTGGATATGATTAGAATTTTTCACCTTGCTTTGGAAGAAATTTTTTTCTGTCCAGGCAGGAAAATTGTTCAGCTAACTGTGGAGGAAAATTTTTCATTGGGCTGAAATTAGAAATATTTCACCTTACTTTGGAAGAAATTTTTTCATCTGGCCAGGGAAGAAAATTTCTCACCTAACTGGAAGGAAATTTTTTGTTTGGCTGTAATTAGAAATTTTTCACCTTGCTTTGGAAGAAATTTTTCAACTGGCAAGGGAGGAAAATTTCTCACCTAACTGGTAGGAATTTTTTTTGTTTGGCTGTAATTAGAAATTTTTCACCTTGGTTGCGAAGAAAATTGTTCATCTGGCCAGGTAGGAAAATTTCACCTAACTCGGGAGGGAAATTGTGTATTTGGCTGTAAATATAATTTTTTTTTACCTTTTTTTACCTTATCTGGCCAGGGAGGAACATTTTTCACCTAAGGTAAGGTAAGGTAAGGTAAGGTAAGGATATTATTCGACTGAGTATTGGTGTCGGAAAGAAATTACCCGTTTTTATCAGGGATGCTGTTGTAAAATTAGCAGAAAATGGAAAAGAATGCGTCCTATATTGTTTGGAAACTTAAACAGGCCTATAATTTTGTGACAACTAATCAGTCAGTGTACAATATCACCAAAGTTTGTCAGAGACAGGATCGTGTAAAAAAGTCAGGGTAAGTTATAATAATATGTAAACCTATAGACAAGAACAGTAATTTGACCGTAGCTTATTTTTCAGAGAAGAAAAAAAAGCACTTTCCATCAAAATCTATGGCTATTTGCTTTTTCTCATTTATTTCTAGATTGATTTCCCCAGTCATAACCATTTGGATGTGGTATCCGTGGTCTAGAGGTAGAGCGTCGGTATCTTGACCCAAAGGTCCTGAGTTCGATTTCCGGGAGCAACTATCGATCTTGGTTCTTTCTTCTGCCCACACATTCGGCGCGAGTACTGGTGAATTTTCCAGGAACCAGAATCGAGAGGGATTAATCTAATTGTAAGAACTTGTTTCCCAATCGATGTAAAATAAATAGGTTTTAAGGAAAAGATAATTGCTAATAAGAAGTAAACCTAATTATACTATTAATGAAAGACGCTCATACAATTCTTATAACTTTTCTAATAAACTGATTTTTTAGCTTAATAGTAAAAAATGTAAGGGGGAGTCTTTAAATATAGGTACATGTATAATAGCAACTGCGTCGAGTCAGTGACTCGAAATATACATGGGTCTGCAGTCAGGTGCAAATCCTTAAGGATGCGATTCCAACAGGATGTAAGCAGACACAGCTTTAGCTTAAATAGCTGTATTTACAATTTGTTAGAAAATCAAATTTTGAATATTTCTTAAGATTTCATCCATTTTAAGTTTTTAGGTAGTGGACCTGTAATAGATCTGCAACATTTCGGAGGTCATGAACTGTAATAGTGTTATCCAAGGTTTTCTTAATGATTTTTATTTGGAATCTTGGTCAATATAGTGAAAATTCATGCTTTCTGAAATGTTGCGGAACTATTACTATTACGGTTCCACTTCCTTAACTGCAAATATTGCTATAGATTTCATCTCTTTCAAGTCTTATCATGCCTTTTACCCCGAAAGTTAAAATGCAACAACAATGATGTTGTTTTAGCAGGAAAGAGTAGCGCCTTATTTCCTCAAAATGAAGAATGACAGTGGGTAAAAAGAAAACGTCACCTAGACGAGATTCTAATAAAACGTGTGGAATATTTTAAAAACAGTAAAAGGTAAATTGATTGAAATGAAAAAAAAAAACACAACAAAGTGGCAAAATCTCAAAAGATGTCGTTTCTAGGCCGCCATTATAAAATGATACTTTTCACGGTATATATACTTCTCTTTGTTTTTGCTACATCAATTTTTACATTCATTATTTAGAAGCGGAAAAAGCTGCAAATATCGAGGTGCTTTGGGTTACTTTTACAACCCTAATTTAGTTCTTTGCTAAAATAATGATATTACAGTCAAATAAGCTTAATGAGTAGAATACTGTACTCAAATTTTGGACTGCTTTTATTCTCAGGCTTATTGCCTAGCACACAAACTTTTTATCTTTCTGTTTACCAACCGAGAACTTTGTCATGAGTCTACCCACTGTAGATCACTGCAATATGTGCATAAGTGTTCTTCATCATAATCATCTAGCAAATGTGTTAACAAAACAAGGCCTATCTCCTGATTTACAATTTACCTTCTTTGAATGGCATTCATTATGCATTTGATTAATGTGTGGCAGTAGGCCTGGTAAACTGAAAATAAGAACACTTTATTTGTTACTAAATTTGGCTGATCAGTTGGTCCTGTAGTCAAGTGAAAGTTATTGGACTTAAATGATTTTTACGAGACATGTCAGTTGCAGTTTGTTTTACCGTAGAGCATACTTTTCCATAGGGCATAGTTGGGTATGACCCATCAGTTGGGCTTGTTGTATTAAGTGAAATCTGGGCTTTTCATATGCCCATAGAACCAAGTGTAAGACAACCACCCATTTCCCCGCTGCACAAAAGTCTTCCCAGACATAAGCCCTCACTTATATACATGTAATTTACATGTAAATGATACCAGAGTTTATTCTAGACAGGGGGATTGGGGTATTCCCCCAATTTTTAGCTCACCTGAGCACATCATGCTCAAGGCGAGCTTTTGTGATCATTGAATGTCCGTCGTGTGTCATATGTCGTCCATCGTCAAGCATCAACAATTTAAGTGTTAACACTCTAGAGGACACAAATAAGGCCTAATTTTCATGAAACTGGGTCAAATATTGGCCAGGTCACAAGGATAAACCCTTTTGAAAATGGGAAGGATCCATATCGTATCACAAGAAAAGGTAAACTCAAACGCAAAGCTTTTGTCCCTGAAATTTTCTTTGATAAAAGCATTGTACATTTTATCTTTGTTTAAAAGACTTTATTTGCTTCAAACATTTTTTTATTGCGTTATTTTCAAAACATTCATGATATCAATTCTACAAAAACTCATCAAACATTGTTTGAAAAGAGGATGTTTCGATTACTGTCGGTCAAGTTTAATATTCTTTTCCTGTATGGCGCTTGTGATTGTCTAATTCGACACCTTTAAAATAATCAACAACATAAATATTTATTCAAATAAGTAATCAACAACATGTAAACATGCTATATTGCTAATAATATCATATTTACGAATAAGTAAAAAAATAAATAAAACATTGATAATAAATAGAGAGGGCTTTTGTCCAGACAGGTTGATTTGGAGGAGGGATTATGTGGATTATGTTTCGGGACGGATTTCTCCGTACCTCCATTGACCCTGTGGCATCTTGCGGCTTCCACACTTATATCTGGAGCCGAACTATGTAATCGTAGGCCTAGTTGACTTGAAATCTGGGACTTTTGTCCTCTTTTCAGTTAAGGGCGTGGAGCTTTTGTCCATGTGGCTTTTGTCCCAGGGGATTTTGTCCTAGGGGGGGGGCTTTTGTCCATGCCCCCTTTTCGCCACCAGCCTAAAAGACCTGATAGCCCTAAGTATTACAGGGCCTCTATGATTTAAAGGGTCTTCCAGGAAAACCATGCTTATTTTTTTTGTAACAATTTAGCAGTAAATTAAGAAAATCAATGTGAGATAAAAAGAATATGCTTGTGATAAGCCATTTCTTTTTTTTATTTACTCAACTTTTTCATAGGGTAATGGAAATTTAAGTATTGCAATGGCAACTTTCTTTAAAAAAGTGAACAGATTGGAAGTAATAAGTTTATTACTTACAGGCCTGAAAGACCTGCAGTATACTAAGTTCTATCAGTCCTCCCTAGAATCCTCAGGTGTCTGACCCGAGGACTGGTGTAAGTGTTGATCCCTGTTACTGCTACAGTATATTTCCATTTTATTTCTTCTATTTTACAGTATACATAACAAGAAAATCCTGGATATACACAAGAAAGTTATTGACCAAGAACTACAGGAAAACCAAGAACTGACTTCACAAGGAATAAAAACAATCTTGAAAAGGGATTTTGGTATTGATATTAGTCGCCAGCATATTTCAAGAATTCGCAGATAGCTTGGCTGGACATCAAAAAGGACCAAATACTGTCAATTAATAAGTACAAAGAATAAACTATTTAGGCTTAACCGGTGTTTGGAAGCTATCCTGATAAAGGAGAAATTTGATAATGTGATTTTTACTGATGAGACTTCAGTTGAAATGACCTCAAGTGGCAGATTTTTTTTTTCTACAGAAAAAAGTCAGAAATGGATAGAATGCCAGGAAAGTCTCCTAAGCCAAAACAACCATACAAGGTAAATATCATTATAGCTTTTATGTGATTTGGAAATTTGCCCTTCTAAGTCAAAACATTTACTATATGAGTCAAACTTGCGATTAACAAAAACCCTTCTATAGACTCTTTCATTCAAATTTTAAATATATAACTTACTAAAAAATGTACATACATTAAAAAAGAGTTGCTTGAGCAGCTGATTTGCTCTACAGGCCTGAATATATTTATATGATTAGAACAGAATGTAAGTGAATGAATAAATGAATTGCCTCAATTTGTCTAATGGTCAATTAGTGTTTTTAACCCTTTGTTGTTTAATCCCTGCTTTTTACGTGCCTGTGATTTAATGATTGAGAAAACATTGTGAAAAAGGAAATTTCTTTTTCAACACTATTTTCTACTATTGTCTTCTAACAGGAAAGTGTTAAGTGTTACATGCTGAAATATTTCTTCAAAGAAAAATTTGATGATTGAGGAATAGAAAATTGACCTCTACCTATCAAATACATAGTTTTCATCCGACAACAAAACTTTTGCGCAACCTGATAATTGGTCACAAAAGGAACATTCAGAGAAATTTGGATGATATCAATCTGTTATGTTCCGAGAAAATGATTTTCAAAATTTCCACTACATAACGAATCACGTACATAACATATAGAGTATTGACCTCCGCCTATAAATGATATATTTTCATCTGATTACAATCATTTTTTGTAGACTGATAAAAGGTCACTAAAGAATCATTCTATTGAAATTTAGTTGGTATCCATTTGTAAGATTCTGAGAAAATGATTTTCAAATTTTCCACTGTAAAATATATTGAGAAATGACGTCCAACCATAAATGACATATTTTCCATCTGATCACAATAATATTTAGCTCCACTGGCCTAGTACAGTGAGCTATTGTCATGGCGTTGTGTCCATCATGCTTGCGTTTGTGTACGTATATTTAAGAGGTAGAACGTATGTTTACACACTCACGTGAAGAGGTATAAAAATTTAAAGAGGTACATTTTCCTAACACCTCGTTACGTCGTACCTCGTAATCTCCATGTAGAGTGCATTCTGCATGCTCTCCGCTAAAAATAGCACATACCTCGGTTCATCGAGATGGTGTTATTCTAGGTGGCCACACAAGACCCCACTCAGCGTCTGTGAACTTGCTCATTTGCATATGGTATAATGACCTGCGCAGAAAATTAATGCGCGGCCGGATGCGCATGGTGTCTGCGGTTACAATATGGCGGCAAAATTTGTGTGAACTGTTGAGTCGGAAAATGAGGTACTGTTTGTATTTACGTTTATTTATCATATTTTCTCCGTAATGTTGGGTTATGTATGCAGGAAAGGCAAAAAGGTATCCATATTTCTACTTAGCCAGTAACATGTTTTACATTTTGGTGAGTTTTTAAGTGACAAACCAACAAATACGACAATGGATTAAATTTCTGGTGTGCTTTTCCAGCGTAGAAATTTGGACAATGTCAATTTTGTTTCTCTAGAAAAAGACGTCTTGTATCAGAGATTTCATTGATGTATACGTCAATATCGAGATTTTTAACTAGATCTATCCTTAGGCGGTTGGCCTAAATTTGTTCGCAGTCAACTCGGCCTGTGAATAACTCGTCCTGTCAACTCGGCCCGTCAACCCGGCCTGCATATAAATAGGTGCATATATATGATGCTGTGAAAATATATTTTTGATTAATTGTATCTTTTTGTTAGCTTAATACTCGCTTGCTAATTTGTATTTGTTAGTAATGAACTTTGAGCTTAAAGACATCTCAAATTTAACTATTATGATTAGTTAATCTATTTCCGGGCTTATATCCCTTTGTACCTTATTTCCGTGAGTGACCATATTTCCGAGAATTGTCAATTGGAGTTACCTACTGTACTTTCAGTAATATTTTTACTATATTTTGATGAGGGATCTAGAATAATAAATATCTATGAAAGAAATTATTTTTAGGTCACCATAAATCACAAGTCGATAAAACTCTAAAACCTTCCAAAATTCCTTATTTCAAAGTACTTGCGTCGTGTTAGGAAACTGTTATTCTAAAAATAAAGACCCATTGTACCTGTTATTATCATACCCCAATGAGAAATGTTTATTTGACTATGGTAAAAAATTTTAGGCCATACATTACTCAAGTACTGTTTAAGGAACTGTTTGATTTAGGATTCATGGAAATATGAGCACTGTGGATTTTAATGGGTGTTTTATAAGGGTTCAAACAACTTTGCTAAAAAAGGAACCTTGAATTTTCGGGCTTCCTTAACAATTGCATGATGTTTTGAAAACGACATGCTTGGAATAAGGTCTCCTCTTGATTTTAAAATTGTAACAGTTTTAATTAACATTCACTGAAATATGGTACACCAGGATACCAATTACTGGTGTAGTAATTAATTATGAATTTGAAATAAAGAAATACTTCAGACAATGTTTCAAAATTATAGTTGTACCTTTTTCTGCTAGATCCCTTTAATAAAATTATATCATCCACCATTCAATTTCACAATTTCACAGAAAATATGACGAATTGTACCCAAATAGTTTAAAGTCTGTGTATAATGCATAATAAGTATATGAAAGAGTCAGTAACTTGTAAACTTTTCAGGTTTTCATAAGTACACCAGTAATTGGTACAAAAGAAGTTCCGACAAATCTTTAGGGTCATGTTATTTCCAACCTAAAAATATTTATGAAATGGATTTTCCTAGGAACAAAATTACTAATTTTAATAGAAATACCGGTAATTTGTCTATAGATGTGATTACATAAAATATTTAAAAAAAAACCAAGAGATTCTTAAACATAGACAATTTGCATTAAGACCAAGGGTAATATTATAGTGTCAAGGAGTATATTATAAGTGTAAATATGAGATAAGATTAAGTGTTGTTTTATAATTTATCCATCTTTACTTTAAATTAAATTTTCGAATTATTTTTATCTGGGCTCGAAAGAAGATGACAAATTCAGTTTAAAATACATCTTAATAAATCTTAAATCGTATATTTTTTAACCACCAATTGTCAACACCTCCTCTTAACCATCCAAATAGTGTGCCAATACTCTCGCTTACTGTGTGTATTTCCTTTTATCTATAGTCACTACCATAGCACATACCCATATGAGCAACGACCCCGTTGTTACGGGGGATAGTGCAAGGATACTGGGCTTTTTTCCTTCTGCACTTGAGGCCGATCTTCGGTGACTTCAAAAAGCCTCTTTTTTCCCAACTGTGGCAAGAAAATTTCCCTTAAATCAGCCTGAAATTCCCAATTTCGAAATCAATCTACCCGACACATGTTGATGGAGATTCGCAAAGTGAAAGCAAAAGTTGTATGAAAAGGTGATGGGTTTCATTTTATGAAAGGCGAAAGTTCAAGCTTAAATTGGGCTGGTATCCGATTGATCCCCGTTACAAAACCTTTCACAGTTAATGGCAGCAACCAGGCTTTGTTTTCCTTTAAAGTTACTTTGTTAATAAGAACTGTGGGAAGTTGAATCGACCACTTGCTAATAAAATTTAAATAAATCGAACTCTACTCAGTGTTCCCCAAAACCCCCAAATGGGGGTGATTTACCCCTAAATTGAAGCTTGTACCCCAATTTTTGCTAATATGCCTTCTTTGTGTATATAGAGGGGGTACATGCACACTGTAAAATAGCCATTTTTACCCCCATATTGAAAAAGCAGTGGGAACACTGCTACTGTTGTTTAATGATTAATAAGAAAAAAATCTTGTTTTTTTAGTATTAAACTATACAGACATTAGGTTTTAAATCTTTTATTTCTAGATAAGATTGGGGTTTGGGAATCGTAAATTATATAGCACTAAAAGGGATTTTGCTCATAAACAAGGAACATATTCCTATCAGTTTTTGACGTACACCATTTTTAAGAACCAGATAGGCATAAAAAATGTAACTTAAAATGTAGCTGAAATAAGCCGAATTTGTAAGTCTACAGTGTCTTAAAAAGGTATGTGTTACAGTAAATCATTCAAAAGAAATGCTTTTGATAAGGGTATGCAAAGTTTATTTATGGTCTTAGTGAAAAAAGTGTTTGCAAGGTGAAAAGGTTTATGAATTTGAAGCGTCTGCTGCAACTCTGAAACCATTTAGAATTGATTATTTGACCAGCTAAGGTCTAGAAGCATTCTGGGAGTTGTTTAACAAAATATTCACTGTAATGAACATAATCTACCATCAGAGCAAAACCAAGTTGACATAATTTATTTTCCATCTCCATCAGTAGGACGGCCACACCCAATTATTCAGCCACAAATCAAGCTGATACCAAAGTCAAGGTCAAGTAGTGTTGGGCAATCGGTTTGAAACCATAATCGATTATCGGTTTTTAGTTGGAAGAAATAATCAACTAATGATCGATTATATAATCGGTTTCATTAATATCAAAACAGTACTGCATCATCTGTTTGTATCCTTTGGAATTACAAAACTACATTTGAATTTATTTTAAATTGCAATAACTATGCATCATTACTTAATTGATATGATTTAAGGCTTGAGAATTTGTTATTGAAATTGTTTATGTTGTATAAAGACAATTGGAAAATGTTTATTGTTTTTGTGTATTTTTAGTTTAACCAATTCTACATCTCTCATCCCCTAGGCTCTGAACAAGAAGTTGCAGTTACATGTGTATTTGTATAAAATGTGAAACATCAGTGCCAAATAGGGTAATATATATCTTGAGAAAAGAAGAAATGCTTGTTTCTTTTTCCACAATGATATCCAAACAATTTCAAATCAGCACCACAGACAGATTTTCAGAGATTTGTCAGATGAATGGTTGGTTGGACACTTAGATAGAAAGCTGTAAACCAGTATACCCATATCTTCTGGTGACCAGTCAACTCGGCCCATTTTCAACTCGGTCCAACATATAACTCGGCCAAAAATCTTTTTATGCTAAAATCATTATCTTATTGATTATTCATTTAGAATGATTAGTAAAAAATACAATATTATTCAATTTTTATTCAGTTGTGAGGAAATTTACATATGCATCAGCCTTAAAAAAAAGCTAACTTGAATTTTAAGAATCAATTAAAGAATTTTATATTTTTAATCACTGAATAAATATTTAATTATCAAAAAAATGAATACTATTGTCAAAATAATAAAGATTATCATAGTAAGGTATAACTGCATCATTTGTACAAAACTTATAGATATTTCATGCAATATAGTTCATGCTACTATAGGCTATATATTGGGGCCAAGTTTACCGGGTCGAGTTATTCGATGGGCAGAGTTGACTAATAACCTATCTTCTTGTTTATGGTCATAGAAAGAGGATCATCACTTGTCAATCATTACTCTATTTCTTCCTTTCACCAAATGTTTCCCCAGTTTTCTTTTCTATTTTTAATAAAATACAAAAGTGATTATGGATAACAATGTTTTTTGTAGAAGCCAAAAAACATTGGCAAACTTTTGACAACATCCAACCACCTGGGTAACAGACATGGCAAGTCTTACAGAAAAACTGTCAGACAGTCGGTCTAACAAATCCTAATAAACTGCCAGACTAAAGCAAGACCTGTCAGACCAAACATTTTAGGGGTCAAATTTTATTATATCTGTTTTCTTTCCTCATTAAGATTAACTAGCAGTAACATTCAAGGCCTATCTAGGTTGTTAAAAGTCCTCCCTGTGATTTCAGTGTTTTGATGTAAAAGCTGAGATTCAGAGATTAACAGAGTTATTAAAACAATGTTTTTTGAACCCTTTTCAAGTCAAAAGGCTACAGTCACTTCTGGTTTTCATTAAAAATAACAAGAAATAATTTGATGGGTCGAACATTCTTGGGTACGAATAAGCAGAAAATTATTTTAGTCTGTGTGGTTTTGATATTGGAAAAATACGAAAAATTCAGGTAAAATAAGACTAGCTACCAATAATTCTTTCTTAATTGGATCCTAAAATCATCTCTTCTTCCTCTTTATTGATACATTTTAAAGAAGAGAATTTTCGCTTTTTAGGGGTGCCGAAAGTCGTAGAGGAACTGTTTATTGACGGAATCTAGACCTATGTAAAGTTTAAGAAAAATGTTTGTTTTTGTGAGAAAGATGTCCAGAATAGTGTTTTCTTAAGTGAAAGACAGGATTTACTGTTAAATTATTTTTAAGCCCACAAAATAGTGTCGGACATTCGGACCAACGATATGGTAAAATTTACCGGACCAAGGGGATTTTTGTTCGACATTGCCGACGGTCCTTCGCCATGACGGGGGTAAGGAAATATCTCTTAATCCTCGAGAATATTATTGTTTGCATCGGCTTTTTCGTTTCTAGCAAGGATTATATAAACTGCTAATTGCATTGTGATTGTTATATTCCCGGACCAATTGTCCGGTAAAAAACACGTTCCGGGCCGACTACAATCGATTGTGAAATTTCTTAGTCGATAATCGTAATCGGAAGGCCGAACCAACTGATTTTCGATTATAATCGATCATCGTCCCATCACTAAGGTCAAGTGACAAGGTCAAGGTCATCTAGCAAGGTCAAATAGAAAACTTAACAAAAAATCTTAACATTGCCAATATTTTCAATATTTTTCAAGATAGAAGCTTCATATTTGGCATGATGGTAGATCTCACTCATATGCATCAGCTGATACCAAAGTCAAGGTCATGTGACAAGATCAAGGTCATCTATCAATGTCAAACTTCTTAAAACTTTATGTTAACACTTATTCTTAACATAACCAATATTTCCAAGGCTAATCAAGATAGAAGCTTCATGTTTTGCAGGATGATAGATCTCTAATATGCATCAGTATATGTCAAGGTCAAGGTCATATGACAAGAGTAAGGTTATACTGGTCGAGACCAATTCTCGCCAAGTACCAGTTCTCGCCAACCGACCATTTTCACAGTAAAGATGCAATGGTCATTCACAATAAATTATTTTCTAATTAGAAATTAGAATTTTCTTGTCAAAAAATAACTTGTAATTTAAAAAGGGTGTCCTTTCTGTCTTTACCGTGAATAAAGGGTGGTGGCGAGAACTTGTACTTGGCGAGAATTGGTCTCTAACCAGTAGATCAAGGTCAAATTTCTTAAAAACTTTACGTTAAAACTTTATATGTTTACTTCATTCAAGCCTCTCTTAGATACCTTTCTCATAATTTACATAATGAAAGATCTCAGGGATGTTCATCACTAGGTATCAAGGTCAATGTCATATAACAAGCTTTCAGGTTGTCTGTCAATGTCAACATTTCTAAAAAAATTGCTGTTAGGGGGACATTTGTGTTTCACAAACACATCTTGTTTCAAATAAAATGGAACTACAGTTGGTACTTTCAGTGCTTTTTGCCCTTTGATTTTGATGAAAATTTCAGCCAAAATTTATTCAGCATGACAAGGGGTAAATATGTAAAATTCTACTTATGATTGGCTTTTTCTGTTTGTTTTCTTTACCCCTTAAAATTCAGATTTGACCCCCAGAATGTTTGATTGAGGAGTCAATGACTCCCCAGTATCAAACACTAACAAAAGCCCTGGGTAATCTGACAACTGTGTTATGACCTACGTAGCCACCACCACACTCCCACAAGTGGGAAAAACGAGCCTTTTTTGAATTGGGAAGGAAATGCAGCTTACTTGAACCAAAGAAAAGATGTTTTGGTATCCGGCGCTAATACGGAAATTGATCCCACGGAAATCAATGCATGTTTATTATACCCCCACAACGAAGTTATGGGAGGGTATATTGGAATCGATTGTCTGTCCGTCTGTCTGTCCCTCCATCTGTCTGTCTGTCCCTTCATCCGTCTGTCTGTCCGTAGACATAATTTTGTGTTCTCTTTTCCTCCCACAGTTTTGGACCAATTTTGCTGCAATTTTATCATGTTGTTTCCTATCATATGAAGTTGTGCACCTGCAATTTTCATTCTGATCCGGTCATTAGTTTGAGAGCTATGCCACTTCGAACTTTTTAAGGAGGGGGTACATTTTTCTAATTTTGTTTCCTCTTTTCCTCCAGGCCTCCACCATAGCGCAGTTGGTTAGGCATAAGACTTCCAATCTGGAAGTCGTGGGTTCGATCCCCGGTGGCGGCAAATATCCTTTCTGACGTTTGTCTCTCATCAATGGGTAGATAATCGTAAACCTATGTGAGATAGCAGTCGGAGGCTAGGAAAGGGTGTAATGGTAGTACCGGTGCATGAAATACCAGGAATCCATTGTTAGGTGCTCCGGCCGCCGCAATATAACTGCAAAATTGTTGAAAGCGGCGTAAAACCCATTCAAACAAACAAAAACAAATCTTTTCCTCCCACAGTTTTGGACCAATTTTGCTGCAATTTTATCAAGTTGTTTCCTATCACATGAAGTTGTGCACCTGCAATTTTCATCCTGATCCATTCATCAGTTTCAGAGTTATGCCACTTTGAAATTTTTATGGAGGGGGTGGGGTGGGGTTGAGGAGTCAAAATTTAAAATTGCAAAACTCAGTAACCATAAGGGGAGTTTCCATATTGGGTAAGTAATCCTATCATATGAAGTTGTGCACCTGCAATTTTCATTGTTTTGGGTCACATAGGTCAAAGGTCAAGGTTACAGTAAATGTTTGTTCAATTTTCTTTTCCGGACTCTAAATCGAGAACCAAGTGACCTAGAATCATGAAACTCCATGTAAATGTTATTTATGACTCAAGGAAGTGCTCCATTGTTTTTTGGTCACATAGGTCAAAGGTCAAGGTCAAATTAAATTTTTGTTCAGTTTTTGTTTCCTGACTCTAATTCATGAACCAAGGGATCTAGAATCATGAAACTTCATACAATTGCTGTATATGACCTCAATATTTGTTACAAACACATCTTGCACTTAAAGCACTTACATTTTGACAAAGTGCTGGCAGGGGGTATAAGTCCGCCCTGCGACAGTTCTAGTTTTTTCTTGCCTTGTTATTCAAAGGATGCCAAACATTCTTTGTACTGTGAAAATAAATTTACCGGCAGTTAATTGTATCCCAACTTAATCTTATGCAGAATAATCCAAAAACTGAAGACAAGAAAACTGTCATTTCAAATCTCTCTTCAGACATACTGTTTCAGATAAAATAATTGACATCATCAGGATTTCCCCTTTTTGCAAGATGCCTTTTATAAGCGAGGACAGCCGATTAACCTTTTGGGAATGTTTTCCGGTAGTGTCTTTTTTTTTGGATTTACTTGTAGATCTATTCATAATTTTTAGAGAAATTATATTGGAAAGAGCTGTATGAATTACATTTGATTACATTTGATCCCCTGATTTAAATTTCTTTTGTTTCAATATCAAAGGAGATCTTCCATTGCGATCTGCATCCAACAAAGAAAGGTAATGATAGAGGCGGTAATGAAGCATTGTTAACCTGGCAAAATTGCGTAATCATAGACTGGTGGTTTTGGTCAGCAATATGTGTATGCTCGGGTTGAATATCGACTTTTTGCACGCATGGCCTTACATTAAATCCTTTATTAGGTGAATTTGTAAGACGTCCGGGGTCAAATTGCAGGACGTTATACTTGAATATAGGACATTTTCATACGCCCGAGCCAAAAATTCATGTTTCTGAAAACACCAATTCTAATTTTTCAGCAAAAAATGACCTCTATAAGAGTCTGCTTGATACGCAGTTAATGAAGTGTCCACATGGTTGGCAGAACATCAATGATTATATACTCTTCTACCTTAGCTGTTAGGTGATTTTATTGTCTTTTTCTGATGTTACATGTCAGACTTAACCCCATCTTGATAACCCCATCTTGATATTGAAAAAGAGAAAAAGCACACTTTCTACAGTATGTTAGGCTTTTGAGCTAAGTTAAAGCCATCTAGATGACATGTAGTAGCTTGTAAATGATAAAATGATCTCCCATTTAGTTTTGGTGGGTTTATGCACCCTTAAAACACTGTACTTTTGTATAAAGGAAATAACATTACCACACTGAATCCAGGTTATTCACCCTAAAACATGTTCCCCTAATGATTTTTAGCCCTAATCCACATTTGCCTTGGGGCCGCCATCATAGTGCAGTTGGTAGCACGTCAGACTGTCAATCTAGAGATCCTGGGTTTGATCCCCAATGGCGCCACTCATTCTTTCCGACTATTTGTCTCTCACCAATGGGTTGATAATCGTAGATCTATGTGAGAAAGCAGCTGTAGGCTAGGAAAGGATGTGATGGCTATACTGGTGAGAGAAATACCAGGAAACCATTAATTGTTACGGGAAAAATGACTAACAATTTTAACTAAGGGGCCCAGGCTTCAGAAATTCAATAATAAACATTAGAGACATAGGGATTTTCCTAAAATGTCTATGGGCCCAGCCCAAAATCTAGGGGCCATGGGCGACTGGGCCCCTGCTTGTCTTTTTACCTGTGTAAGGTGCTCCAGCCACAAAACAAATAAATATGGAAGTGAAGAAGAAACACTGAAAGCAAATAGCCAATCAGATATATTGATAAGGGGAAATAGAAATGTATGTCTTTTTCAGATTACTGGAAAGCAAGCATTTTTGTTTAGATCATTGAGAAACTTGCACAGATTGTTGTTGGGTATTATCTGAAATATTTGACATGACTGACCTTCATGCAAGGAATAATTTACAAATAATTTTATATATACTATTGAGGAATATTGGTTTGTTTGTTTGAATGGGTTTAACGCAGCTTTCAACAATCTCGCAGTTATATTGCGGCGGCCGGAGCACCTAACAATGGATTCCTGGTATTTCTTTCACCTGTACTACGATTACACTCTTTCCTAGCCTCCGACTACTATCTCACATAGGTTTACGATTATCTACCCATTGGTGAGAGACAAACGTCGGAAAGGATACCCTATTTGCTTCCACTGGGGATCGATCCCACGACTTCAAGATTGGAAGTCTAATGCCTAACCAACTGCACTATGGTGGCGGCTCAGGAATAATGGTGATAGGGGACAGTCTCAGCTAAACCCGGAGGATGATAACTTGATATAAAACCAAAATATTTCTTCATTTGCTAATGATAGCATTGTTGAATGGTTTAAGTTGCATACTGTAGAGAGGGATGTAATTGGTTCGAGACCACTCGAAAATATTTTTAATTTTTATGCCCCTGCAACGATAGATCGGGGGCATATTGTTTTACTCATGTCCGTCTGTCTGTCTGTCTGTCAGTCTGTCTGTCTGTCCGTCCGTCTGTCCGAAAACTTAACCTTGCCAATATCTTCAAGCCTATTCAAGATACAAAGCTCATATTTGGCATGATGATAGATCACAATGATCCATCCACTGGTACCAAAGTCAAGGTCATGTGACAAGGTCAAGGTCATCTGTCAAGGTCAAACTTTGAAAAAAATGCCGTTACGGGGGCATTCGTGTTTCACAAACACATCTTGTTTTTTTCTTAATTTTCATTTTTAGCTCGGCTGTTTTTGGAGAAAACCTGAGGTATTGCCATAGCCTCCGTGTTGTCGTCGTTGTTGTCGTTGTGCGAAAACTTTGACATTTTAGCTCCACCGGCTGAAAGCCAATTGAGCTATTGTCATGGCGTTGTGTCTGTCGTGCGGTCGTCCGTCTGTGTGTGCGTGCGTGAGTCTGGTTGTAAACTTTTTCTTTAAAAATCTTCTCCTCATAAACTACAAGATAAATTTCGACCAAACTTCACAGAAATGATCCTTGGATGACCCTCTTTCAAAGTTGTTCAAGAAATTTTGATCCAATGAAAAACATCGGTTTAATGGGCATGGCTAATTTCCAAATATGGTACAAAGTGAGTTTTCTCAGATTCTAATTGATTGACACAAATTAAATTTTACATAAATGATCCTTGGGTGACACTTTATCAGTCTACAAAAAATTATTGTGATCGGATAAAAAATATGCATTTTATGGGCGGAGGTCATTTCTCTATATGTGATATAGTGGAAACTTTGCAAATCATTTTCTCAGAAAGTAATCAATGAATATCAACCAAACTTCACAGGAATGATTTTTGAGTGACCCTTTATCAGTATACCGCAAATTATTGTGATTGGATGAAATATATGTATTTTATGGGCGGAGGTCACTTCTCTATATGATATATAGTGGAAACTTTAAAAACCATTTTCTCAGAATGTAATTGATGGATATCAACCAAATTTCACTGGAATGATCCTTGAGTGAACCTTTATCGTGCAGCAAAAAATTAATGTCATTGGATGAAAAATATGTCTTTCATGGGCAGAGGTAATTTCTCTATTTGTTATATAGTGGAAACTTTGAAATTCATTTCAATATCAGTAGAACCAAAATATCTTAAAATCTAGGCAAACCTTAGATTGCTATTTCAAGAATTTCAAGCCTGTGGAGTGACTCAAGCCATTCATGGCTTTCTAGTGTTATATCTCTTGTTCTACTGAAGGCATTCACTTGAAACTTGGCACACATGTTCACCACCAAAAGAGCAACCTATAATATCAAGGGGGATAACTCTCGATGCATTTTGTGCAAATTATGCCCCTTTTTTGACTTAGATTTTTTCCCACCATCCAGCACTTGACAGCCGAGCGTAGGCACCCGTATGCGGTGCTCTTGTTCATATTTTACTGCTTTAAACAAATCAAAAGACCAAGCTGTGCAGGATGTCCTCATGAATAATCACAATATGTTCATTAAAACCTACCTTTGTACAACTGTAATCTGTGATATATGCTGAGAGAATGGTAGGCAAAGGTCCACATCAAATGGGCTCAAAGGCTCAGAATTTATTTTTCATGTGTCTGAAGTCTTTTGGGTGGAAGGAACCTCAACATATATCAAGGAAACAGCTGTGGCAACTGGAGTATATTTATACCAGCACTGTTTCAAGGATCCAGAATTTTAAATAAACAAACAGCAAAAATAATAATTATTAAAAATAAATAAATAAATGTTAAGAGTAAACAGAGATCACATTGGATCAACTTCTAAAGAAAATAACATATCATTTGTTTTATACTAAGCAAAAATAAAAAGTATACCATGAAATATCTGAATTCTTAAAAATATTATTTAGAATATTGAGCGTGACCTCTATCTAAATAATTTCACCCTTTATTGATTCCAACTTTATATTTGTTAGATTTTGTTTTATCTCGTGAGTCAATCGTGATAACTTATATCTTTATTTAGCGCCACCATAGGCAGTGAATTCTTCTGGATATGATGAAAGACCGCCAAACTACGGAACACAATGTCAGAGGTTCCAGCCCCAACCAAACAAATTTTTATTTTTCAAAAACAATAATAAATATTTTCCCTGTTGCTTAAGTCTACATGTATTTCTCAGACAATAATAAATATGATCCTTTAAATACTTTCAAACTCAGAATCCATGTCCTTTCTCAAATCTACCCAAAAGGTTCATCAAGCTGTTCTTTAAAAATGTAGTCTGATTTACTCATCTCAAATTGCTCATTCAAATTTCAAGAAACTAGTAAATTGAAGACAATTTCTTTGAGAAAAAGATATGAAATATCTTAATGGAGAGAAAACACGAAAAAGTCATGTTATGGCCCTGGTCAGCTGTCCTTCTGTCTGAAACTTGGTATATTTACTCCCTATATGATGTTGTGCATTAGACCTTTGAAATTCGAATCAATCCATTCCTTCCTGAGAAATCTTGAATTATCTGCCCTTGAATTTAACTAAAATCACTGCCTTTCCCTTAGCTCAAATTTCCGCAAATAATGCGGATTTCCACAACCATTCCGCAGAAAATTTTTCGCATAAAATGCGGAGTATTCGGACACGGAATTCCGCATTTTTTAGCCATTTATAGAAAAATGAGTAGACTGAAGGACATGCGTAAAATCAATGCGGAAAGCGGAGTATTCGGACGTTTCCGCTTTTGAAGATTCGCATTCCGTAAAAATGTTCGCAATGAGAATTGCGGAAATATAATGTGGAAAGCGGAGTATTCGGACATTTCCGCATTTGAAAAATTCGCATTTCCGTAAAAATGTACGCATTCAGAAATGCAGAATTAGAATGCAGAAAGCGGAGTATTCGGACATTTCCGCATTTTATATCCGCATTTGCTTAAAAATGTATGCATTTGGAAATGCGGAAATAGAATGTTGACAGTCGAGGATTTTAACATGGATCTTTGCATTTGCGAATTTAATGCGAAATCTTAAGTACAAAAACTGTAGTCAACAAATGATTGCAAAGGCTCAACATAAAATTGTTTACTATAGTCTTTCATTGTAAGTAACTTTAAACAGGCAATAAATTGTGTCCTACAAAACTATTAGTATGATATTATTTTTAGCTCCACAGTGGCTGCAATTCCAGCGGGCTTAATTGTTATGGCAATGTGTCCAAGGATTATGTGTTAGTCCACAAACTTTTACTTTGAAAATCTTTTCCTCTTAGAATACTTGATAAATTTCATGAAATTCAAACAGGAAACCTATTTGGATGACCCTCTTTCAGATTTCTTACGGAAATTAAACAGTTGAATATCATGGCTTTAATGGGTAGGATTAAATTTCCATATATTGTAAAAATGAGTTATCTCAGAAATTAACAGATAGATATCAAGCAAATTCTACAGGAATAATCCTTGGTTTACCCTTTAACAGACTGCTAAAAATGATTGTAATCAGATGAAAAATATTACTTTAATTTGCAGAGGTTTATATGCAATATAGTGGGAACATTAGAAATAATTTTCTCAGAAATTTATTGATGGATATCAGCCAAATTTCACTTGAATGGTCCTAAGTGTGAGCCTTTTTTCAATCTGCAAAGGATGATAGTGATCAGATGAAAAGTATTCCTGTTATGGCTGGAGATAATTTTCATACAATATATATAGTCAAAAACTGGTTGAAACTTTATATAGCAATGAGGCGGAAACCAAGCGTATAATAGACGGAATTTTAGGCAAATTATGTTAATTAAGCTTAATTTTTTTACAGGCGTAATCACTTGCTAGCGGAAAAACCAGGCGGAATTATTAAGCGGACTCCGTCTAGCTTTCTGCTAGTAATAGACGTAATTTGAGGCGAATTATGCTAATTAAGCGGAATATTTCCACAGACGTAAATGCTTGTAGTTGAAAAACCAGGCGGAATTGACTAGTGGATTACGACTCATTTTCCGCTAGTGAGCTGGTAAGGAACCAGGTGGAAACCAAGCGTAAACCAGATGGAATTTCAGTTAAAAGTGAATGTATAATTGGTCGGATTCTACAATATCTCAATTCTTAACTATAGATCTGTCACAAAACAGACAAAGATTCCCCACCAGCGCTTTGTTCAATTTCTGCAGAAGGTTACTGGACAAAGTTCAATTGTGACCTTGACCTTTAATGTCTGTTAACAGAAAAGATATGGCACAGCCCTGGCAACAAAATTGTCATATGGCTAATGGTAACAAAGTCCATTATTCTAGGAAACTTTGTTCATATGTTAGAGCACGGTAACAAAAAAGGTCTAAGAAGGTATGTCAGACAAACAGGGTGAAACCAATATTCCCCTCTCTACTTTGTATTTGGGGGCAATAATAAAGACATAAATCTTTACATGGACAAATAGTAAACAAAACAAAATCTTGGCACACTATTGAGACAACAGACACAGCATGATCCCATAACCTCACCTTTAGCATTTAGTGTTCTGGTGAGATACAAAACTCAACTTAATTGATATTATATATTTTCAAGGAATAAAAAATAGGTCATCCTTTTGAGGACAAACTGAATTTCATATCCAGGGTTTCAACAAGATATTTTTGTAAAACACTTCTGCCCTTGAAATGGCTTATTTTTTTAATAAGTTTGACCTTGAAGATTCCCTTGACCTTCATGGATGACATTGAATTATCTGCTATGTTCATGTAAAATATGAGCATTGTCAATCCAAAAGTGTTGAGGTTATAGAAAAATATTTGGTTTTCAGGTTAAGTTTTGACAGACAGACAGACTTGGTAAAACAATATGCCCCCTATCTTATTGATGTGGGGGCATAAAAATGTCTTTTAACTCAAGTCACTTGTTTTCAAGCCCCTGAGTAATAAAAACATTGTGTGAACAAAGCAATTTCTCTTTTTCCCTACATACTAGGTAATATTTCAGAGTACAGTCGCTTTGAATTCTAGCTTCTTTGGAATTTACCTAAATGAACAATTACTCTATTCATTCCAAAATCAGGGTTCAACACTTTTTTGCCTTCAGCATGCAGGACCTGAATGTCCTAAATCTTACTGTATCTCCCTGATAATAACAAGTCCTTGATGGAGACTATATCATTCTATTAATAATCATTCTATTTTAAGGAAAATAGTGAGTGAATAGAAGAAAATGCATATAATAAGCAATAACGCCTTTTCTCACAATGTTTTCCTCAGTGGAATGAAACTCTATGTGTGGAAAAGAAACAACTAAAATTACATGATTTTGTAAACAAGAGCACAGCATGCCAGTACCGGCATTCTGCTGCAGGTGCTAGATAATGAAAAGATCTAAGAAAAAGGGGCATAACTCTTACAAAAAGATGCTATAGTTATACAACTTTATAGTCTCGGTAGCTGTTGTGATAGTGAACACATGCCAAATTTTAAGTTCATATCTTCATTAACAAGAGATATGACCATTTAAAGGTTTAAGTTTGCCAGTTGCCAACACATACACCAATACAAATGCAAACAACACCAATGTGATGATAATACCTTGATGTTTTGTTGTTAAACAGCCGAGCTGAAAATCTTGGACCAGTACTATAGGCCTGAAGAGCCTTTGACATGGTGGCTACTATCAATCCTCCAAAAGATCTACAGGTCCTAGGTTTTAAGTATTGATCACTGAAAATCCATAGTTATGTGCCAGGAGCTCTGCTATACACAAGCCCAATTTTTACATTGACTTTAGAGCTATAGATCAAAATTTTATTTGAATGGCACAATTACTCAGACTTTAGATCTGCATTTATTTTTTAAATCTTTACCCTATTTTGTGTGTGCTCAAAGGGAATGAATTGATGAAACATTTCGAATGAGTACCCACAACATAGTATTTGATGAATAATATAAATTTTGATTTTGAAAGGGAAATCACTAGCTCTGTTGGCGCCAATGCTTGGCTAGATGATCCAGATAAAAAAACAGTAAAAAAGGGCATATCACGAAGTTTTCTACAGTAAATCATATAGTGAACACAAATGGAAAATTTCAAGCAGATCTCTATACAATTGTATTTGAAATAATGACACAGATACAATGACAGCATGATGAAAAAATTCAATTTCTATGTTCTAGAACAGCCAAGCAAAAAGGCATGACAACTTTCACATAAGAAGAAGGATAAATTTATACATTATGTAATAGTACTTCAAAAAAATTTCAAATTTCTTTATTTTCAATCACCAAGTTATTCTTGATATTCATCCATTTCTGTTCAGTGAATCATCTCTGTAAATTCCTCATCTATTTCAACCATTTTTGTCCAGAATGTAAAATGACCATCAAGCCAGACTGGAATTGACATATTCTGAAAAATAAAACAAATAATCATCACATTACTTGGCCCAAAACTATACAACGTTTTGCATTCTCTAATGAGAATTTTTTCAAACTATAGCTTGATATTAAAGCTTTTATTTTGTATGTTCATAAAAGATAATAATGATAAGTTGTAAATAACAACTTATTTATTTCATTTTTTATGTTCCACATTTATTTATATTCTTGATTTAGTCCACAACTGATTTTCTTTTGAAAACCAGAAAAGTTTAAGGCCTTGGTAAAATTTCTTGCCAGAAATTTTAATTTCTCATTTCATTTGGCTAAATGGAGATATCTTTGCACATGACATTCTGAACCAGAATTATTACTGCAAGGGTTATTTAGCAGTTTATCTATTTGTAAATCTGAGATCTTTTACAATCCCAAATTGAGTAACCATATGTTTTCTACACACTTTCGTATTTACTAAACCTAATTCCAAATACTTAAAGCGTAAAAATGTGAGAAAACTTTAACCAAATTCACTGTATGATTTGTACAAGGCAAAAAGTATCAAAACAATGTATTGAGGATGTTGAGCAAATTTTTTTGTGTTGAAAATATTGGGTGTGTTGAAAATATTGGGTGTGTTGCACACAGTTTCATCTATGTGTCCTACCTGAAATATTCTGTGGGGCAAACTCAAGCCTCAGCAAATTGGTTGTTACAATACAGGGAAAAAAATCAATGATATGGTAATTTGAAAAAAAAAAAATGCACCAAATGGTTTTAAGTGAAATGGATTTGTAAATACCTTTCATACATACTTGATGCAATCTTGTTAGTTTTCATAACCCATGTCCTCTCAGTACATATTTTGTTGATCTTTTGATTCCTGAAAGTCCTTAAATCAGGTATTCTGCCCCAAACTGTTCGGTTAGATGATAGGCTGCCTTCTCAATCATGGCCTCTTTTAACAGTTAATCAGTCCAGCATAATTCAAATAGGTTCAGGACAAACTTTGTCTGGAAATTAGAAATAATCCTTGTAAGTGGTCAATACAGTAAATACACACTTGATAAATTCACTCATATATTAAGGTGATTGCTTGAAAAATTATTTTAACTTATATTGTGAATAGAATGCACAGTGCGCTCAATAAGTGGACATCAACGTAATGTATGTCCAAAATTTCAGAAATTACAACAAGAATATCTTTTACGTAAAAAACGTCTGAGATTCAAGAAAAACTCCCTGTTATTTGTTGCAAACATACATTATAACTGACAAAAAAAGTCATATGTAACATACATGGTTTTGGACAATGCAACGCGTCATTACAGCTTCTGTCATTCTCTTTCTTTGTCAGATACAGATCACTAGGGTTCTTTGATAGGCCTATTGAAACAAATGAAATTCAAATCAGGGGAATATTCCTAAGATCAAACGGAATTCATACAGCTCTGACTGATAAAATTTCAAAATGTTGCTTTGTAAGTGTCTAGAATAGATCTACGGGTAATTTATTCGAAGTGAAAAAAGGCCCTACCATAAAAACAATACCGCAAAGGTCAATCAACTACCATCGTCTTTAAACGGCATCCTGGAAGAACACAAAAAATCCCAATTACGTCATTTAAAAGTTGACTCCATCAAAATGTCTGACGAGAGATTTGAAAAGGACAGAGTCATTTTTTGTCTTAGTTATTCAGATAATTCAGCATAAGTTCAAATATATTAATAAGTTTAATTCAACTGCCAGAACATTTTTTTTGCACACTACCCGTAGAATGTTCATCACCCTTGGAATGACAGGGGGGGGGGGGGGGGGGGGAAGAATAAAGCTGTGTTATATCGAAGGATATCAAAACATCTTAACTAAAATTTGGGTAAGCAGCATTTCCTAGGTCCATCATGCAAGAAACATCTACAGAGCAATTCCAAATAGAAACTTCAGTTCCTCATATTTGTTTCCAAAATTTATAAAGAAATAAAGGGTGGTTGAGCACCCAAAGTTTGTACCTACAGCCTAAAGTTAAAGCTATAAGTTCTAACCCTTGGAAGTTTATATTTTTAAAGACCAACCAAGAATAATGGACTTTGGGAACAATAAAACTTATTCTAACAAGGAGAGGAGCATTTAAAAAGTGTGTAGAAAAGGGAGGTGTTTGGAAGGGGGGGAATTCCTTAGTTTGTGAAAAAAAATCCTGAAAATCCAACATAGAATAAAAAAAAATTCTGATTTTGCCCCTTGTTGAGAGCACTGTACAATATACTCTAAAAAACATGTTGCTGAAATAAGACATGGGGTCGAAAATTTATTGGTACGAATCTACAAAAAATAATACAATTTGATATATCCATTTCATATAATTCTTCTATACCTTTGGGGTAACAAGATTTAATGTGGGTTTAATAATATTTGGAACTATGAATTTTGGCTTAATTCATTAAAACCATGGAATCATTTTTCAATTTTTGCATTCCGAAGGATTCACTATTTACTGAGATTTAAGTTGTCTTATATTTGTAAATAACTTTTTTTTAGGGTCCTACAGGACAAGATTCTATTAAAAATCATCAAATTACTGCTTTTTACATACCTTCTTTGTGCTATTCTTTCCAATGTGAAAGGAAATAAGGCAAAAAACCAAGTCAACGGAAATTTCATTTAAAATCGGCAGCCATCTTGGATTTCTATAGACTAGAGTCCTAGTCATTTTTAGACTTGGACATTATTTACTGCATTCGTTTGGGTAAGTTAATAAGCTTGTAGATACTTTTTCAAAAATATTTTCAGATATTATGGTTGTATTTAAAGATATTTACTTGAAAATAAGAAGTTTTTTTGTGAGTAAATTCAGATATTTTTTTTTTTTTTTGGGGGGGGGGGGGAGGGGGAGGAGAGGGGGGGGAGCCTTCATATTTCAAATGTATGATGATTGCTTGGGACAAGACCTTTCTCATGGAGTTCTTGGTCATCAGTCAAGGTCAAGGTCATTTTTCAAGGTCAAATTTGTAAAAGATTAAAACTTTTACATTTGCTCTAACTTTGTAATGGTAAGTGATATAGCATTGATATTTTACATATGAATTGCTTGTGACAAAGCCCTTTTGTGGATAGTAAAGTCAAGGTTATTTGCCAAGGTCAAGGTCATTTTTTGCAGTTCACTGATTTTCAGCACAAAAACTTGAACATTGAACATTGAACATAACATTTCAAGGGTAAGTGAAAGATTGATTGAAAGGAGTTTTACGCCTCTTTCAACATTTTTTCAGTTATATCACGGCATGAATTTTCCTCACAGTAATGATTTCTTTCACATGAAATGTTTAAGTTAGAAAAATACACCTCTAACAAAAGTTTAAGTTATTTTACGCTTGCTGAAAGTGTCTTTCCGCTTCCATAAAAATGCTAAGTCTGTAAAATCCGTCTCTAGAATAAGTTTAAGTGTTGAAGTACGCCTGTAAAACTGAATAGAAAAGAAATTCCGCTTTGAATTCATTTCACGCCTGTAATTTCTGATGTATTACGCCAGTTCTTTATGATGTAGCAGAGACGTAAATTAAACTTACGCCTGAGTTACAAGCGTAAGTGACCATTTCCGCTTCATTTCCGTCTCATTTACGCCTATTTTCCAAGCGGAATCCGCTACAATTTTTCGTACGGGAATCACCAGTTTGAACTCTATGAAATGAATATTTGAAAAAGAGATTTGATTTAACTGAGGCCATTTATGTCATTATTTTTGCAAATGTGTTCTATTCTATTTAAAGAAGATTATGAACAGAAAAAAAGAGATTAAAATTTCTAAGTTATTTTATTCCACATGAACAAAAAGTTTAAGTCCAAATTTCCGCAAGGTAAAAACTTGTTAAATGTCTAAGTTCCATTTTACGCATCTTATCCGCAGTACAAAAAAACTAAGTTCCATTTTTCCACATGTTTTACGCAGGCAAGAAAACTAGAGATCCATTTTTCCGCATTCTTTCCGTTTTTCGGAAAAATATCTGCATTTTGTGGAGCCACTTTTGCGGAATATCTTCAGAAATTTCCTATTTCCGCAGAATTTCCACACTTTTTCCGAACTTTGTCCACAACTTCAGATTGAATGCGGAAATTTGAGCTAAGGGTTGTGTGTCCAACTCCTCCTTATCTATCAATGGAAATAAGCTGAAACTAGACACAATTACTCCCTATGACTTCTTGTTGTGCATAAGACCTTTGAAATTCAAAATGCTCCTGTCACTCTTGAGTTATCTTGAATAATATGCTTTTGAATTGAATGAAAATCACTGTTTTGTGTGTGCAACTCCTCTTTTAAGCTCACCTGAGCATGAAATGCCCAAGATGAGCTATTGTGATCGTACAATGTCCGGTGGCCGCCACCATAGCGCAGTTGGTTAGGCATAAGACTTCAAATCTGGAATTATCCACAATTTCTTTTAACATCTTCTCCTCCTAAACCAGTGGGCCAATCTTGATGAAACTTTGCAGGGATGTTCCTTGGGTCAAGCTCTACTAAAGTTGTGAAAAAATAAAGGAAATCCACCCTTAACTTTCCATTAACCCTTAACAAAAGGGGTGAAAATCTTCAAAAATCTTCTCTGAAACCAGAAGGCAGACAGCTTTCAAATTTGGTATGTAGTGTCATCTAGTGGACCTCTATCAAGTTTGTTCATATCAAGACCCTGGGGTCATATTTGGGCTCCACCCAGGCGCAACCTTTTTACAAAGAACTAAAGAGTGAAAATCTTAAAAGTCTTCTTCTCTGATACCAGATGGCAGACAGCTTTCATAATTGGTATGTAGCATCACCAAGTGGGCCTCTACCAAGTTTGTTCACATTAAGACCCTTGGGTCATATTTGGGCTTTGCCCAGCCCATCCCTTTTAGCTCTTCTGAGCACGAAGGGTGAAAAAATGATAATCTTCAAAAATCTCTGAGACCAGCTTGTTTCATTGTGGTATGCTGCTTTATTATTTTAAATGTAACATTGCTGCCACACAACTGGGTGTAACCAACATTTTGAGGTATGTTTTCTAGACACAAGTGAGGTACATTTCTGGTTGAAATTATATGCTTTCAATAGCACCATCTGTGATTACTATTGTGATGTTTCTGAAATTAGCAAAAGAATTGCCTTCCTAAGTGTGAGGAATGTTAATTGTAGGTTGGCCGTGCTGATAATTAGTTATCATAAAATACTTGTTTTGTTTTGTTTTCACACAACTGACTGCAGCCAACATGTTGAGGTACTTTTCTACCACACATTTAGTACTACTTAGTGAGGTACATTTCCATTAGAAATCATATGGTGTCAACAACAATACCTTTACTTCAATTTCATTAGGAGCAACAGTAACAGTAATGTTTGTTGTGCAATGGCCATGCTGGTTGTGAAAACAAAATACAATACACATTCTTTTCTATTTGTATCTTCAGTAACGTTTGTCATTTCACCATATATGTTTGTTATGCTCCCTGAAGGGCGAGCTTATAGCCTCTGCTTCATCTGTCCTTCAATCCATCTGTCTTGAGCCATTTCTCCACAAGGCTTGGGCCAAATGAAATGTAACTTTTATATATGAACTTGTTAGGATATTGTGTCAATGAAATACTACCAGTTTTTCCAATTTGAGGCTGTGTCAAGAAAAAGGAGGTTTCTTGCAAAATTCAAATTTTTACTTGTATTTTTCATTTCTTCAAAATTTCATCAAACTTCACATTTATACTCTTTATAAAATATTTTACCATATGACCTTGCTATTTTCATAAGCAGACAGAGGTGGTCATATATTGGCGTCATCTTCTCTGTCCGTCCTTAAGTATGTACATCCACTTTTCTTGCGAATGCAACTTCCCCCTCATTTATGGACTGATTTTGATGAAACTTTCACAGATTGTTCCTAGTCACCTGACCTAGCCCTAATTGTCACGGTTTTGTGAATTTCAGTCGGGTCCGGGGAAAGGGGCCTTCATGTAAAAAAATCTTGTGAACCCAACTCCTCCCTCATTCATAAATCGATTTCAATGATCTTTCACAGAATATTCCTAGTCACCAGACCGAGCGCTTAAAGTCGAGGTTTGGTAAATTTCAGCTGCGTCATGGGAAAAGGGGCCACCATGTAAAAATCTTGTGAACGCAACTCCTCCTTTATTTATGGACTGATTAAGATGAAATTTTCACAAAATGTTCCTAGTCACCTGACCTAGCGCATATTGTCACGGTTTTTGAATTTCAATTGGGCCAGGGGCAAAAGGGGCCTTCATGTAAATAAAATCTTGTGAACCCAACTCCTCCCTCATTTATGTTCCTAGTCACCTGACCTAGCGCCTAATGTCACGGTTTTGTGAATTTTAGCTGAGTCACCGAAAAAGGGCCTTCATGTAATAATCTTGTGAATGCAACTCCTCCCTCATATATAGACTGATTTCAATTAAACTTCCACAAAATGTCGCTAGTCACCTGACCTAGCGCATATTGTCAAAGTTTAGTAAATTTTAGCAGTGTCATGGAAAAGCAGCCTTCAGGTATAAATTCTTTTGAACACAACTTACCTCCATGCATGGAATGATTTGGATCAAACTTTCACAAAATATTCTAAGTCACATGGCATTGTTTACATAGTTGTGGTTTTGTGAATTACAACTGCCTCATGGAAAAAGTGGCCTTCATGTAAACATTCTTGTGAACGCAACTCCTTTATTTATGGACAAATTTTAAGGAAATTCCTACAAAATGTTCATTGTTACCTGTATTTGTGCATGTCGTTGCAATTAAGTGATTTTCAGCCATGTCATGGAAAGGGGCCTTCATGTCAAAGTTCTTTGTATTATTGCTTTAGTTGAAGTTTAAAGTTTAATCCCCATTCAATCAATCAACCATAACAAACTGTTCAAACTTGGCAATTTAAAAAGGTAGTCTGCAAATGTTCTGAACTTGGTTCTGTAAAAGTAAGAAGTCTCTAAAATTAATTTCGTGAAATAGCAGCAAAGTGGAGGCCTATATTGTGACAATGGTACTCTTGTTCTCTTTTCATTCAAAACTCTGCCATGGGAAAAGGGTGCTTAATGTCTAATAATTATAGGTTTTCTCTATTGGACCCTGAAATTGAACATTCCAAGTTTCTTCAAGACTATTATAGATAGATGTTACTGATCAGTTGCTCAAATCCATGATTTAATTCTTTTCTATTTAATCAAAGCAATGTGAATTTCCATTAGAAATCATAAATTGTCAAAAACATTACCTTAACTTCATTTTCATTTGGAGCAACAGTAATGTTTGTTGTGCAATGGCAATGCTGGGTGTGATAACAAAATACAATGCACATTCTTGTCTATTTGTAGCATCAGTAATGCTTGTCATTTCACCATTTATGTTTTTAAGCTCCCCTAAGGGCAAGCATATAGATACCTGTCTTGGGAGTACAGTCGATCTACAAAGGCTCTTGTTGTAAGATGGTAGTGCTAAGAGTGATGGTAAAATACAATGTGCCTGTCTTTGTTTACAGTGAACTTAAATGATAAAGGTGCCAGTAGGGGTACACAATCAACAACAAATGAAACCATGCTACAATTTAAGGCGAAAACTGATGAAGACTTTGAGGACTTTGAAATGGATGCTGATAATGTCAATGACCCAGACTTTACATTGGAAGAGTCTGCTTACGTAAATGGAAATGCATAAAGAAACAGAAATAGGTAAGGAAGTTTGTTTGTTTGTGAAAAACTGCTTTACTATTATAAAATGAAATATTGCTACTACACATCTGACTGTAGCCAACGTTTTGAGGTACTTTTTCTAGAAACTAGTGAGGTACATTCCAGTTGAAATCATATGCTTTCAAAAATACCATCTGTGATTACTTTTATGATATTTTTGTCTATAGCTTTGTAATAATTTTTGAATTGTAGGGAATGTTAATTGTAGGTTGGCCATGCTGACAGTACTTGTTTTGTGTTTGCAGTGTCTCACATTGCTTTCACACAACTGACTGCTGCCAACATGTTGAGGTACTATTCCACCACACATTTAGTGCTACTTAGTGAGGTACATTTAATTTTTTTCTTATATGTTTCATTTCTTTAAAATTTCACTAAACTTCTCATTAACCACCCTCTTTATGAAAATTTACCAAATAATCTTTCTTCTTTTTTTCATTCAAAAACATGCAATGGGAAAAGGGTGCTTAATGTGTCATAATTGTAGGCTTTTCTTATTGGAACCAGAAATTGAACATTACCCAGTTTCTTCAAGATTATTCAAGATATATGTTACTGATCAGATGCTCCAATCCATGATTAAATTCTTTTCTATTTAGCTGCATTGGAAAGTATGTCAGTTTATCTTTCAAAAGGTTCAGGAATTGATTTCAAACTGCGGTGCTCATTCTTTCTGACTATTTGTCTTCCACCAAAGGGTTAATTATCATAGACCTATGTGGAATAGCAGCTGGAGGCTAGGGAAGGATGTAATGGTAGTACTGTTATAAGAAATAACAGGAATCCATTTCTAGATGCATCAGTCCCAAAATATGACAGAAATAATGTTAAAAGCATTATAAACCCCATTCAAATCAATCAATCAATCTAGTCTATTTACACAGAGCCATGTGAATTTCCATTAGAAATCATATGGTGTTAAGAACATAAATAAACTTACCTCATTTTCTTTAGGAACAACAGTAATGTTTGTTGAGCAATGACCATGCTCGGTGTGAAAACAAAATACAATGCACATTCAATTCTATTTGTAGCATCAGTAAAATTTTCATTTCACCATTTATGTTTGTTGTGCTCCCTGAAGGGTAAGCGTATACATACTAACCACCTGTTCAGGGAGTACAGTCTGTCTACAAGGGCTCTTATTGTAAGGTTGTAGTGCTAAGAGTTGTTTCTTTGTTACATACTGCTTTAATATTTTAAGATGAAACATAAGTTCCACGCATTTAACTGTAGCTGACATTTTGAGGTACTTTTTCTAGACACTAGTGAGGTACATATCTGGTTACAATCATATGCTTCTAAAAGTACAATCTGTGATTACTCTTAAAGTGTTTTTGTCTAAAGCATTAGTAATGATTTTTGAATTGTAGGATTTGTTAATTGTAGGTTGGCCATGCTAACAGTAAGTTAACATGAAATACTTGTTTTGTGTTTGCAGTGTTTCACATTGCTTCCACACAACTAACTGCAGCCAACATGTTGAGGTACTTTTCCCCCACACATTTAGTGCTACTTAGTGTCGGCACCATATGATTTCTAATGGAAATGTACCTCACTAAGTAGCACTAAATGTGTTGTGGAATAGTACCTCACTAAGTAGCTCACTAAACGTGTGGGGGAAAAGTACCTCAACTTGTAGGCTGCAGTTAGTTGTGTGGAAGCAATGTGAAACACTGCAAACGCAAAACAAGTATTTCATTAATGTTAAACTTAACCTTTTTACCAGACCAAACAAAATTCCACCAGACAGAACAATAGAACACACTGTGTATATTGCTAGATTTTACTGGTCAGTCGGTCCTGTATTCATGTGCAACTTTTCGGACCGGCATGATTTTTACCAGACATGTCAGTGGGACCGGCGGTATTTTATGAAGTCTGGTTAGTTATCATAGACCTATGTGGAATAGCAGCTGGAGGCTAGGGAAGGATGTAATGGTAGTACTGTTATAAGAAATAACAGGAATCCATTGCAAGGTGGGCCAGTCCCACAATATGACTGGAATAATGTTAAAAGCAGCATAAAACACCATTTTTCAAATCTAGTCTATTTACACAAAGCTGTCAGAATTTCCATTAGAAATCATATGATGTTAAGATCATAAATAGACTTATTTTTCATTAGGAACAACATTAATGTTTGTTATGCAATGGCCATGCTGGGTGTGAAAACAAAATACAATGCTTATTCTTTTCTTTTTGTAGCATCAGTAAAATTTTCATTTCACCATTTATGTTTGTTATGCTCCCTGAAGGGCAAGCATATACTATCCACCTGTTCAGGGAGTTCAGTCTGTCTACAAGGGCTCTTTTTGAAAGGTTGTAGAGCTAAGAGTTGTTTCTTTGTGACATACTGCTTTGATATTTTAAAATGAAACATTAGTTCCACACATTTGACTGTAGCTAACATATTGAGGTACTTTTTCTAGACACTAGTGAGGAACTTTTTTGTTTGAAAATGTATGCTTTCATTAGTTCCACCTGTGATTACTTAACGATGTATTGTCTAAAGCATTAGTAATGATTTTTCATGTGTAGGGAATGTAAATTGTATGTTGGGCATGCTTACAGTAAGTAAACATAAAATACTTGTTTTGTGTTTGCAGTGTCTCACATTGCTTTCACACAACATATTGCAGCCAACATGTTGAGGTACTATTCCACCACACATTAATTGCTACTTATTGAGGTACATTTCCAGTAGAAATCATATGTTGGCAACAGCAAATCCACACATTTGACTATCGCCATCATTTTGAGGTACTTTTTCTAGACACTAGTGAGGTACATATCTGGTTACAAACATATGCTTTTAATAGTACCATCTGTGATAACTTTTACAATGTTTTGTCTGTAGCATTAGTAATGATTTTTCAAGTGTAGGGTATGTTAATTGAAGGTTGACCATGCTCACAGTAAGTTAACATGAAATACTTGTTTTGTGTTTGCAGTGTTTCACATTGCATTCACACAACTTATTGCAGCCAACATGTTGAGGTACTTTCCACCACACATTTCGTGCTACTTAGTGAGGTGCATTTCCATTAGAAATCATATGGTGTCAACAGCATTACCTTTACTTCAATGTCATTAAGAGCAACAGTAATGTTTGTTGTGCAATGGCCATGCTGGGTGTGAAAACAAAATACAATGTACATTCTTTTCTATTTGTATCTTCAGTAACGTTTGTCAATTCACTATATATGTTTGTTATGCTCCCTGAAGGGCAAGCTTAAAGCCACTGCTTCATCTGTTCTTCCATTCATCTATCTTGAGCCATTTCTCCACAATGCATGGGCCAAATGAAATGAAACTTCATATATGAACTTGTTAGGATTTGATGCCAATGTAATATTACAAGTTGTCCAATTTGAGGCTGTGTCATGAAAAAGGGGGTTTCTTTTAAGATTTAATTTTTTTTCTAATATGTTTCATTTCTTCAAAATTTCACCAAACTTCTTCTTTACCCCCCTCTTTATAAAAATTTACTAATTTTTTTTCTATTCAAAACCATGCCTTGGGAAAGCGGTGCTTAATGTCTGATTATTGTTGGTTTCTTAATTGGAACCAGAAATTGAACATTACCCAGTTTCTTCAGGATTATTCAAGATATGTGCTACTGATCAGATACTCCAATCCATGATTAAATTCTTATCTATTTAGCTGCATTGGAAAGTGCATCAGATTATCTTTCAAAAGGTTCAGGAATTGATTTCAAACTGTGGTGCTCATTCTTTCTGACTATTTGTCTTCCACCAAAGGGTTAATTTTCATAGACCTATGTGGAATAGCAGCTGGAGGCTAGCAGAGGATGTAATGGTAGAACTGTTATAAGAAATAACAGGAATCCATTGCAAGGTTGGCCAGTCCCATAATATGACTGGAAAAATGTTAAAAGCAGCATAAAACACCATTTTTCAAATCTAGTCTATTTACACAAAGCTGTCAGAATTTCCATTAGAAATCATATGATGTTAAGATCATAAATAGACTTACCTAATTTTTCATTAGGAACAACATTAATGTTCGTTATGCAATGGCCATGCTCGGTGTGATAACAAAATACAATGCTCATTCTTTTCTTTTTGTAGCATCAGTAAAATTTTCATTTCACCATTTATGTTTGTTATGCTCCCTGAAGGGCAAGCATATACTATCCACCTGTTCAGGGAGTACAGTCTGTCTACAAGGGCTCTTTTTGAAAGGTTGTAGAGCTAAGAGTTGTTTCTTTGTGACATACTGCTTTAATACTTTAAAATGAAACATTAGTTCCACACATTTGACTGTAGCTTACATATTGAGGTACCTTTTCTAGACACTAGTGAGGTACTTTTCTGGTTGAAATCATATGCTTTTAATAGTACCATCTGTGAATACTCTTACAGTGTTTTTGTCTAAAGCATTAGTAATGATTTTTCAAGTGTAGGGAATGTTAATTGTAGGTTGGCCATACTGACAGTAAGTAAACATTAAATACTTGTTTTGTGTTTGCAGTGTCTCTTACATTTCTTCCACACAACTTATTGCAGCCAACATGTTGAGGTTCTTTCAACCACACATTTAGTACTACATTAGTGAGGTACATTTCCATTAGAAATCATATGGTATCAACAGCATAACCTTTACTTCAGTAGCTTATAGGAGCAACAGCAATGTTTGTTTTGCAATGGCCATGCTGGGTGTGAAAACAAAATACAATGCACATTCTTTTCTATTTGTAGCATCAGTATCTTTTGTTATTTCACCATTTATGTTTGTTGTGCTCCCTGGAGGTCAAGCATATAGTCTCCAGTCTATTCATTGATTTTATAGGTCTTAATGATATCTTTTGAAAAGATTTAGGGAATAGGAGAATTTGTCATGTAATCAGCAATTTCTCCTGTTCCTACAATGTGTTTTTACCTATCAGAAAGCTGTTATTGATTGATACCAGTGTTTGACTTGTTGCCTGCAGAGTTCTTCTGACAGTATTAAAGAGTTCCAAAATGTGTTGATCAGTAGTGGGTTAAAACATAAAAGATGAGCTTTTGTGATCAACATGCATCCAGCATCAAGTTCACAATGTCTTCCATTGCATGCAAAATTATTGTTGCCATTTCACATATAGGCTTACTTTAAAAAAAAGTTTAAAAAAATTGAGTCCCAAACCCAAAGCCTTAGAATTTTGAAATTTAATAGGTCGCTTCATCTTGTAGACCTTTATAAAAGTCAGTTAAGGCTATTTCCATCAGTTGAAAACAGTCCCACCCCTGCAGTTCATAGGTTTCACTTGTTTTTCCCTTTCTTTTTTACAGGCTGTCTACCGATTCCTATATTCCTATTAAACTCCTATATTTTGGATCCAAATCCTATATTTTTAAGCACCTCCTATATTCCTATAAAACTCCTATATTTTGAAAATATTTCCTATATTTTTAGCTCACCTGAGCACGAAGTGCTCATGTTAGCTATTGTGATCACCTTTCGTCCGGCGTTCAGTCGGCGGGCGTTGTCCGTCGTCTGGCGTATGTCAACAATTTCCTAAAACGACATCTCCTCCTAAACTACTGGGCCAATTTTACACTAAATTTTACAGAAATGTTGCTTAGGTGTTCCCCTTCAAAAATAGCTAAAAGAATTGAAATCCATGAAAAACCCTGGTTGCTATAGCAACCAAAGGTGAAATTTTAAGAAAATCTTAAAAATTCTTCTTCTCCTCAACCAGGAGTCCTAGAGATTTAAAATTTGGTATAGATGATCAGTTCATAGACCTGAATTAGAATAGCTAAAATCATATCTGTTGGGCCACCAGGGGCGGAGCACCAGGGGGGAGGGGGTAGAACTTTGGGTAAATTTTGTAATCTTCAACCTTCTTCTTCTTTGGAACCTGGATCCCTACAGACTTGAAAATTGGCATGGATGATCAGTTTATAGACCTGAATTAAAATAGCTAAAATCATATCTGTTGGGCCACCAGGTGCAGAGCATCAGGGGGGAGGGGCTAATACTTTTGGTAAATTTTGTAATTTTAAACCTTCTTCTTCTTCGGAACTAGGAGCCCTACAGACTTGACGATTGGCATGGATGATCAGTTCATAGACCTGAATTAAAATAGCTAAAATCATATCTGTTGGGCCACCAGGTGCGGAGCACCAGGGGGGAGGTGGTGGTACTTAGGGGTAAATTTTATAATCTTTAACCTACTTCTTCTTCGGAACCAGGAGCCTAACAGACTTGAAAATAGGCATGGATGATCAGTTCATAGACCTGAATGAAAATAGCTAAAATCATATCTGTTTGGCCATCAGGTGCGGAGCACCAGGGGGAGGGGGGTAGTACTTTGGGTAAATTTTGTAATCTTTAACCTTCTTCTATTTCGGAACCAGGAGCCCTACAGACTTGAAAATTGGCATGGATGATCAGCTTGTAAACCTTAATCAAAATAGCTTAAATCATGACTGTTGGATCACCAGGTGCAGATCATCTGGGGGGAGGGGGTAGTGCTTTGTTGAAAATTTTGAAATCTTTGACTGTCTTCTTCTGATGTACCAGAATCCCTAAAGCCTATATTTTTGACATGAATGATCAGCTCATAGACCTTATCTGAAAAAGCTAAAATCATGAATGTTTGGCCACCGGTCGCAGAGCACCAGGGGGCGGGAGGGTAGCTTTTCAGAGCAATTCTTAAATATTTAACCTTCTTCTTCTGATAAACCATGTGCCCTACAGACTTGAAAAATGGCAAGGATGATCAGCATATGGACCATAGTTAGAATAGCTTAAATCATTACTGTTGGGCCACCAGGTGTGGAGCCACCGGGGAGGGGGAGGTGGAGGTGGAGGGGGGGTAGTTCTTTGTAAAAAAAAAATAAATCCATAACCTTCTTCTTCTTCTGAACCAGAATCCCTACAACCTTTATATTTGACACAGATGATCAGCTCATAGACCCTATTTTACATAGCTATAACCATGAATGTTTGGCTACCATGCAAAGAGCATTGGGGGAGAGGGTAGTACACTGCAACTCCATTATAACGAAATCTGTTAGAGCGCTAAATCCATTATAACGCGGGGTCCCCTTGGCTCCCGAAATTTGGGGGGGTCGACCATTTTGGGTTGCTGCGGCGATGTTACCCGATCCGCCGTTAACGCTGTTTAGATCGCGATTTTAGATCGAAGGGTGAAAACACTGAGATAAAAATCGATACTGAGCGAAGCCAGGTAAATCAATATAATTGGTTTTCACACCTCCCGCGGAGCAGTGGTGGCGATGAATGCCTCAGGTCAGAGAGAAATGGCTAGTTATATCACTACCGCTGGAGTACCGAATTCGATCACGAGTAAAACCATCACATCCTTTCCTAACCCCAAACTGCTATCTCACATAGGTCTACGATTAGTAACCCATGGGTGAGTGACTTAAAGTCAGAAAGAATGAGTTCCGCCGTCGGAGAAACACGGAATCCCAATATTGACAGTCCGGCGCGCTACCAACTGCGCCGCGGCTTTGTCGACGGCAGGGACACCGAAAAGTCTAGCTCGCATGCGATTAAATCCAAGTTAAATAAATTTTAGAAGAAGCCGTGTTTTCGCAAAATAAGCTAATCTCGTTTTATATTCTCAAATCTTGAACATTTACCGCTGTTGACAAATGTTTCAAAAAGCGACTCGCCCCTTACCCAATTTATTGGTTTATTACCTCCCTTTGCCAATCCCGTTGAATTTTCTTAAAAATATTACGTTTTTTGTGAATATATGAAAAAAAATTGTTTTATCAAACTTATTCATATTATAGTCATGTTTTAAAATTCAAAGCCCAAATGAATTATTTTCGTTGATTCCTATCTCTCACTAAATAGACAACTTCATTCGGTTTTAAACAGAAAGCTATATATAAACCTACATTTCCCGCTTGCCAGCGTCAAACAAAGAATCTAAAAATGGCGCGAAACTGATGGTGACCGCGTCGCTTCGCTTTCGTCTGGACTTCCTGACGATCTACTATCTGATAATCAAAGCCGTAAATTAACATCTTGTCAAACCAAGGTTTACGAACGTTTTACTTCCACATTTCTCGAGAAGAAGCTTTCGATATCCCTTGACTCGTGAAGATGATGTATTAAATGGATAAGCTTATCTCCGCAAACCGGCGATCCAAATGTCGTAGCTATAGATTCATTTAATTGAATTTACGGCATTTTTTCTCGCTCATCGAAGAATGCGGTCCTGCACTCCGAGAGATTCGATTACTTTGGTATAGTTTCGAACGGACGTAGGGTATTGTTTTTTTTGATTGCGTAGATAATTATGAAATTCGTTGATCTTATGAAACTCCATGGATTTTTCTATCTTTACCATTTTGAGATCGTCGTTATCGGTGTTTCTCAACTGATGGGCGGGTAGGCCCGAGAAATCGGGATTCAGAGAACTAAGAGGAGTCTGCCATCATTTAACCCTACAAACTACATTACTTTATCAAAGATAGTTTTGTTTAGCTTAGGGACAATAAACGATCTTAAAATAAAAAATACCAAAGTAATAAACCGCGTTTGTTCTTCAATTCGTTGCCGAGTTTTAAAAATATAAAATACGATGGCATAAATATGTACATGTATATTTGGATATCCGATATCGTTATGAATTTTGACCCTGTGTCTGTTACGTTTCCGCGGTACGTTATTGTTCACCGCGGGGGGGGGGGGGGGGGGGGGGGGGGGATCGGCGGCGGCCGGGGGTACAGCGTTATAGCAGATACATCCACTTCTTCCGCTGTTTCATTTCTTGGACCCCGACCACAGCGTTTTAATGGAGTTGCAGTGTATTTGGGGTCAATTTTGAAATTTTAAACCTTCTTTTCATGATGAAGTAGGAATCTTACAGGCTCTAAATTTGGCATGAGTCATCAGCTCATATACTTTAATCAAAAAAGATATAGACATGATTGTTTTGTCACCAGGGGCAGAGACCCAAGAGGAGGGCTAGTGCTTTGTGGTAAATTTAACAATTGTTAGAAATTCTACTGAACCAGAATTCCTACAGCTTTTTCATTTGATATAGAATAATCAGCTCATAGAACTTAATTTAAAAA